>JAUTXW010000286.1:105000-705000 GCA_030620095.1 Kuschelorhynchus macadamiae
TGCTAGATGGCGAAGAGTTACTTTTTACCTCGAAAGATACAAGGGGCAACAAAAATATGGAAAAGCCTGTATGTACTGTTTCTACTTTGATATATTTAAATTTATACTTTCCCAGATACAGGTAAGCATTAAGTAAATTTTATTTCGATTGAAATTTGTTAATTAGGGGTTTACTACAAAAAAATATTCTATTTTCATTAAACATTTAAAGTGCTATTTCAGAAAGTATTAAAGTTAGAAATGACAAATTTATTGTGATATAAATTTGGAAAGACCTTTTCAAGTACCTTCTACTGTCTAGTAAAGAAGAGAAAATGTATAACAAGTTTAATAAAAGAAAATTATACTTTTTGTTGCCTTTCATATCTTTCAGATATGAAATCTTTCAATTTACTGAAAATCACAACGCAGAATTGGAAAGGTGAAAGATTCTAGTTTATTCATTCCTTTTTGATTTTTTTTCCTGTAGAGTAAATAAGGCAGGAGGACCAGTAGCGTAGCTACGAAAGGGTTCTCTGCCATTTCATATTTTTATATATTTACCGTTGGCTTACTTCATACTACTCCCGCCCCTAACAGCCGGCTACGCCACTGGTTAGGACTTGGTTCTGTTTATATTTAAATAGATGTTAGAGGTTAATTAATGACTCCTTGAAACATGCCACCGTAAGCAGAAATAAGTATATTATTTGAGACTTGGTATTAATTTCTTTAAAAAAATCTAGTTAATGATATCTTTATTAAAATATATAGGATGCTGCTCAAAGTAAAACAATACATTTTGGCATCTATAAGATAAAACACACATGCCAATTTTTATATAATTGAATCTATTTGTAATGGAATAAAATTCAATATAAAACAACCAAACTTAAATTCCTAAATAATTATTTATATTCTTATTTTTAATACAATTACGTCTCAACGAAATATTTCACTGTTTTCCATAAATACTGTTTTTACTTGCTTTAAAACTTATCTATTGCAATTTAAAATTGAGCGCGTTTTTAACAAATAAATTCAATAATTACTTTTTGGGGGTCTTCTGAAGTGATGGAATGTTGGGTTCTTGATTAACACTTTCAACAGCCTCATTTTACTTGCCTAGAATACATTTTAAATCTAATTTAATATCCGCAGTTTCAAGAAAAAGGAAAATATCACTCACTTTACTACACTAGCAACTACATTTTATAAAATTTAGTTGAAAAGGATAACTGAATTTCTATGGCGCAATAATTTCGAAGTTGTTGAACAAGATTAGATGTTAATTAACTAAAAAACAAAGACGAATTTTATAACTTTGGCTTATAAAGAATACAAATATATAGTACTTATTTGTCAACTGAATATTCCACTCATGTACAAATTTTCCCGTAAGACTGGTGGTGTTTTCGACAAATTATAGCGGAAATACCACGTCATCTAGGAAACATAGTGTTTCCACTTACCTGGTTAGGTGTGGCTACATACCTAACCAAAAAATGAAATCTTGACAATATGAAACCTGCTTTTGAGAGACAATAGAGTCCCTAGAAACTGATTTTCTTTTAAGTATCTTTCAAACATTTTTGAAAAGTGTCAATATGAATAATCGCTTTGGGCTAGTTCAAGAAGAGGAAATTGATGAAAATATAATCGGAAGCGAACCAAGAAACACCGTTAAATGCAAGAAGAGCATTTGGAGACAGTTTATGTCATTCTGCGATGAAAAAAACTATACGTTTGACCAAGATACTCCAGTATCCCAACTAGCAATGATTTTGAAAAGCTGGGCCTACAATATGCGAAAAATGAACGGGGAGGAATATAAAGAAGGCACGGTAAAAATTATTTGGAATGTGACGGCGAAATTATTGATGGAAAGGTATTTCAATGAATACAAAATTAAAATAAATCCCTTCGAGCAGATCGAATTCAAATCGGCCCGAGACCCAAAAAATGCCAAAAGGAGACATTTGCAAGGTATTGAAGGCAAACGCAGAGAATCGGCCGTTTTTTTAACATACAATGAATTAAAAAATCTAATCGAAGCTTGTGATGAATCAACTCCAGAGGGTTTACAAAAGAAGTCTTTTTTTCTGTTGTCCTATGAATTAGCCTGGAGAGGAGGAGAAGGTGCAAGAGCCGAAACAACTTTTTTCAAAGAAGAAACTGACAACTTCGGAGGAAAAACAGGTAGAATTCAATACAACCCTGTTTTTTCTAAAACATGTCAAGGTGGTGGCCGAAAACTCGCCGATTCGAAGTGGTTGGTGAGAAACGAGAGAAGTCCCAGCTTTTGCCCAGTAAGAATTTATAAAGAATTGCAAGATAAAAGGAAAAGTATCTCCAACACTCGACTATTTTTGACGCCAAATCCCCATTGGAAAATTTCCGGAAAATGGTTCAAAAACAGCCCAGTAGGAGAAAACGAGATTTCAACTTGGACAAAAAAACAAGCACAGAAATCAGGCCTCAATACCACAAAAAAATTTACCAACCATTCCCTCAGAGCTACTGCCGTGTCCAAGCTGGCCAAAAGCGAAGTGTCGGAGCAAAACTTGATAAAAATTACAGGTCATTCGAATGCGAAATCCCTATCAAGTTATTTGCATATTGATCCAGATCACCACAAAAAAATTATTGAAAAAATGAGGGAACCTGGAAAAGAACCACCTCAACAGCACGTGCTTCCAGCCCCTGTAGCAGCATCACCCAGCACAAGTACAAGTAGTGGTCTGACGGCATGTTCTACGTCGTCGCAAAACAACAATGTGGTTAATAATTATCAGAACTGTACCTTTTATTATACAATCAATAATTAAAATTGAATATTTAGATTTATATTAAGTACTTTTCAATATTTAGACAAATAATTTTATTAGTATATTATTATTCAATTTGTGTTCAATTTGTTACAAAATTCAAATTCTGAACTTGAAATAGGTATGTATTTAATATTCAGTTAATAAAGCTTAGTTTTCCTGTATTTGATTCGTGGAATATTCCTCCTAAATACCATTCGTGCCTAAAAATTAACCAGATAATTTTCCACTCATGCGTGTTTTCTCTACAAATTATAAGGAAACACGCATTCGTGAAAAACTATCGGAAATTTTTAAGCACTCGTGATATTATCCCCGAAAATTCAAATATAATTTGACAGGACGTAAGAAATATGACGTATTTCGTCTGTCAAATTATTGGCATTGATGTGCGCGCCTCTTGCGGCTTGGGCGCAAGTTTTCTTCGAACAAATCGGCTAATGCAAGTGCGCTGGCATGATTAAAAAGCAAGTTTGCCCGGACTTCGACCTAAAACTATACATTTATATACAAACTTACGTTAAGTTTTTAATGTGATCATTTTATATAAAAAAGTAAATAATAAATAATATTCAGGTTTCATTATTGTTAGCAACTTTTTTATTTCACCGTTTTCTTAACGTCTTAATGCTGATTAAATACTTACATCAGTTGATCCGGTAAATGCTACTTTGCGAACATCGTTGTGTAAACATAAAGCTTCTCCAGTGACAGGACCGTATCCAGGTAAAATGTTTATGACGCCATCAGGAAACCCTGCTTCTTTGGACAGGGCGCCCAAAACTACAAGCAATGTATTATTTAAAAATAAGTTTTTTTTTTACTGAAACAGTAGTTTGGTGTCATTATAAAAAATTCGCTGTTGTAAAGATACATTTTAGTTTTTACCTAAAGCTGTTAATGGTGTCTGCTCCGCAGGTTTTAAAATAAGAGTGCATCCGGTGCACAGTGCAGGTCCTAACTTCCAAATTGCCATACCAATTGGATAATTCCATGGAATTATTTGAGCGACTACACCAACTGGTTCTTTCTTAGTTAAACAAAAACCATTTCCATCTAAAATTATTAATATTTGAGTTTTTAAATTACCAATTGAGATAAAATGCGAATTCAATATGCTAAAGATTATATGGGTTTATACTTGTGTTTAATACCGATAATATAATCTATACCATGACAATGTAAAGGTTGGAATAAAATTCTTAAAATATACAAGGGTTGTTTTTTAATTCAAAATTACAATTTCGTGTATACAGGGTGGTCTAAAAATAAGGTAAGACAGATAACTTCAATGTTCTAAATTTAAACACCTATTTTTTATTTTATTTTTTAAATTCTGCGTCAAATTCTGAACTTATTTTAGGTATCATATCCTATACCTAAATTCAATCGTTTCCGAAATAATTATTGTTTAACGTAAAGGTTGGAATAAATTCATAAAATATACAGGGTTGTTTTTTTTTCAAAAAATCTAGGACACGTTGATTTTTAATTTTAGTTTCCGTTTTCTTTTATGATTATTTCATGTATACAGAGTGATTCAAAAATAAGTTATGACAGCTGACTTCATTTTTTTAAAATCAAAACACCTACTTTTTATTTTATTTTTAAATTCTCGGCAAATTCTGAACATTTTTTATGTATCATGTCCTATACCTGAATTCAATTGTTTCCGAATTAATTATTTTGGAACGTCAAGGTTGGAATAATTTCGTAAAATATACAGGGTTCGTTTTTTTTTCAAAAACCTCGGACATGTTGATTTTTAATTTTAGTTGTCGTTTTTTTATGATAATATCATGTATATAGGGTAATCCAACAATAAGTTATGACAGCTAACTACATTGTTTTAAATTTAAACACCTATTTTTTTATTTTATAGTCTACGTCAAATCCTGAACATATATTATGTATCATGTCCTATACCTAAATTCGATTGTTTCCGAAATAATTGTTTTGGAACATAAAGGTTGTAATAAATTCATAAAATATAAGGGTTGGTTTTTTTTTTCAAAAAACCAAAAAACCTTGGACATGTTGATTTTTAATTTTAGTTGTCGTTTTTCCTCATGTTGTCGCGAACTCTTTGAAGGATACCCTCGGTGTTTCTGATAATATCGCAAGAATCTCTTATACGATCCTTCAGCTCCTCTACAGTGTTTACTGGGGTGAGGTAAACTAAAGATTTAAGACGTCCCCATAGAAAAAATCCAAACTATTTAGGTCTGGGGAATTAGGGGGCCATGGTTGGGGTCCGCTACGACCTACCCATCTGTTGTTAAATGTGCGGTTCAAATATTTTCTGGCTTCAATACTAAAGTGAGCGGGCGCGCCATGGTGCATGAACCACATTCTGTTTCTAATCAGAATTGGTATATCTTCTAACAATATCGGCAAATCGTTCTCAAGAAACCGGCGATAATTACGGCCATTTAGTCTTTCTGGGAGGAAAAAAGGTCCAATTAGGTGATTTACAATGGCATGGGGGTTCTCGTCGGCCCAGATATGATTATTGTGGAAGTTTCTGATAGCGTTCCTGGAGAAGTTCGCTTCATCTGTGAACATTATTTCGCGATCAAATAAGGGATTACGCGCAATTTTTTCCAAAAACCATTTACAAAAATTAACTCGGAAAGGAAGATCTCGAGGAAGTAAGGCTTGCACTCGTTTAATGTGATATGGGTATAAAAAAAAATCATGTAGAATTCTCCAAACTAGGATGTGCAAAATATTTAGGTTAATTCCAATTTTCCTAGTACTCAGTTCAGGATTTCATCTATGGAATTTAATACTGCCTCTTCAATTTCTGGAGTTCTTAAAGTCCGATGGGCCCCTTTTAATTGATTATTTGGCTTGAATGTACCTGTTTCAGTCAACCTTCTATGCACATTTGCAAATATTCGCCTATCTGGTATGACTCTACCAGGAAAGCGCTCTTGATATAATCGCCTAGCTTCCGGTGAACTGCAATCAGCCAAACCATACATGTAATACATGTCTGCCAACTCTTCATTGGTAAACTCAACCATTTCTTTTCTCAGATATATCAGATATTTAGAACACAAAATTAATTAAACCCGACTGAACCTGAAAACTGAACTGTCAAATTAAGTTACAAGAGAAGTATTAATTCTGACAGCCAAAGCCTACTACAATAATAATTATTATTAGTAATCTTTCTTTATTGATGAACTAATAGTATTTTATAGTTTCGTGTTAAAAAATTATAAGCTCAAATAATAATTTTGAAATCTTTGGGTATTAGTTATTCATAAGCAAATTTGATTTCTTGAATTTCAGTCAAAAAAAAAATTTCCTTGCATGCCTTGGCGATTGGTGTTGTCATATTAGCGATATTGTTAAAACTCTGCAGAGAAACGGTTTTTATTTTTTAAAACGAAAACCGTGCGTTCAACTCAAAATTACCAAGAGACCAAACTTGCTTAAAAATGAATGGGAATTTCAAAAATAATTTTTATTTAAAATAAATCAGTGGCGTACCATCAATGTCTGGGAAAATATGCAGGTCGGATTCCGTACGGACGCCACTGGTGGAAATTAAAAAAAAGTTCTACATCAAAAAATTCCACTAGACGCATAGTACCTTTATAAAAAATTATGAAATTATTGAAAGTTTAACACCCTTTATCTCAAAATTTACACCGTTCAGGACATATGTTTATATGCAGTTTTCTTCGTAAAATGGACCGAAAAATCACCTCCTTAAAAATTGACACTCAATTAAGAAACACCCTGGAATATAGGAAATAAGTTCAAATAAGTAAGGTTTCTCTTAAATCGTAAGCATTTGCTAAGAACAGAAACAAACGAACGTCGTAAAGCTGTCAAAAATTGACAACTTTGGTTTTCTAAATGGAACACCCTGTATATTGCAATATATGGATTTTTCGGCGAATTCTAAACATATTTTATAAAACATACCACAGGTCTATCTGTCTCCGTTTCTGAAATATTCACATTTGAGAAAAATGACAGTTTTTCCTCTTTCATATGCTAATATAAACTTACCTACGGGAATACTATTTCCGTGTATTTTATCACAAAAGCCAGCATAGTATCTCAAAATGTTGGCGTAACCTTCCAATTCGACTACAACCGCCTCTAACGGTTTGCCGGAATTCAGCGTTTCTAGTCCTGCTAAGTATTTAGTATCTCTGTCCAGTAAATCTGCAAACTATAATATAATTATTATATTATTTTTTAAATAAATTTATTACAGAAATACTTATGTGGGAGAAGTATTTTCTTACCTAATCATAGCTTTTAATTCATGCCAGATATGTTCGATCGGATTAAAAATACAATAATACGGAGAAATACACAAAACTGTATGACCAGTGGCAGTGGCGAATATAAACATTGCTTGAGGGGAGGGGGGGGGTTGAAACGACGAAAATTTTCAACAACCAAAAAAAAAGATCCTTAGTTTTGGTTTTTTACCTAATTGAGAGTAAATAATATGAACAACCAAAAAAAAGTCATTACTTTTATTTAACTGTAGGTAAAACTCTGAGGCTCTGCGGGGGTTTTACCCACCAATCCCGAAAAAAAATTCCTTATTTTATACTACCTCTATCATTTTACCTTAAATAAAACTGGCTCTGGATTACCCCCTTATATACGCCACTGACCAGAGACACTAGCAAGAGTGTCACAAATATGTTCTTTTTTAATATCATATGCTTTTAAAACATTTAAAAGATCCTTTTTTGTATAACTTTTTTCGAAATATGTCATTTTTCATCATATTTTCAAATAATTTTCATCATATTTTTAACCCTTTCGTTACGAATGACGGATATATCCGTTTTGGTCTCATTTGCCTCTCAGACGGGTGGTGTCGGATATATACGTTCAAGCTTTTTTGTGCTTCTCTAACGGCTGTCGTTTATATCCGACCCTATTTAAAATTTGCATTGGTTGTGGTACTAGCGTCGGTAACAAACTTCTGTGGTCTAGATGCAAATGAAGTGAAACAGATTCTGGGAAATGTGGGAGATTATGAAGATTGTTATTTAAGCGAAAACGAACCGTTCAGTGATAGTGGAAGTGAATATAAACCAGAAACATCAAGCGACAGTGAGTACTTGGAAAGCGATGAAGAATGCATGGAAAGTACTAGTGGAGTGCAAATCACAGAGGAAAATTTAGAAGTTGAAGAGAACACACATCCGGCAGAAGATATAAACATAGATTGGACAGATAACAAATTTAAACCCCAAAAGCATGCATTTAATGACGAGCAGAACGGACTAAACCCGGATTTGAACTTAAATGGTGAGTCAAACGAAATTGAGTTTTTTTTAAGCCTCTTCTCAGAAAATATTGCAGATTTAATAGTAAATGAAACCAACCGATATGCTAGAGAAAAAACGAACGATTGGAAAGAACTTGATAGGTCGGAATTTTATGGTTTTTTATCACTGAATATGCTGATGTAAAGAAACAAAAAAGTATCTGTACATGAGTATTGGTCTACGGACCCCTTATTGAGTACTCCTTTTTTTTTGGACAATGTATGTCGAGAGATAGATTTAGTGAAATATACAGATTTTTGCATTTGTGCAACAATGATGAAACCCCGCCTGATGACCGCTTATTTAAAATTAGAAATGTGTTGCAGTTAATTAAGGATAACTTCAAGAATGCAATGTACCGATTTGAATGCCTAGTTATTGATGAGAGCCTAGTTTTGTTTAAAGGACGCCTAGTATTTAAACAATACATCAAAACAAAGAGACACCGTTTTGGTATAAAACTCTATGTACTATGTGATTGCGATACAGGCTATATTTTGGACTTCAATGTATACGTCGGTGAAGATTCAAATATTGTGGCTGAAGATCCTCATTTGGGAATTACAGGTGCTGTTGTAACTAAATTGCTGACACCATATTTGAACATGGGACACTCTCTTTATACTGATAACTTTTACAGCAGCCCTGCTTTGTCCTTGTTCCTATTTGACAACAAAACTAATTCTTGCGGCACAGTGCGTCAGAATCGAAGAGGCCTACCGAAACTAAGAGCAAAGCTGAATAAGGGAGAAACTGTTTGGAAAAGTTCTGATAAATTACTAATACTAAAATGGAAAGACCGTAGAGATGTTACAATGATATCTACAATGCACGAAAATAAAATGGTAACACTGCCAAAATTAGACCGAACAACCCAAGAAAATATTAGGAAACCATCTTGTGTGGTAGACTACAATTCAAAAATGGGAGCAGTCGACCGTTCAGATATGCTAGTGAGTAGCATAGATTCTATGAGAAAAAATATTAAATGGTACAAGAAATTATTCTTTCACATATTGGACCTTTGCATATTGAACGCACATGCCTTATTCTTGACACAACATGAAAAGAAAATTCCATTAGCAACATTTCATCTGAACGTGATTCGCCAATTGTTGGAGAGGTAAGATTTTTTTAAAAATCTTTGCTAGATTAAGTTTTTAACTCGGTTTTTAGATATCCTGTTCAACGCAAGCCACCTCAAATTCTTCGTGATCAAATAGGCAGGTTGACAGAGCGACATTTTCCATCTCTGGTACCCGATACAGACAAATCAAAGAGAGCTATGCGGCGTTGTATTGTTTGTTCAAACACTAAGGCCGGAACAAAGAAAAGAAGGGAGTCTCGTTACATGTGTAAAGACTGTAATGTTGGTTTATGTGTTGTTCCCTGTTTCGAGAGATACCACACCGTTAAAAATTATTAATTTTAAAAAATGTTAATTTAATACGTTTAACATTGTTTGCAGTTTAGTTTACTTCTTAATAAATAGATAAATAACCCTTGTTGTGTTGTTTTTAAACCATTTTGCTAAGGAATTTTGTAACTTTTTATATGTCGGAAATATCAGACGGTCGTCACTGAATCACTTCGAAGGCAGCCGTCTGAGCGCTAAGGCATTACAACCAACGTGCCATGTCGAAAGGGTTAATCAATTTTCAAATAATTTTCCATCTGTATCTTCATGATAATCCAAATATAAATTGGCTATGTTCTTCGAAGGTATTAAAAAAGAGTCTGGAACAAAACCATTTTCTGAACCCGCATGTAAAATTGCAGTCCTCTATCCTTTATTCGAGGAAGCTTTGGTTGGGCACTTACTTGTAGAATCATTCCATTCTCTTTTGTGTATCAAACCATGTTTCGTCAAGATATATGATTGGACGAATTTGCTGTATGGAATTTAAATCACCCCGACGCACACTAGCGAATTTTCTCCAAATCATGGCCAAAACCAAAATTTGTTGAGCTACATGAAAATGATTATGATACTGTTTCCAAGGCATACTAGATGCTTACTTATTAAATCGGTCGCGTGGGCCTTGGAATAAAACAATTTAATCTAGCTATCGCCATTCAAAGTTTCGACTTGTTAACTACGCCTTTTCTTGTGATTTTATGTCAAAATAGTAACATTTTAAATATTAAGTTACAGTTCTTTTGCGAATGAAATTGAATCATTATCTGGAGGTATGTATCTATTTATTTTTCATAAACGCACTTATAGATCAGTTTATTTATATCCAAATCAAATAATATTATATTTTAGTGAACGTATATACTCATTTTTTTAAGTCGGTTTTTCTGTAAGCAATAAAGTTTCGAATTCATCAGAATCAAGCGCCTATTTTTATTTTGTGAGAAGCGTAGAGATGTTGGTTAACTTTTAAGAGACATTTTACATGCTAATTTTTGCTAATGCATACAGAGTGCAAACATTTGTTAAATTTTTCAATGATTAAAAAACTGCGCTATTTATTCGACTTGTTTATTTTGGGATTTTTATTTCAGATTCAACTTTTGGGCAAGTCTATATCTAGGCGTGTGTTATTAGATTACTATAGAGCTTATTTAACAAAAAATTCTAATGAGAAATTTGAAATTTAGTTAAAAAAGTCCAAACTTCTTTAGGAGTTGAAAGCTTACTGCTTGAGTCAAGACGTCTATTGTCAAAATTTATTTATGAATTTAAATCTAAATGGACTGCAGTAAAAGGAAACACAACGCTCTTTAACAAAAAGGAGAAATCAAGGTTAGATACTTCCATTTCACTTCTAATTAAAATTTCAAAAAAAAAATTACTTTGGCGGTAGACCTATTAAGCAGTTTTCTGAGAGCAGCGAAAGGTCATGCAAATGAAGCTTAGAGCTGATGGAAAAATAAAAGAGGCTAAAACAGTAAAAGATATCTTAGTTGCAGAAAATGTCGTAACTTGTGATAGACAAAAATATAAACAATATACACCAAACGAAGCTTTGGCTCTTGTTGTTGGGGCTAAACTAACTAAATTTCAATATAATTTTTTAAGGCAGAACGTAATCGGCCATAACTGCCACATGTATCCAAATTATGAAGCAGTAACTCAGGCTAAAAAACAATGTTATCCCAAAAATATATCAATTACTGAATCTTCTGCGGAATTATCTTAAGAAAACTTACTCGATCATACAACAGAAAGACTTCTTAAGACGCTTAATGATTTACCTCCTCCGTCTGAAAGTAAACTCGAAACTCTCGAAATGCGTATGGTGACGAAATGGGGTTGCGATGGCACTTCGGGTCAGGCAGAGTAGAAACAGCTATTTGAAGATAAAAGTATTTCCGATTCTAGTATTTTCGCCATGTCAATTGTCCCAATAGAAGTAGTGACAGAAAATGAACCGAATAGCTTCAAATCCCTTATTTGGATGTTCGCTGCGAAGTAGAAGTGCCGCGTACTAAAAACGAGATTGCGATGTTAAAACCCACACAAATAGAATATAACGGTAAAACGTTACTTATAAAACATGATTGCATTTTAAGCATGATCGATGGAAAAACTATGAACGCAATAAGCGACACTAAGTCAAATCAACGTTGTTACTTATGTGGAGTAACTTCAAAGAATTTTAACAATATATCACAGTGTCTGGAAAAAAAGTAAACAATAAAGAATATTTAAACTTTGTTTTGTTTCCCGCACTTAAGTTATAAACTAAAAACCTCTAAATGGCCAAGAAACATATTCAATACGAATTTCAAAAAAGGATGGGTCTCTTGGTGAATAAACCGAAGCCCGGCTTCAGAAGCACAAATGACGGGAATACCGCTAGGAGATTCTTCCATAATTATGAAGAATCCGCATATATTACAGGAATAAATTAAAATATAATATATACATTCTGCATAATTCTTTTGGCCCTTACAAGCACTTTTTCTTTAAATGCAAACAAATTCAAGATTTTTTGTCTAAAAATAGCTGCATTGTTCGTTAAAAATTATCCATGGTATAACATGCCCACAACCTTACACAAAATATTGTTTCATGGTTCTGAAATAATAGAAAATGCTATGGTGTCTTTAGGGTTACTCTCGGAGGAAGTGCAAGAATCCAGAAATAAGGATAGAAAAGCTTTTAGGAAACGCCATTCTAGAAAATTTTCAAGGCTACAAACAATGGAAGATACATTTCACAATCTTTTGTATTCGTCAATATCAATAAATTACAGAATTTTTGATAAAATATCAGAAAAAGGGCGGAGTGGTAGGAGAATATCCCAAAGCACTCAGAGAACTATTTCAAATTATCTAATCCAAAGTTCATAATAAATATATATGTAAGTTTATTTATTTATTTATTCTAATTATTTAGGGGGCAAACCGGGTAAAAAAACAAAACTAATTACATTTGCTTCTATATGACTTGGAAACGTCTTATAAACAACATAGATAATGAAAGCTTTTTATGTCTTCATTAAACCAGAAAATTTTACATCAAACAATAATGTAAAAACTTTCATAAATACACTGTAGATAATGATTACACTATGTATATATTTTTTTTACATTTTTTCGAGTTATTATGGATCGAAATAAGTAACATTTTTTTATACATAGCCTTTTATTTATGGTCCGATATTTAAAATCAATTGCTTTAATAACCCTCCAGAGGCTTGTTCTGCCACATGAAATATTAATTTCGTCTACTGTAAGTAGCTTTTGTAGAGAACCTATTGTAGGAAGCATGTGTTTATTATACATGTTATAAATTTTTCTTTCAATTAACTCTTTATCAACTTTTTCAATACTTCTAAATTTGCCGATGTCGGACCGTTGTTTCCTTGGTGCAATGGTTTTGGTCAAGATATCTTTTTCCAACGATAAAAACTTTAGTTAAAAAACACCTTTCGCACAAACTTTAATTTTGATTATACCTTTTCTTTAAAAGAGATAAATAAACATTTGATAGGCGACGTACCTTATATATTAATTTAGCCCTTTGAGACGCATCCATTTTGCGCCACAGAGAATTCCTAGCGAATGCCTTTTTAGCTGCAGCAACGGCAATATCAACATCTTCCTAAAAATGTCAAAATACCAGTCTTATATTTATTATGTTTTTACATGAAAATATAATAAATCTGGTCTATTTTACTGTACCTTTTGCGCCTCCGCAACATCAGTTAATTTTTCACCAGTGGATGGATTTATAGTAGAAAAGGTCTTCTTAGTTACCGAGTCCACAAATTCATTGTTAATAAACAACTAAAAAATACAGAAAAAATTTAAGGTACAAAAAGCCGAGTTTGTGTCGTTTACGAACCCACGCATTTGTCGTTTTTTTTTTGTTTTAAATGATATGGTGTATAGACTAGATCAAAACTAAAAACTCGTAACATTTCCCACTTTTTTCTCGAGAATAAAAATCTAAAAATCACAAATTTCACTACTTCCATGCAAAACTCTCTATTATGATAATTTCGACAAAATCAAGAAACAAAATTATGTGCAGTGCTGCCAAACCGATTTTCTGGAAATATGTACCACAGGCTTTAATGATGGCTTTATTGACAAACTGCACATGGAGCTAACCTAACGCTAATGGGGTAGATTCACCTAACAATATAGGTTTTGTTATCCTTGTTTTAATATAGATCCGAAATTATGTAGGCGCACTACCAAGCGCTTTCTTTACAGCAAACTTAACCAAACCCAACAAACTGTTTGAAAATCTGCTTGCAACATGGCAACACTGTCCACATATGTCGCATTTGACATTTAAGACTTGACAATTCCCTTCTATATATGAAAATAAACAGTCTTCCGGTTCCTCTCGTCGAAGGCAGACACTTGTGTTATTGACATAAGTGGTTCCACGTGTTCGGTTCTGCTGCTTTATTTCGGGGGGAAACGAGAGACTCAACAGCTCAGTGTAGAAACTAACGACCCCGCTAGAAAGGGAGCAAACGCTGTGAACGTGTGAGGCCTAGTTGTTCCTGAATTCTATCCAGATCGTCTGCCGCAGTTCTTTTTTTTTTTTTTTTGAAAACAATTATTTTTTTCACTAACTCTTTGTATACATACAATTTACAATTCTCTAATCAGTGCCTAAAAGCTCTGGCCTCGAGAATACCTATGACTAGTGTTGAATACATTAAAGAGATTCACTTAATACCTAAATATACTTTAATATGTTTAACAAATAACCTATAATTTTGAATATTTCTTATGTTTTCTGGTACCTTGTTGAATGCTTTAGAAGATAAAATATAACGATTATTTAAGCCTATATTAGTTCTAGAATATAATTGATAAATATTATTTTGAGATCTAGTATCATGACTATGTATATTATTTTAATACTAATAAATTATAATATATTACAATATTACTATTTGGCATTTGCCTTTTATTTAATATTTTAAACATAATTTTAATTTGTTCTAATTCTAATACAATAAGTCTAGGGATGCAAAGTTCATTATACAATCTATCTGTGTTAGTTAATCTGTCATACATACATAACATTTTCAGAACCTTGTTCTGAAGAATCTGGGCTGAGTCAAAGTTGGTTTTACAACACGACCCCCATATTGCCAATAAATATCTGAAATGTGACAGAAAGAAGGCATTGTAGATACTGTGCTTAGTTTTATTGGTAAGATAGTTTCTGCACCTGAATATAATTGGAACCATGGAAATTATTTTTGAAGATATGTGATCAATGTGATTGACCCAATTTAGGTTATTATCAATTTGAAGGCCCAAATAATTTATGTGTTGTACTTCATTTATTTTTATGTTATTTATTTGTATAGTAAGATTTTGTATATGTTTATTTTTTTGCTTAAAGATAATAAAATTTGTTTTGTCAATGTTTATTTTGAGTTTATTATAATATAACCAATTCAAATAAAGGTTTAGGTCACTGTTTACGGTATCATTTAATGTCCCTTCCCTCCCACCTGTATAGATCAAGACCGTATCATCAGCAAAAGTGAAATACTTTGCTTTAAGTCCTACACATCTCAGATTCAACACATATAATATGTACAATAGGGGTCCCAGAACTGAACCTTGAGGCACTCCATACTCACTAAAGCATATATTACTACAAACACCACCTAGCCTAACATATTGCTTTCTACCTATTAAATATGACTTTATTAGATTGTACATAGTTCCCCTGAAACCCATATGCCTTAACTTTCTCAATAATATTTCAGTGCTGACGACATCAAATGCTTTTCGCAGGTCAATAAATACCGCCACTACTATAAGACCCTCATCCAATGATCGAGATATACAGTCGACAAAGTCCATGGTTGCGCTAAGTGTACTACTATGTTTGATAAAACCATACTGAAACCGATCAACTTCAATAAATTTATTTATAAACTTGGTAACCTTTTTTTTAATTATTTTTTCTATAAGTTTTGAAAAAACGCTTATGACTGAAATGGGCCTATAGTTGTTCATGCAATCTTTACTCCCAGATTTAAAAATTGGACATATTTTACTGATTTTCAATTCTTCTGGAAATATACCAGCTCTTAGGATATTATTAACTAGGGTTGTTAGAATTTTTTTAATGTCATTTTTTAGGTTTATTATGTCCCTCACCGTCACTTCATCATGTCCTGGAGCAGAGTTTTGTTTCAGCTCAGATATGGTTTCACCAATCTCTTGTTCATTAGTTGCCTCTATAAATATACTATTTTCACAAAATATATCTTCAAAATCAGGGACATAGCCTAATGCTTGAATTTCATCATTTAGTTCTAGCGCAATGGACTTCCCTATCTCTGAAAAATGTTTATTTAAGTGCCCTACAATGTCATTGATGTTATCGATTTTATTACCATTCATTATTAAGGTATTAATATGATTTCCTACAACCTTATCTTTAAAAAATCCACTTACAAATTTCCATTGTTTTCTTACATTGGTACCTGTCGCTTCCCACTTAGTTCTAAAAAAATTGTTTTTTAAGGATGTTATCATATTATTTATTTTGTTTTTTATTGCCTTAAAATCTAGCTCCAGCTGGAGATTTTGAGAGTTCTTTTTTTTTAATTTTATATAATTTATCTCTTTTTATCAAATCGAGAAGGTCAGCATTAATCCATTCATTATTTCTATGTATTCTGATAAATTTTGTGTATTCAGATTTTTTTTACATTCTTTTATTATATTAATGAGATCTTGGAATGA
This sequence comes from Kuschelorhynchus macadamiae, assembly GCA_030620095.1. NCBI lineage: Eukaryota > Metazoa > Arthropoda > Insecta > Coleoptera > Curculionidae > Kuschelorhynchus > Kuschelorhynchus macadamiae. The sequence goes on from JAUTXW010000286.1 coordinate 121,319, forward strand.
CTCAATATTTTCATTTTTTATGATCTGATTAAATGTATTTTGAAATTTCCTAAAATTTATAGTTTTAATTTCATGAGTAACTTTAGGTTTGTATGTTCTTAAATTCTCTTTTATTGAGAATGTTATCAGCCTATGATCTGACAGTGATGCATCCTCAATCCTAACAGAATCACATATATTAATGTTATTAGTTGTTATAACGTGATCTATAATACTTTTTGAATGTAATGTAGTACGAGTAGCCTGATCATCACTAATTGTATTGTGTATTTTAAAATTATTCAGTGCTAACAAGTTTTTATATTTTACAATCTGACTAGCCCTTTCATCCAATAAATTCAAATTTAGATCACCTACTAGCACATGCTTTGTACGATATTTAGAGAGCCAATTTTCAAAATATTCTAAAAATTCAGTACTTGAATATGATGGAGGTCTATACATTGCACTTAGTTTTAACATATTTTCACCTAAGGTAACAGTTATCCAGTTAATAGAGTCATTTTTTGCAGATTTCTCCACTTCTTGTACCTTAATTCCCTCTTTCACATAGATAGAAGCTCCACCTCCCCTGCCTTCTCTGCAGCAGTGTAACACCTGATAATTGTCCAATTTATATAGAAACGTCTCCCTTTCATCAAGCCATGTCTCTACTAGAACTAGCATGTCGCAGTCCTGGTTCAACACAAAACACTGAATATCTTCCAACTTATTTCTTAAACTTTGTACATTAGCATATGCAATATGTATTTTACTTCGAGGCCTTTCTAATTTTTTAGCTGCTCCATATTTTGCACTAATATCACTTTACTATCTTCCGATTTCCTCAGGAGAATATTTCCTTTGCTAACCCATAGATACTTATAATCCAATTTTTTTCTGTATTCCTTTGCTGCCTTATAAAGTTCCAAGCTTGTTTTTGTTAGGTCATGGTTCAAATAAATCTTGTTGTTTTCTCTAAAACCCAAGTCCTTACTCTGGAGATCAAATTTCTTTTTTGATTTAAGTATCTTTATTTTGGTTGCCTCTTCCTCAAATATGACTTTGATGGGTTTACTTATTTCTTTCTACAAAGAATATTAGCGTAATGGCCGCTATGTGGCGGGAGTGGGAGGGGTAAGGGGATAGCTTGAAAGAAAAGGTCATCCCGTGAGACCAGTAGTACTCTCAAGGGGCATCTAGTGGAAGCCAAGGTGCATTAGAAGGGTTTATAAAGAAAGACAAATTTAAAGATATTGAAATACAAGGGATGACCGGGACCGTCTTCAAACCGGAATAAGGTGTAAATTATTTGGAAGGGTCGCTCCAGCTCTAAATAAGCCCCGGACGGAGATTAATCTGGCAAGTTGCGAAGTGCAGTGCCAAAAACATAGATTGAAATTGAAATTGAAATAAACTGTTATTTTTAAGTCATTTAGAAACAAAAAACAAAGTATATATTATTTATGTTTTATTGGTAGTAAAAGCTAGTCAACATTGTCTTTTAGAAATTTGTAAAAACACACAAGAATAAACTTTCTCAAACTACGGTAACCTTTAAATAAATCGGATCGGAAGGAGAAAAAAACAATTCTTTTTGGTGACTAACGCAGGTAAAAAAGTGAGAAATGTTCTCACTTTTTTATGTTACGAATTTTCACTTTTAATCTACTCTATACACGATAGTTATAAAAGATAATTTAAAATAAAAGAAAAACTACAAATATTTTATTAGTCCGCCATTTTGTTTTGCTATCTTATATTCATACCAAAATGTTACCAGTTCATTCTTATGTAACACTTGATTTTTTTGCAAAATGGTTCCGGCATATTGGATTTTTCCCAAAATATTACGAGGTCATCCCCATACGAGCCTTAATTTTTGTCCAAAATTTAAAGTCAATCTAGTAAGTATTTTTTAAGCTATGTCGCGAACTGACAGACAGACAAACAAATCGACAGCTAAAACATATTGTTTCGCATCTCGGGACGTTAAAACGCGAAGATATGTAAAACCTCCGAAGTGATTTTTGAGATTACAAAAATTTTATTTGACCGCCATCTTGAATTAGTACCACAGTTTTACAAGTTCATCCCTATACCACAATTAGTTATGGCACACAATTTGAAATTAGATCATTAAATAGTTTTTTCAGGCTGAATTTCTATTAGTACCAAAATTTTGTGCAAATTGAATAATTAGAATTTTAAGTAATAATTTTTCTAACGGTTCATTAGGCCGCCATCTTGTTCCGGCATATTGGATTTTTACCAAAATATTATTAGGTTATCCCCATACTAAAATCTGAAGTCAATCTGATGAGCAGTTTTTAAGCTATGCCGCGAACTGCCAAACAGACCGACAGACTCTGCTATACTACAGTCAGTTATGGCACAAAATTTGAAATCGGTTCATTAAGTAGCTTTTCAGGCTGAATTTTTAAATATTTTATTAAGCCGCCATCTTGGATTTGTACCTAAATTTTACCAGTTAATTCCAACATAATACTCGATTTTTGTGCAAAATTTGAGGTTTGATAAGCACTTTCTTAGTAATCATTTTTTTAACATTTCACTAGGCCGCCATTTTGTTTTGCCATATTGGATTTTTACAAAAATGTTACCAGGTCATCAGCCCCATATGACTCTTAATTTTTGACCAAAATTTGAGGTAAATCGGGTAAGCAGTGTTTAGCAATGCCGCGAACAGACAGACCGACGGAATCGAGAAAACATGTTTTTCGTCACCAGTAGATAATAAACAAAATATAAAATAATGCAAGTAACAAAAATCATAATAAAATAGCAAGCCCTACTAAAACAAAAATAATAAATTGAAAACAAAATGCCTAAACAAGAATTATTAATTTAGGTGCTGTTTTGTCAGTAAATGATAAATTAATACATGGCATATTTCTTTATTTTATATGTTTAAATAACTTCATTTTCATGCTAGACATTCTCTGGACAGCAGTAAATCCTGGACAACAAAAATACTGTACAGCAAAATTCCGAAATTTGGTTAGTATGTTGAAGCTAAACAAAACCCTATCAACCGCAATAGGGAGTGTCCGAACCCCGAAGTGTAAACACGAGCATATGCTCTAAGGTTGTTGACTCCGAAATATAAATAGATAATAAAAAAATATTCATCAAGAAATTCAAAATAAACGTTTTATTTAGATCCTTGGAACACGGTTTTAAAAAATACTTAATGTAAGGTTGTCATGAGACGAAAAAATGAATTAATTGGCCAATTTATTCTACAGTAACTACACTAATTTGTCGATAATATATGTTTATTATATTGCCAGAACAAAACAAACATATATAGATCTATAAGGTTTTACCATTGGCTTTAAAGACAACTTACTCAAAATTTGGATGAATATTTTTCTAGTCTAAATATAAAATAATTTGCAAATCTGCCAATTCCAATTAAAAACACACAGAATTAAACGAATTTATTACCTGGGTATATCTTATCTGGACATCATTTGCCATGTTTTTAAGATATGATTAACTTCAACGAACAACTAACACGCTTCTTACGATATCGAGGTCGTATTATTACTCGTTTGGCTTGGAGACGAAGTAAATAAGTAAAAATTAATGATCAATGTTGCCGGATTGTCGAGGTCAGTTGTGTTTATTTATTGGAGAACACATTTTCATTACATCGTATTTTAATTTTTAGGCAGCGTCAACTTAAATTAAAGTTTATTATCCTCCCTTTCCACCTCTACAAGAATAATTAATTATTCGTTTGGTTTGGCACTTTTTGGGCAGTTATGTTTGACCCTAAAGCAGTGTTTCCCAATGAAAATAGAACGCGGAACACATTTAAGTTGACACAAAATTGGTGGAACACCACATGCTGGTTTTAAACAAACCTACCAGTCAAGCTCAATTTATTTTAATTTTTAAATATTTATAACGATTTTTCTCTTCTGGGGTTAAAATTAAAATAGTGGAAACAACAACCTTTATGATCTATTATAGATTTAAATATTATTAATGTTAATAACATTTTAAAAAACTAGAAAAAACAAAAAATTAATACAAAATAAATATAGATATTATATATTATTATATATTTTGTACAAATATAAATAGTTAATTCTGAAAACTAATGAGAACAGTGTGCAGTGGCGGCTCGCGGGTGAAAAATTAAGTGAAGTGCAAATGAAGCAAAAAAATATCGCAATAATTTTTTTTCCAGAATTTTTTTATATGTGGAGGGGGTAGAATATTTTTTTACGACTTGCCTAAATTTTGTATACTAAATCAATTCTCCTATACTTCAGAGCATAAAATTTATTTAAAACATCCTCATAAAATGGATGAGTTGCCCTAATCTCCTCCAGAAATTCCTTTTGAATTTAAATACTGCCAAGAGAAGTAAGTCTTTCTTGAGATATTGTATTTCTTAAATAAGTTTTTACACATTTGAAACAAGAAAAACTTCTTTCCGCTGAAGCACTTGTCGACGGTATTGTCAAAATAAGGGAAAACAGTTTATATGTTTCGGTAAAAATATCTTTATTTTCATTAATTTTTTTCACTTGCTCTTGCTGGCAAAAATAAGACCAAGCTCATTTTTAAGTCGTTGACTTTTTGAAAATATTTCCCCATATAACTGTAACAAATTTTCAAACGGGCAAGTCGGAAAATTTAAACTATATTCGAAAAATTTAACAGAACCAGCCAAACATGAAAATGTAAGTTTTTCACAGTCTTGAAATCTTAGTGTCATTTCCATTAAAATATGGTCCAATATTTTATAAAAAAAGGGTTCCATACTTAGCGTTAATTTCTTCAGGTGAAAGCTTAGCAAGCTCACGTTTGTTATGATTTATTTCTGTAATAGAATTTGCTGTATCAAACATGATATTAAAGAAATGTTCATTTCTTTTTTCACAGAGGATTTTTTTTGAAGAAGTCAAATAGTATGTCCATGATTGAGGGAATATCATTAAACACTAATGCCAGAAACGTGAATTCATCTACCTAAAAATCCTTTCGAAAGGCGGATTGATTTTTCATCAAATTTGTCATAGTTTGTAATAAATTCAAAGACGTCTTTTAATTTATTCCCGTCTTGAACAACCACATTTACTAACTTCGAATTTGAAGTTGTAACAATACCTTAAATAAATATAACACAAAACAGTCAAGCAAACTGCAAAGGAATTCACCGGTTGCAGCAAAATCCGCGAATATAAAACTAAACAACCACCGCAAACTGAAAGACACGTGGGTCTAGTATACTGCGGCTGCAGTTCACCGAGAGCGTTCTATGGCGCTGGTTAACATTATTCTTCCATGCGCTCGATGTTATCGCGTACGCGTTGTCATGGCAACATAGTACGAAAATCGTAAACTAAACATAGCACCTCCAGCAAAGTCGAAGCGGTTCGCGCCACTGTTAAAGTTGTTATAATAAAGTTCGAGTGAAAGTTTTAAAAAGACATGCCGCCATCGGTCAAGTAAAATATTTATTCGAGATGTACAGTTTATTTTTTACCAATTAGGTGAATAAATGAATGTAAAAACTAAAATTTTAAGAGATATATAATAAATATAGTTAGAAGTTTGCTTGTTTATTTTTCCTGGTGAAGTAGCACTTCACCTACTTCACCTAAATAGCCGCCACTGACAGTGTGATGATTTTTTCGCAAAGATACGTCGCACAATACGTCGAATATATGGAGATTGGAATAAAAAATAATTACTTGGTGAATAAATGTTTTTTTTTCTAATTTTCTCAACTGAAATTTTTATAGGAGGATACAATATAGCATCACATACCATTTTCCATATAAAAATATACAGTGCGAAACAAAAACACATATTTGATTTACCCACGTTAAATATATTATAAAGTTAGTATTAAAAAATGGTTTTATTACTAGAAAATGAAAGTGTAAAACAAAATATACATTAAAAATAGAAACAGTTCTAAAGAATTTTTTTATGTAACCTAGCTAATTTTCGCTTTCCTCCGAGGAAAATTCTTTGGTTAAGTCCATATTGATTAAATAAGGCGCTAAATTGTCATCCGATTCCCTAGCTTCCGTTGTGGTGGTTTTCCGTAAACTTTAAATTAAAGGGTCCGTTAACCGTCTGTTAGACCTCCCTTCCTTTTGGAAGATCAAAATTAGAGATAATATTTTTCCCATGTACCGGGTGAGTCAACGATTGAAAAAAGTAAATTTACGTGGAACAGGTACAATTTGGAAACAAATTGTTTATGCTATAGGATCCATATGTAAATCGCGCTTATTCTAAAAATATTTTGAATTATACGGAGTGCGTCAAAAAAGTAGGGCTACTAAAAGTTGTATTTTTTTAAATGGGAAACCTTATATTTGACTTGATTTTTAAATTCTATATAAAATTGTAACACTTTTTTGTATAACATGGTATATAGCTAAAATTGATAATTTCTTAAATATTTGGCTTTAAACGAGAAAAAATATAAATTTGGTGCACATCTATGATAAGCAATATAACACCTAATTGTGCCACTAAAAATAAAATTGCTTCTGCACAAAATAGGCATGAAATAAAGGACTGCTTTCGTAATATTGAAGATATTACATACAGGGTGTCCAAATTTAAATGCCCGACTTTAACATATTTAAACCAATTTATTTCAGTTTTTTTAAATGGAACCCCCTGTATATTTTTATTTATTCTTTTTAAGCACAAAAAATCTACAACTTTTATTACAATATTATATATATCTATCTTCAATAGTTTTCGAAAGATTTTAAAATTCCCTTTTTTGCGTAATTTAGAAAATTACCAACTCGATCGAAGTAGCCATAGTAGCCGTCAGTAAAACAAAAGTATTTAATATGAATACAATAGTTTATGATCTAAAATTTAGATAATATAATAATTTGTTAATAAAATTGCTACAAAAAAATGATCTAATAACGTTAAGATTTTAACATCAGAGACTACAAGAAAATATAAATATCATCCTTGTCGTATTACATTAAACCAAGAGTTACACGCTGAAGATTTTAAAAGCCGTGTTAAGTTTTGTAACGCAATGATAAGGCGAGTAGGGCCATTTCCGAACTTTTTAGTTATGTTTTTGGAATGAATCTTACATTTCAAAGCAAAGGATCAGTGAACTAGCATAATTTTATAAATATTTAAAAATTTTGTTGAAAAAGAGGTCTACTCGTTTAGTTTACAAATAAGTAAATACACTTAGTCGACTTAGATAGTCGAAAACTTATATTAATAGATACAAATTTTTAAAGTTATACAGAAAAAAACACTTATCAGACTAAAAAAAATCGCTTTTAAAAGTTAATCAGATGTTTTCATAGTTATATTTTAAAAGATGTTCAAATAAGCGTCCGCCTTCATGAATACACATGTTGAACCTTTTAATAATATTTGGCTAGTTTTAACTAGCCTGTCTGGTGATATAGTGGCGCATACATCGCTGATTCGTTCCTGCACGTTCTCCCTTGCTGTAGGTGGTCGAGTGTAAACACGATCTTTAATATAACCCCACAAGAAAAAATCTAATGGAGTTATATCGCAAGATCTGAGTGGCCATTCGATAAAACCGCTAGGACCAATACATTTTTAATTAAAATTAGCGTCCAAAAATGCACGAACGCCCCGATGGTAATGAGCAAGTGCACTGTCTTGCTGCAGCCACATATCTCTTCTTTCTTCTATGCTCAGTGGTCTGAGAAGAATAGGCAGCTCAACGTTCAAAAAATCTAAATATCTTTGTCCATTAAGTGGTTCATTAAAAAAAATACGGACCTACAATATGGTTTCCAATGATTCCACAACATTTAATGACCAGTGATTTTGATGTTGTACCTCTCGTACGGGGGATTTGTTGTTGCATAATAATGCATATTATGCCTGTTTACAGATTCATTGCTTCTAAATGTAGCTTCATCGGAAAACATGATATTCGCTAAAAAGTCCGGATATGCTTCTATTCGCCTTATCATTAAGTTGCAAAAGTTAACACGCCTTTCAAAATCTTCATCGTGCAACTCTTGGTGTAATTCCATATGATATGGATGATATTTATATCTTCTTGTGGTCCTGTTTACTGTAGATTGTGATGTTTCAGTTAAACTAGCAAGTTGTCGACTACTTAAACTGGGATTTTCTTCTATATGAAGTAGAATTTCCAACTCTGTATCTTGATTTGTAGCAATTCTATTGATAACTGTTCTCTTCGAATATGCCACATTGCCACTAGCATCAAATCTCTCCATGACATTTTGAAAGGCCACTTTAGCCACTTTAGAAAAATTCATTTTAAATTAGACGAGAATACGAAAGACGAAATACAATGCACTAACAACAACACGTTTTTTGACATTTCATACATTTAGTCGCCAGTTGCTATAGACTGTGTTTTCCATGGCTACTTTGTTTGATCGAGTTGTTGATTTTCTAAATTACGCAAAAAAAGGAAATTTGAGAATATTTCAAAAACTATTGAAGATAGGTATATAATATGTTTAATAAAAGTTGTAGATTTTTTTATTCTTAACAAGACTAAATAAAAATATATAGGGGGTTCCATTTAAAAAAACTGAAATAAATTGGTTTGAAAATGTTAAAGTCGGGCATTTAAATTTAGACACCCTGTATGTGATATCTTCAATATTACGAAAGCAGTCTTTAATTCCATGCTTATTTTGTGCAGAAGCAAAATATTTTATTTTTAGTGGCACAACTAAGCGTTATAGTCAATTTAATTTTTTTTTGTTTAAAGCTAAATGTTTAACAAAGTATCAATTTTAGCCATATAACATGTCATACAAAAAAGTGTTAGAATTTTATGTAAAATTTAAAAATCAAGTCGAATATAGGGTGTCCCATTTAGAAAAATACAACTTTTAGTAGCCCTACTTTTTTGACGGACCCCGTATAATTTAAAAGATTTTTAAAATGAGCACGACTTACATTTATATCCCACAGCATAAACAGTTTGTTTCCAGATTTTACCTGTTCAACGTAAATTTACTATTTCCAATCGTTGACTCACCCTGTACAAGTAGCTTATGAAGAGTACTACGCATATAGTACCAATTATAGTGCTTTACGTATATAGGTATCTCTAGCCTGCTTTGTTAAAAGCTCAAATTTATTTGAATTAATTTTCTTGCCACTTGCTACAATTTTTAAAATTAAACCAATTTTGAATATTAATTGCTCGTATATTCCGATAATTTTAGAACTGAGTATAGGATCTTCGAAAAAACGCCTAGCAGCAATCCCATTTTTGTTTTAAGTTTTTCCTGAATTTCCCTTTTTCATAATAAATGATTCGGTTTATTTTCATCTCCTCTAACTACCCACGACTTAAAAGGCAACTTATAGCTAATATGCAAAAGAATTTCAAAGCTCTTAATCCAGCAATGTAATGAATAAAGTTCATATTTATAGCTTTCTGTGCGTTTATTTCTTTTTGCAATATCTCTACTGTTCATTAATTTTGGTATAGCCCCACAAATAACGCAGGTTTGAGCAACATTAGTACCAGATAATGTATTAATGGCCCTTCCGTCGAGCATCGTAAAAAGCATCTTGTAGTTTACAACTATTGCTCGTTTATTTTTGTTTATTTGAAACCTTTGCAAATTTTCAATATCTGTGGTTACTCTTTGTTCCTCTGCTTCTTCAATATCTTCACATTCCATAATATAATTAAACCTTATGGGCCTAGAAAACATGATTGAATTCTTCCAAACTTCTTTTTTATTGTTGTCATCAATAAGTGTCAGAGGAACAAAAGCTGTTAACATTAAAAAGGCATGTGTACTATTTATGTCTGTAAATTTTTGCTTATATGTACTATGTTCACTGCTCCCCTCAAATCCCCACTTAGAGATTAGGGTTAAAGAATCTGATACATCGTTTAGAGAATCTTACTCTATTGTGTGTAAAATACTTTTTGTTGTTGTATTCAGTAAATCCTGTAAGTTAACTTCTGCTGAAAGTTCATTAATCGATATTTTGGTGGGTAAAATGGTTTTTCGATACTGTTTTAATTTGTAGAGACTTGAACAAAAACCAAGACATAAGAGATTTACTAGGATAAGGTATTTACTTTCCGAAAGATCTAGATCTAACTAAAGGGCTAATGTTTGCTCCAGAGAAAAACATTTTTCTCAACCTGACGTAGCGTTGACCCTGCTTGGTTTACACAAATGTTTGCAGCAAATTTTAGTTCATCTGGACTCCAATTTTCTAGTAAAACTTTGGCTTTTCTTTTTTTTGTTTGATTGGTACTGTCATTAAATTTTTTTGTGGTCTACCTCGAGTTGTTTTAGGCGTAAAATTTTGACGGTTATGTAGGATAAAGGACTTAATGTTTTCTGGCAGAGCAAACATTTGGTTGAGCCAAACTTCATTCGGCTCAAGTTTCGTTTACCTGAAATTGGTTATAAGGAAAGTATCTAGTTTTACATATTCTAGGAGCTTTTCTAAATAACGGAAAATAAGAATTTTGCTGCGGAAATGCGTCATTTCCGTTCTGCACAGTTTAGTATACCTGAAATCAGTTACATGAAAACTTTGCATTGCATCTCATCCCAAACTCTTTCCCAAGCACGAAAATGTTAAAATGTGTCTGCGGAAATTTGTCATTTTCATTTTCTGCGGAAATTTTGTATAGTTTAGAATATCTAAAATCAGTTACACAAAAAAAAAACTTTGATTTACATTCTAAATTCTTCTACATTTTTTAAGTAACGAAAACGAAGGCATGATTGCGGATGGAGGCAAAATAATCGATGGCATTATTGCGGAATGCTCGTATATATTTGTTCGATTGCCTGACTCAAGAAAGGATCATCCTTCTTTGTTTATATTCCTTGAAGTTCTCAAAGATATGCAGACAGATACTTATATGAAACTTCGTGACTCAGACAAATTATTGAGATTATCTAAAAAAAATTTCGGGCTGTCACGTATACGGGTATAAAATGTCGCTGACAATACGATGCGTTCAGCCGTTATTTTTACATTCCGCAATCGTGCCCTCACTTCATTTTTGTGAAAAACTGAATACTAATGTTTCGTCCGCAATCGTGCCGCGCCCTGGAAAAGCGCTCAAAATTTCCGTGAAAAATGTAAATGACAGATTTCCGCAGACAAATTTTTACATTTTTATCTTGAGGAAAAAGTTTAGAATATAAATCAAAGCTTCTTTTTTATGTAACTGATTTCAGGTAAACTAAACGATACAAAATTTTGTCGGAAAATTAAAACGACAAATTTCCGCAGTAACATTTTGGCATTTTGGTGCTTGGGATAGCATTTGGGATGAGATGCCAAGCAAAGTTTTCATGTAACTGATTTCAGGTATACTAAACTGTGTATGAAAATGAAAATAACGCGTTTCTGCAATAAATTTTTTCATTTCCGTTGTTAAGAAACACTTCTAGAAAAGATTTCTTTTCCCTTTAAAGTATTTTTACCCCACCCAGCACCCCTATTCGCTCCAAGATCCCGCAAGCTTCTAAATTAAAAAAAAAAGGGGGTGTACAATGGAAATGACGCATTTCCGCAGGAAAATTTTTCATTTCCGTTGTTAAGAAGGGCTTCTAGAAGGCAATCAAATATTTTTTTTCCAAATAACCCATTTCAGGTAAACAAAACTTGCCCCCTTCATTCTTCTTGATAAAAGTAGAACGTATTCTAGAACACTTCTCCCACTTATTTTTAACTGTGAGGCAAAAGTATTCACATATTCTATTGATTTCTCTTTGGATAATCTTTGGACGCTCACTTGGGTCTATCATTAACAAAAAAGTAAACTTTCTTACGACTGCTTCAATCTTTTGTTTGTTAGCTGATACCCATGAATTAAAAACATCGTCATTTGTAACAGGGACCAAATCTAAAGCGAAAGTATATCGTCTAGCTTCTGCAAAAAGTTAATGTAGTAACAATTACTATAACAATGTGTCTTAAAATTAGTATAAAAATTTCAGACATGGTTTTTGATGTATTTAAGAAAAGTCGTTATAAATACTGAAACCAAAGTTTTTCATATATTTTTTGCCTTGCATATTTTAAACTATGTCAAAAAAACCTCATTCCTTTGTAGGAAAAAAAATCAAGGATAAATGAGTACTTACCTTGAGTATCAACATCCAGTATAAGGTATAATAAAATACTAACACAGGACTATCAGAAGATGTAAATCTACCTGAGATTACGCTTAAGTTTAATTTTCTGACTCCGGTCTTCACAAAACGCATTGGGCTTTTCTGTAGCTTAGAAGAGATTTTGGACTCATGAGTTGCGATCTTGAGCATCACTAGTTAAGAATGGGAAATGCTCTTTTAGTGATATTGCTAGATCTTTCAAATGCTCCAAAATATCCTGGTGAACAATTTCTTCTAATGTCCATTTATTTTCATTAAGAAAGTCCGTCAATTTTCGTGACAGAGAAATAATCTTATCTTTGGCACGAAAAATATTTACTTCTTTTCCCTGTAATGTTAGATTGGTCTCATTTAATTTTGTAAATATATCCGCAAGGATAATGACTTTAATCTGACAATCGAAATTGCTAATCTTGGAAAAATGTAGGGCAACTCTAAAAGTCGCACAAGAATTTTTCCTCTCGATAACCATCTAATTTCGGTATGAAGAAGAATAATCTTGCTTTCAATAGACGACTTTTTATAAAATTGTAATTTGAACTGCTTCATCCAAAACTTGTTTAAGAGCTTGTGGTATGTAAAGGCATACAAGTTTTTGCCTATGAAGCATGAAAGCACTATTACTACAACCATCGCTTTGGCGCCATCGCTGCACACATCTACACATTTATCCCAAGGAATTTGATGTTTCTTCATGAATTAGAACAATCAATACAATTGAAAATATTTTCCCCTTTTACGTTTGACTCGAGATTTTCACATAAAAGCGAGTCCTCTTATATGGATTTTTCAAATATATATCTGACAAACACCAGTAAAATTGCCAAACCAGCTACGTCTGTTGATTTGATTCGTCCAATTATAAGGCATAATCGTCTAGAAACTAGCTCCAACTCAACAGCCAGATGATGGATACGACGCGAAACGGTAGTGTTTGATAAGGGAATATCATTAACTTTTCTACAGGCGTCTTCGGATTCCAATACGGTGGCCACGATATCTTTTGCACAAGGCTTAATTAAGGACTCGCCTCTCCAGTACGAAAAATATAAGCACAAAATATTCAAATTACATGAAATAATTCAACATTTTGTGCACAAGACAAGGACAGCAATTCTTGCTATTATCTAGTTGGCGTGTCACGAGATATCGCGTCAAATCGCAGTGACTATAATTACTGTAACGGACGGGTAATAAGTGGCCCGTAAAAAAATAGTCCAGTCAAATTATGGAACGGATTTTTACCAGAACACCAAGCATCTGGTTGCGGAACACTAGTGTGCCGTGGAACACCTTTTGGGAAACACTGCCCTAGAGTAACCGACTATCCCTGTATTGCACAGCATTAGTTGTAATACTTCTCTCGTAGATTTTTACAGATTTTTAAGTTTGCGGGTCCCTGGACCCCAAAAAAACATGTTGTCCCATTTCCGTCAGTCTGGCGGTCTGTCTCTCGTTCTGTACGCGAAATACGACGGCTGAAAACCTATTTATCCAATTAACTTCAAATTTAGGTCATAAGCAAATGAAATGGTTACATTTTGGTAAAACTCCAGTATGTCGGAATAAAGTGATGGCCTCACAAATTGTAAAAATAGTCATTATTAAGGAACTACTTATCGAATGTGCGTAAAAATAATGTTTGGTACAGGGATAGACTCTAGAAAATTTTGTATAAACCCATTATGGAGGGACAAAAAGGCGACCTAATAATTGTTATAATTAATGCAATCTTTATTCTTTTTTATGTAGTACATTTAAAAGAATAACCTTTTTTGTGTAATTCGATTCCATCTCTAAAATTTTAACATTGGAAAAGTCAAAATTGTGGCCTGTTTTTTGATTGTGTTCAGCCAATGCAGAGATTTTCCCCAAACGGCAATCACTTTTGTGGCCAGTTATTCTTTGCCTAAGCCACTGAGATGTTTGCCCGATATACTGTCCATCACACTCGAAGCGGGACAACTGATACACAACGTTACTATTAAATAATAAGGGTGTTTGATCTTTGACCCTAGAGAATAGATTAAAGTTTTTTATTGTATTATATTTTGCTATTTTTATGTGTGGAAAATCTTTGAATAATTTTGCAATATTATTAATTAGGGCACTTATAAATGGTAGTTTTCTATATTTAAGTTCAAGCGGTTGAACCTCTTCCGTAGAACCATCATATGTATTTGAATTATAAATCAGTTTTTTTAGAATATGTTTCGGATACCCATTATTTAAAAATATCTCTAATAGTTTTTTTTAAGTTGTATTGTACAAATGAATCATCAGAAATATGCATTACCCTGTTTTTCATGGGTATTACTGTATTATATTTTTTATTCTTTGGATGGTTAGAGAAATAATTTAAAAATCTACCGGATGCTGTTGGTTTCTGATACCAATCCAAAATAATTTTATTTTCTGGGTATGGTATACTACCTTGGTTTTCTTTTTCAATAGTAAACTGAATATTTTGTATAAAATGATCAAACACCCTTATTATTTAATAGTAACGTTGTGTATCAGTTGTCCTGCTTGGAGTGTGATGGACAGTATATAGGGCAAACATCTCAGTGGCTTAGGCAAAGAATAACTGGCCACAAAAGTGATTGCCGTTTAGGGAAAAATCTCTTGTGCATTGGCTGAACACAATCAAAAGACAGGCCACAATTTTGACTTTTCCATTGTTAAAATTTTAGAGATGGAATCGAATTACACAAAAAAGGTTATTCTTTTAAATGTACTACATAAAAAAGAATAAAGATTGCATTAATTATAAATCAGATACCAATCAGCTGAGCAATATTTATTGCAGTCTTTTAAATTTTATGTAACAATACTTTTTAAATGCACACCGTAGAATAGTTCACCTCGAACAATTTATTAACATCTAGATAAGGCTTGTGTAGCTGATATGTTTTGTTCTCCTTTTTTGCAATTCAACTGCTGGGACATGAATATTATCATTAAAAACGCCACATTATTTGAACTGTTGTAACGTAAAAATGTTAAAATTTAAAAATTATTGACTCTACCATCTTGTAAGTAATTTTTAAGTATATATTGACTGTGTATATCTAGACAAAATTTTATTCTTTTGATTGTCATTTTAATGTTATAATTCTATTTGGACCTATTCTTTATAATTCTTTTAGTTGCTCCTGATGAAGCTAATAAACATTGGCGAAATATTGAGCACTTAAGATAAAAAGAGTTTCTTCTTTTTTTTTTCGCACGGACCGCTAGACCCGAAATAAAACCTCTTTGTAATTTCTGTACGGTCGAAAATACTTAACATATATATATATATATATATATATATGTATATATATATATATATATATATATATATATATATATATATATATATATATTTATATATAAAGGAGAAAGTTAGTGGTGACTGACTAATTAGAAAAAGCACTTTGAACCAACAGAATATAATTTTCACAAAAAGCGAAAGATTCTATCCGCCAGGTTCTTGGTTAGGTGTTGATGCAGTCAGAGAAAACAATTTTTGAACGGCCTAGTGTGGAATACTCTTTATTGTACTTGGTATTATATTTTGCTATTTTTATGTGTGGAAAATCTTTGAATAATTTTGTAATATTATTAGTTAGGGCACTTATAAATGGTAGTTTTCTATATTTAAGTTCAAGCGGTTGAACCTCTTCTGTAGGGCCATAATATGTATTTGAATTATAAATCAGTTTTTTTAGAATATGTTTCGGATACCCATTATTTAAAAATATCTCTAATAGTTTTTTTTAAGTTGTATTGTACAAATGAATCATCAGAAATATGCATTACCCTGTTTTTCAAGGGTATTACTGTATTATATTTTTTATTCTTTGGATGGTTAGAGAAATAATTTAAAAATCTACCGGATGCTGTTGGTTTCTGATACCAATCCAAAATAATTTTATTTTCTGGGTATGGTACACTACCTTGGTTTTCTTTTTCAATAGTAAACTGAATATTTTGTATAAAATGATCAAACACCCTTATTATTTAATAGTAACGTTGTGTATCAGTTGTCCTGCTTGGAGTGTGATGGACAGTATATAGGGCAAACATCTCAGTGGCTTAGGCAAAGAATAACTGGCCACAAAAGTGATTGCCGTTTAGGGAAAAATCTCTTGTGCATTGGCTGAACACAATCAAAAGACAGGCCACAATTTTGACTTTTCCATTGTTAAAATTTTAGAGATGGAATCGAATTACACAAAAAAGGTTATTCTTTTAAATGTACTACATAAAAAAGAATAAAGATTGCATTAATTATAAATCAGATACCAATCAGCTGAGCAATATTTATTGCAGTCTTTTAAATTTTATGTAACAATACTTTTTAAATGCACACCGTAGAATAGTTCACCTCGAACAATTTATTAACATCTAGATAAGGCTTGTGTAGCTGATATGTTTTGTTCTCCTTTTTTGCAATTCAACTGCTGGGACATGAATATTATCATTAAAAACGCCACATTATTTGAACTGTTGTAACGTAAAAATGTTAAAATTTAAAAATTATTGACTCTACCATCTTGTAAGTAATTTTTAAGTATGTATTGACTGTGTATATCTAGACAAAATTTTATTCTTTTGATTGTCATTTTAATGTTATAATTCTATTTGGACCTATTCTTTATAATTCTTTTAGTTGCTCCTGATGAAGCTAATAAACATTGGCGAAATATTGAGCACTTAAGATAAAAAGAGTTTCTTCTTTTTTTTCGCACGGACCGCTAGACCCGAAATAAAACCTCTTTGTAATTTCTGTACGGTCGAAAATACTTAATATATATATATATATATATATATATATATATATATATATATATATATATGTATATAAAATATATATATATATATATATATATATATATTTATATATAAAGGAGAAAGTTAGTGGTGACTGACTAATTAGAAAAAGCACTTTGAACCAACAGAATATAATTTTCACAAAAAGCGAAAGATTCTATCCGCCAGGTTCTTGGTTAGGTGTTGATGCAGTCAGAGAAAACAATTTTTGAACGGCCTAGTGTGGAATACTCTTTATTGTACTTGGACTTTCGTACATATTATAACTGGCCCTTTTCTCTTTTTATTTTTTATAGATATTAACAATAACAACGATAAAACTGTTAAAAATCTTTTCTTTTCTTGCCTATAAATTATTATAATTTGATTTCCCCCTTATTTTTTCCTGTAATAAGAAAGATGTCGCTAGCCAAATTTTCAATGTGGTACTGCGCCAGCGTAACAGTGACGTTGCTTTGTCCTTGTCAACTCTCCCCTCCGGGGTAGAAGCCGTAGTTTGTTCGTAGTAATCGATATACATAGAATTAGGCAGGAATTGTACTTTCCTTTGCCTCCCTTATTATTTTACCTACTACCACGCATTTTTTCGTTTTGCAGTAATGGCGGCGTGCCAGCATTGAAAGTGGTTTCGCTGCATGTTTGTAATTTTTTTTTTTTTAATTTGAAAATGTAACCAAAAATTTTATTTTACTGTTGATATGTGTTAGTTACCGTCTATATTTTAGTTACGTACAAGTTTTAACATTAAGCCTGTTGCAATGGGACTGTTTTATTTTAACTCACTTTGGTAAGATGTTTCATTTACTTTGTAATCCCTTTTTTTCTTATCTACAACAACATTCTCGAAAGCTCGACCATACAATAAAGAGTATTCCACACTAGGCCGTTCAAAAATTTTTTTCTCTGACTGCATCCCCACCTAACCAAGAACCTGGAGGATAGAATCTTTTGCTTTTTGTGAAAATTATATTCTGTTGGTTCAAAGTGCTTTTATATATATATATATATATATATATATATATATATATATATATATATATATATATATATACATATATATATATATATATATATATATATATATATATATATATATACCTTTAATTTATTTAATTTTACAGTTTGGTACAATCATTATTATTTTATAATAATAGCCGCATGAAATGTTGCAAGAATGCAATAAAAAAAAAGAATTTACAAATATTTAAATATTTATTGTGTAGTTACACTGACTACTTTAACCGAACGATTATGCAGTTTGGCATATTTTCGACAGATCTGTGAATTACATAAGCTTAGTAAAATCGGCAAGTAATAATGGATAATATCGGAAAAATGAATTGAGCAACTATCAATCGCTTTTAAACACATACAATATTTTTAACATTTCAAAATATATTATTTTTAACATTACATACATAACATAAGAACGAATTTACATGATCTTCTACTTCTTTTTCTCCGCAACAGCTTTCTTAGCAGGCACTTTCTCGGGTAAATCTTGTCTAAATTTACGAAATTCCTCCCAAGGTGAGCTCAGGTCAAATTTTCTAAACTCCTGAGCAAATTCTACAGGTTCCAGCACTACTCTCTTTTTTTCATCATCATATCTACAAAAACATATTTTTCTATTTTACATGTTAAAAGTATATTAAAATGTCTCAAAAATTTAAAATTCCTCAAATATAAAATATGAATAACAATTTAAAATTTACAAATTATTATTAGATTGTAAACGTGTCAAATATTTAATAGGCATATCATTGTATTGTATTCGATACCTTACAATCTCCTCGTGATATCTGAACACGCAGAAACTACTCTCTAATTACTAATACATAGTTATATAATATACATATGATATATAAAATAAAGGTCAAATTTGGTCTATCCGAAAATGTTTATCATTGTTGTATGTTCAGACATCCTGTATAATTAATTTGCATTCCCACGTTACTTTTTTCTTCTCATAATCAGGCAATCTTATATCAATACATCTTTCATAATTTAAAATCTCGGCAATCATAGTTTTGATCGATATAAATGCTCACATCAAAATCATGTTCCAATGTTTACTCCTCAACTTCAATATCTAAAATAGTCCGAAATGTGTGCATTTACGCAAATATTGGTATTACCTTATATGTGATGAGTGGAAGTTAAAGGTCAATAAACAACCTTACACAAAAATAACTTACAAAATAGAATAAAACACACTAAAGTACTCCAAAACAAACAACTACTTAATATACATATTTGATCGACGCTTTTAAGTCTCATCTGAATAAAAAAAAATAAAATATTAAATTAAAAAGTTATAATGTCCCTAATCGGGATCGAACCCGGGCCGTCCGAGTGGAAGGCAACAACTGATACCTAAGCTATCATACTCGTGAACGAAAATGACCAAAAACTCTCACTCTAGATATCGATAAAATGAAATGCTGGTTGTTTGCAGTAATTAATTCATTAAATTAATAAATAATAGGATTAATTCGAAGTTAAACACATCGTTTACGCAAATGAGAACAGGATTTTATGTGGCTTTGGTTAATTCTATTATTTCAAGCAGGTCGAGCTTTTTGGAAATGGAGAAATCATGACCTGACTCCAACAAATGATTGGCAAGCTGAGACATATCTGATTTTCTGAACGTTTTGGCAAAGCTCAAGTGTTCTATCAACCCGGCAGAAATTTTCCACCTGCTTGTCCCACATAGATTATAGAACATTTGCCACAATTTAGCGCGTAGAAATTGATTTTCATAATGCCAGTCAGGGTTGACTTGTTCAGTAATACATAAGCAACCTAACTGCACGAAAAAAACTTGCTGCTGAATATTCGGCTCCTTCAATAATACTTATTATTTCGATTGACACCTAAATTCGTTACAATGAGGTGCAAGACTCACATTAAATAATATATTATTATTATATGTACAAACACTTATGTCTAGGCTTGGGATGGTCTCGTGGTCTAAAAATTCGCAAAACTATCACTTACGTCCACACTGTTTTAAATCCAAATGCAAATCAAACTTAACCTACACTTCTACGGCTAGCCTAGTAATACATTTACTGTGAATATGTGAGCGCCATCTGTTGTGGATCGTAAGTACGGGATACTGTCCGATTCAACCCGACTTTCCCCTAATGCTTTTCACTTAGGTAACGGAATGGAAACCCTCCGTAGACTCTACACAAGATCACGAAGAACAGCTGATCCAGAGCAAGTGGATGGGCTTGGTATAAAGCCGAAAGAAAGACCCTGCGCAGAGCAATAGAAAAGGAAAAAAGGAAGTCGTGGGAAAAACTCTGTACTGATCTCAACGAGGACATCTGGGGACAGGGCTATAAAATCGTTATGAAAAACCTAACTTCTGCAAAGCCCATGGGTGAATTACCAATCGAGAAAAAGAGGAAGATAGCGGGGGTTCTTTTCCCGAAGAGATCCCAGTGGCTTCCAGAAAGAATCCGGAAGACCTCCCCAACGCCGTTCTCTGTGGATGAGATTAGGCAAGCAGCAAGAAAATTGAAGAATGGAAAGGCACCAGGCCCAGACGGCATACCGGCGGAAGCAGTGAAGACAATGATAGAAGTCATCCCAGATATCGTAGCGAAAGCATACAATTGGCTACTCAATCAAGAAACATTCCCTGATGACTGGAAGATATCTAAGCTAGTTTTAATTCACAAATCAGGGAAACCCTGGGATAGACCAAACTCATTTCGCCCGCTGTGTCTGACCAATACATTGGGGAAGCTGTACGAACATCTCATCAAGGGGAGACTGGAGGCGGAGATCGAGAGGGGAGTCGGACTGTCTCCTCGACAGTTTGGCTTCACCAGAGGAAAATCTACGGTACATGCAATCGAAAAGGTGTTATGCATAGGCCAAGAGACAAAATTTAATGGACAAAGAGAAAGATGGTGCGTCTTGGTGACACTTGACGTCAAAAATGCGTTTAATTCTGCATCATGGAGACGTATAATGGATGAACTACAAAGGAAAGGGACTACAAGCTATATCCTCAATATAATGGCTGAGTACTTTAAACGAAGAGAGGTGCAGCTAAACAATAATGACAGCATCGAAATGTTTGCGGGCATCCCGCAGGGATCGGTGATGGGGCCGGTCTTGTGGAACCTTATATATGACCCCGTACTGAGTCTCCTAGAAGAGGACGGGATTCAGACAATCGGCTTCGCAGATGATTTGGCGTTGGTGGTATCGGCTGGAAATTCGGAAGAATTGATGGAGAAGACAAATAGGTCGTTGCAGGAGATCAACCAATGGATGGAGAGTAGACTACTTTACTTGGAGCCGACCAAGACAGAGGCAGTTGTCTTGTCAGGAAAGAGGGATAGAAGACACATACAATTCTCATTGATGGGTAACGAATTACGCCCTCAGAAATCAATAAAATACTTGGGAGTTACTATTGGAGAGAACATGGGCTTCGGAGAGCATATCCAAACAGTGGTGGCAAAAGCAACAAAGAAACTTGGAGCATTGCAGAGTATCATGCCGAACGTAAATGGTCCAAACAGTTCAAAAAGAAAATTTCCGTACGGCGTAGTCCAATCTACACTGCTGTATGGAGCACCGGTCTGGCACAAGGTGATGAGATTTGCAAAATACAGGAACATGCTAGAAGCCGCACAGAGGAAAGGCTTAATCAAAGCTGCTAGCGCCTACAGAACGGTTTCGGGGACAGCAGTTCAGGTTTTCACGGGGGTTCCTCCAATAGACTTGCTGTTTGAAGAGAGGCGCCAGATCCACGAAATGAGCACCGAGGAAAGGAAGATAGGAAAGCGAGAGGTCAGGGAACGGACGCTCGATAAATGGCAAGAAAGATGGCAAGTGGATACGTCAAAGGCCCAATGGACACGCAAATTAATCCCGGATATACGCGTATGGCTCAAGTGCAAACACAGAGCACTAAACTATCACATAACTCAAGCACTGACGGGTCATGGGGCCTTCAGGAAATACTTGAGCAGGATAGGCAAAACGGAGGAGGCCAATTGCACGCACTGCAAAGTTGAGGATTCAGCGGAGCACTGCCTTTTTTCCTGTCAAAAATTCCATAGGCAACGAACAGATCTATACATCCGTCTAGGCACAAACTTAAGCCGAGAGAACATCATCAAAACTATGCTAGAAAAAAGGGACAACTGGGAAACCATAGGAAAATTCTTAGCAACAATAATAACGGAAAAAGAGCAAGAAGAGGTCACTTGAGTTTTGGGCCCAGGGAATTCTCGATGTAAGTCAACCATGACAGTCCCGTGGATTTCCAAGGGGTAAAAAAAGGGGGGTTTTTTAGTCGGTAGGCGTACCTCTAGAGAGGGCGAATTCGACACAGGGCAGATAAACACCAACGCTGCTATCGCCTTTTGAAGGTTTTTCCCCTCTGAAAAAAAAAAAGGTAACGGAACGCTCGCAAGGCTAAATCAAACTATCGCTGCTTTTTCGTTAATAAAATAATTATTAGACGAAGAATTTATCTATTTGTTTCTATAGCCTACTTTATAACTTAAATTAAAATAAGCTTAAATTAGTTATTTTAAACTTTAATAAAAATATCCCAATTATATTTTCATCAACAAAATGACAAATGGCTAATGGCGTTTAAAACATTAAATCAATTAAGAAAATGTATGATGGCGATGAATGTATCAAACATAGACAGTTTTATTCAGGTTTGCTTACATTCGGGTAGGTGAAATAGCATTAAGTAAAAAATATGACAAAAATTTGACCTTAACCATTACTATTGAAAAAGCAATTTGTTCCTTTACGATTTTTGAAAAATTTTAGGAAAAATGCTGTTTTCCGCCATATTTTGAAAAAAAAATGTCAAATTTAACAGGTAAGATCAATCACGTGACTCATTCATTTTAAAGCAAAAACTTTCTGTTAACTCAGATTTTACTAAGACCAAGTAATAAAAAAAAGACCATGGAATGCTCACAAATCATATGATTTATCCTAATATCAATGAAAAAACAACTGCATGCAAAGTTATATCCTATATAGGTAATTTTAGCTCTAAAATAGGCACATTTCTAAACGGTTTAGATATTAAAATCTCTCTATCTATATATTTAAAACAACAAGCCAGATTTTTCAGCAAGTTCGTGAGAGAGTCGTACTGCATCAATTTACAAGTCTTTTTTAAAATGATCATCTGGTTTCCGAGACTTTTCTTCTTTCTTTCTTTCTCATAATATGGAGTCGGCTTCCACTTTTTTGCTTTCAGCGCCATTCTCCAGCCCAATAGGTAACGACCACGGGTTGTCGAGCAAAGTGCTCTCCGTAAATTTTTGAACGGTACTTTTTATCTCTGAAAAGGCACATTATTTCCGCTATCAAAGGCTTAACTCCTAAGCCTGTCCAGAGAAAGAAATCACAATTCGCACATCCCTTAGGACTCACCGGCTCACAGCGATTGCCTCGTTATATAGGACGTTCCCCCATTGATGTTTCCCCAACGGTCATTGGACTGCCTCTCGAAACACCACGAAAAACTATACTTTTTTCCCGTCGTCAGGGAGCCTTATCAGGCATGCGTGTTTAGCCAATACCTACTAAACAACGAGGCCTAGGCGCTTACGCGCGACGTCATCAAATTTAAGCCTATGTTATTTCAATACCTTCATTAGAAGGTAGGGTTATTTACAGGGACATATTTAAATAAGTATTTTTTTTTTAATTTTAGCAAATAAACATCAATTTATAGGGTTTATTTTATGTCAAATTTATTCGGTTTCGCTATAGAATTAAAATGCCAAAGGCGACTCTTAAGCGATTACTCGTTTTTTTTTGTTACACGACGAGGAATGCATTTACGTAGGAACTATTATGTACAAGGCACCCCAGAACAGTGTGGGACTTGGTAAAGCCCCTACCCACTAAAACCCTCCGTGTTTTTACCCGACAACGTTTGCCCGGATCTATCGTAAAATTTCAAACAGATGTCGGTATGATTTTTTGCTTACTAATTGTCCCATTTTAGCCAATTAGTAAATTGTCAAAGCCGAGTTATTTGTCAAAATCAGGTAAAGTTTCAACTCCAGGTAAGTAGTATAGGCCTGTGGTGAGTCCATATGATCAAGAATATAATAGCTTATTATTTTAACTTGCCAAAATCAGGTATGGTTTCAAGCTTCGGTAAGTGGTATATGCCTGTACTGTGGTGAGTCTATATGATCAAGAATATAATAGGTTGTTATTTGCTAAATTCAGAAAAAGATTGTATTGATGATACTTCCTAGCAATAAAAAAATGCGAAACTTGTGCTAGGTTTTAATTTTAACTACCTACCTGTTTTTATTTAATAAATTATGATTATGTTTAGAGCAATAATTATTAATTAATTTTTAGGTGGCTTTTACAACTTTCAAAAGGTGTTAAAAGTGTATTTTTATTAAAATAACTTAAAAACAACTCACAAAGAAAAGATTTTTTGTTGTAAATATCCAAAAATTTATCTTCAAATTCATCAATTAGCTTTTTAAATATAATATATGCGGTTGAAACTACATCTACTACCTGTTCTCGAGGATATAAAGTAGCCCTTAAGGAATTAATTAAATTATAAGAATCCTCTACGACACAAGGTTCATTGAGAGTTAAGTTTTCTTTGCAAAAAGTAGAACTAATTTTTTTAAAAACAATATAGCAGCAATATCCGCTTAAATAGGTTATTACTGGGAGTTATGATTGTATAGTTTCGGTATTAGACTGTGTAACTATGATTTTAGATAATAAATTATTAACGTGTTCAGAATTTAAATTGGTGTCTAATGACTGTCTTTCACATTCAGGAGGTTCGAAGAACTGATGTATATTAATGTCCCCATAATGTCTAGATTTTAGAGATAACATAGACTGAATTCTAAGTCTTTTTTTCTGATTCATATAGCTGTTGAACTGAGATATGATAATTACCACCAGCTAATTGCCTATATTTTCCAAAACGCCCTTCCAATGGGTCTGTTTGAAATTTGCCCAGTAATAAACAATTCATATTAAGCCCATTTAAACAGTATTCAGTAACTTATGAAGCCCATGAATGGTATAGTTTAATGCAGTGTGGGTTTGTTGAGTCATTTGTAAAATTAGTTGGACTCCAAGTATCTAGCCAATTTTGCATTTTTAGCAAAAAACAAAATTTAGGATCATCATCAAGTTAGTATTTGTTTGGTAAAAGGTTCCTGATATTTATGTAACAAATGCTTTCCCTTAAGGGGAGTTTTTACATTCACAATTTTCCACCATGTCAATAGAATACTAATAAAGTTTGTCTTTCAAGAGATGATGGAAATAGAGCCTTTAAACTAAGTGAATAACCATGCTTCAATAGTTTGTCTTGTTCCAGTTCGTATAGGTTTTTGATCACAGAAAAGAAAGCAAATTTTGTTTGGCCTGTCTCAAAATCGGGATAAGAAAATGTTTGGCCAGGTTTTGAATTAAGCTAGTTGTTAAAGATATATTTCAGTAAATGAACAGTGTCAAAAGGGTAAAATAGGGGTCTTACTGGGTCTATAGGATGTGGGAATACGGTACTGAGTTGATTAAGGGATGAAAATTACTCATTGCTTTACCGTTTACTGCATTATTGTCACTAACTGTACAGGGTGTTCCAGCGAGGACTGAACAGGGACCTATTTTCGACCTTCCTTGTATTTTGGAAAAATTCAAAATAGCCAATCGATGTATTTTTTCTTGTAGAATCAAAAATGTCATCGAAAAAATATTTGAACCAGAAACAAAAGAGTTGTTTTTTAAATGGAATGTATCGTTTTTTATACGATTTTTGGAAAGAGTGATTTTTTTATGTCCGTTCTAATTAAAAGATTTGATTTTGCGATAGCTGTTTATATTACATTTTAATGTTTTACAAACTAAAATTTTAGCTTCACCTGTTTAAAATATACGATAGGTTGGTATAGGTGATCAAGGTAAAATGACGTTTGAATGCTTTGTCAATAAAAATTGACATTATTTTAATTATTGTCGAAGTCTTCACCTAAAAAATATATATTTGACTCTGATCGAAATGAAATACTCTTTGGACGAGAGACTACAGATTGTTATGCTATTTTACAAGTGCCAAGAAAATGCAAGAGAAGCAAGAAGATTTATTGCAAATTTTCATAGAAATATATCCATCAATACAATTCTAAGGATAAAAAACCTATTTGAGGAAAATAAAACTTTACATGATAGAAAAAGAAATTCAATAAAAAATAATTATTAAATAATAAAATAAAACTACTAATAACATAAGTTTTCAATGTGACCGCCGTTTTTCTCGAAACAACATCGATAACCCCTTTGTAGCCTTTCTAAACTTGCTGTTACAATATGATTTTCCTGGTTAAGGTGGTTTATTTCATCGACAATTTTTCCCATGATCTCTTGAATATTTTCGTTTCGTTGTCTGTATACGATGTTCTTCAAATGGCCCCAAAGAAATGTATCCAAAACTGAGAGGTCGGGGCTATTGGGCGGCCAAGCATATGTTCCATTTCGCCCTATCCATTCGTTATGGCGCCGATTTAAAAATTGAACCACATCATGCACGGCATGAGGAGGCGCCCCATCATGTTGCCAAATTAAATTCTGATATTCTGCCAATGGTAAGTCTTCCAAAAAATTTTCAATTGTTTTCTAAAAACTCATAATATCTGTGCCCATTTAAAGTCCCGTTAAAAAATATTGGTCCCAAAATTTTATTGTTTTTTATCCCACACCAAACATGAATAGAATTCCTCCCTTGAAATTTAATAGTCTGGAACTTTTTTGGATTTTCAACGGTCCAGTGGTGACTATTATGTCTGTTGAATACTCCCGATGTTGTGAAAGTAGCTTCATCGGTCCACACAATATTTTTGAATAAATCAGGGTCTTCGTTTTCTTGCCGAATTACCATTTGAGAAACAAATTGGAAGCGAAGTTCTTTTTGTGCCGGTGTTAGGTGCTGAAGTGGAAGGATACGAAAAGGCCTAAATTTATGAATTTTCAGAGTCCTGTGAACAGTCCCTCGGGTAACTCTTCTGCGCCTTACACCGCCACGCACCGTACTGAACTTCTCGAACTGCATCCGAAATAGATTTGGTTGGATTAACTTGAAAATAATTTATAATGGCCTGGTCTCGATTTCTTCTTCTTTGTATATTTCTTTTTCTATCATGTAAAGTTTTATTTCCCTCAAATAGGTTTTTTTATCCTTAGAATTGTATTGATGGATATATTTCTATGAAAATTTGCAATAAATCTTCTTCTTGCTTCTCTGGCATTTTCTTGGCGCTTGTAAAATAGCATAACAATCTGTAGTCTCTCGTCCAAAGAATATTTCATTTCGATCAGAGTCAAATATATATTTTTTAGGTGAAGACTTCGACAATAATTAAAATAATGTCAATTTTTATTGACAAAGCATTCAAACGTCATTTTACCTTGATCACCTATACCAACCTATCGTATATTTTAAACAGGTGAAGCTAAAATTTTAGTTTGTAAAACATTAAAATGTAATATAAACAGCTATCGCAAAATCAAATCTTTTAATCAGAACGGACATAAAAAAAATCACTCTTTCCAAAAATCGTATAAAAAACGATACATTCCATTTAAAAAACACCTGATGCATAGCGTAACTCTTTTGTTTCTGGTTCAAATATTTTTTCGATGATATTTTTGGATTCTACAAGAAAAAATACATCGATTGGCTATTTTGAATTTTTCCAAAATACAAGGAAGGTCGAAAATAGGTCCCTGTTCAGTCCTCGTTGGAATGGTCTTGATAAAAGTATATAATATTTCTGAATTAAGTTTAGCTACACGAGATATATGAATGACTTCTGTAAGGCTTGAGCAAGGACTAGTGATCATAAACGCTACTGCAGATGATGCTAAGGTATCTTTATTATTTACTGATGTATTGCCTGCCTTGTAATCCAAATAGGGTTCAATGTAAATTTCATCAAAAAGTAATGTAACATATTTTTCTTTATCTGTTAAATATTAAAAAATATTACGAGAAAGGTTAAAAAAAATTTCATCAGTAGTTCATAAGAACCCTTTTAGGTTTAAAAGAATATCAGTCACAAATTTATTTTTTTTTATATTGTCATCGTCAGACTCAACTTTATCTAAATTAGAAAGTTTCACTAGTACTGGGGAGTTGACTTGAGTCGGTATGGTGTAAATCACGAGTTTCACTAGGATCAGGAATGTCGCTATCAAGATTTATGGGTAATGACATCATCATATTGTCAATTGTGTCAATTAAACTTTCTATTTCATCCAAACTGCTAGATAAAAATAGTGATTTTAAATTTGTTATTGAAACATAAACAGATTGACCATATAAAAATGTTTCTAATTTTAAATCGCTATTTATAACAATTGCCCAAGTTACTAGGGGACCAGGAGTATATTCAAGTTTAAATAATGTTATTTTATCTGTATCATTTACCGAAAACCACCCTTTCCTTAAACTTTTTTTAAACTAGTTATTCTAAAAAATTCGGAATAACTTTTAAAAACTCTTCAAAATTTTGAAAACATGTAGCCTCTCTATGTTAATTAAACTCTTCTTTACTTTGCTCTATGGCTAGCAATTCATCAAGATTCTTATTTTTTTCATCTTTGCTTTTGCGGTTAAGAACGTTTTTTGACAAATAATTGGAGCAATTTGAGAAAACCGTTGGTACAGAATTTTCTTTTAATCGGGGTTTTCTTTAATGTACTGAAATAATTTTACCTGTTCTCGGATCCCGTTCTGAAATATCCCAAAGTATACTACCTTTCAAAAAATGTAGCTCACACACTTTAGTGTTTTTATTGGGCACTAAATCATCCCGCGGAATTGCTCGTAGCAAACTAAACACGTGAACTTTTGGTCCGGTTTTGTAATTACCCCGGCAGTTAGGCGCACAACACTTAAACGGCATATTTTCGTGAATTTAAACGTACACAAACTAATAAATATAATTAAATTTTTACCAAAAATGGAGACAAAACTACTCTCTTTACTCTAATTTACAAACAACGACATCACGTTTCACACTGTTTTGTTTTCGGTTAGCAAGTGCCGGTTGTCGGCCAGTACGGTTCCTTAGGACACTCTGTATATAGAAAACCAACGCATACGAACAGGTACTTAAAAGCAAATTTCCATTATCATTCAGCACTTCGCGGGCCCAACATACGTACAATCTTCAACACACACAAGAAAATTGGACAATGTTTGAGATCGCCAAAGGACATTATTCCTTTTCAAACGGAAGGAGTATATGCAATTCCTTGTTCCTGTGGTGATGTTTAAATTGGAGAAACTGGACGATCCATATCGACTAGGCTTAAGGAACATGAACGATTTATAAGAAAGAAACAAATTGTACAATCTGCTGTATCTGAACACCAACATTCTACTGGGCATGTCATAATTATAAAAGAAACCAAAGTTCTTGCATCGGTTTCGGGACTCTATAAACGCAAAATTAGAGAATCTATTAAAATTTATTAGCATCCTAATAATTTTAATAGAGATACGGGCTTCAGTCTACATCATACGTGGAAACTGATCGTTATACCGAGTCACGCACAGGTCGACTATAAATAGCCGGCCTGGGTCTCTTCGAGCTCATTCAGTGTTCCGATCTCGTGAATTGAAGATCCCTGAAGATGCCTCGTATAATCGAAGGCGAAACGTCGGAAAGTCATTCCATTTTGACATGGTCTAATCCCAAGAACCATGATTTCTTAAGTTTTGTTAATAATTATATTTATTAATAATATCAGAAATAAATACATAAATAATATTAAAAGTGTTTTCAACTTTTTATCTTTTTCGTTAAAAATAACAAGTGGAAATTCCCTCTTATTATGAAGACAAAATCCATACCTGCACCCTTTTACGAGTGTACTAAAGAACCTCTTGCCTACACAATAGAGGTTTATTAGGTAGCTAATTTATGGGAGTGTTTTACGTCTAAGGGTACCAGGTAAATTTTATTATATAAGAAACCACCGAATAATTCTGAAAGGGATTATAACCACGGATTTAACGGATTCACCCTGAAGTTGTGATCGATTATATCGCTAATACCAAAGTTTACTGACATTTTATTCAGTAAACTTTGCTAATACTAACAGTCTTGCGATACTAATAAACATAGATTGGAATTGGTAAACTTATAAATCTTTAGGAACTTGTAACTTGATTAAATTGTTAAAGTAGTTATTATCTTCTTGGTTTAGTATACGAATAATATATTTTGCCCTTAGCTTTTAAAATAATAAAGCTACCCCTCCCCCCCTGCCGGTCTAAAACATCTAGATCCGCACCTGAGGGTATACGATTTTCCATTTTGTTTCTACAGCTAAATACTTTACCTTGATTCTACATAACCACTAAGGGGAAAATCTTTTCTTAAAGGATGTCCATCGAATCCATAATCTGTCATTATTCTTCTGAGATCAGGGTGATTGGCAAAAAATACACCATGTAGATCCCATACTTCTCTTTCCGACCAATTTGCTGATTTATATATACCTAAAAGTTTTGGGTTTTTAGAGCAAGAAGCTAATTTTTGGTATCACTATATCGTTCATGGTTTATTTAAAGCAGGGCCCCCGTAAGCGCGCGTGCAAAGCTCCCTGGCGCCACTCTAAAGGGGCGCCAAACCGGAGGTTTGAAGCTTCGTTGGGAAAAAATAAAAAGAACGTTTACTTTTATACAACTCGAATTTTTAATTTGCAAACAATTACAACGACCAAGGCACTAAAAATTTCCTACTGAGGAAAACGAGATTCGATCCATCTAATATTTAAAACGAGATTCGATTCAAAAACGACTTGTCATATTATAAAATTCTAATAGGCAGTTTTTGAGTATTTTTGTGCGATAAAGCATGTAGTTTTTTTTAATCAGTGGCGTACTATTTTTTTATTAAGAAACTCAGGGATTGATACCCATACCTATGCCCATGATTGAAGTGAAAACTACTGAATACTGTAAAAATATAGCCTTTAAATAACTATGGGGTTGTAGCAAATATATTTCGGAATTACTAAAGAAATGATATTTTTTTGTAAAACTTTAACACCCTGTATCTCGAAAAACACACATCTGCATACCCATATTTATATGAACTTACCATCTTATTTTCTTATAAAGAATTTGTCTTTAAACGTTGGCCCATATTTTTTGAGACATCCTGTATATTATATTAAGATTTTTAAACTGTAATAAAGCGAACAATGAAATTTAAAAAATGTATGTATAAACTAAATTCGTATTCTTAAAAATATTATTTACCTACATACGATATTTAAAGGGCCCCAAAATATATCCGGCACGCGGACGTCGATAACCCTTGCGGGGGCCCTTATTTAAAGTGTGAGTATGGGAGATAACCACCAGCTAATCCTAAAGAAAATAGGTAACTTGAATTCTTTCAGTTGCAGTTTGTTGTTAATTTTTACTCATACAATCTTCCATTAAAATATATTAATACCTTTTTGAAAATATCAAAATTCAAAAATTACAAAAGTTACGGGATTTAACTTTTGATTACACAGGCCAACACACATTTTGGTGCCTGCGATTTTTTAACTGTTCCTGGGTAATTTTTGGATGCAGAATGTAAAAAAGTTCTCAGATTTTGTCTATTAGATCTAGTTTTAAAAAAAAAAGTGTGTATACATTTTACGTTATAACTGTTATAATATATAATATTACTATTGCCAGTTAAAAAAACAAAGACACATGGATTTAAGTATTTATTGCAAAAACTTCATTTACATAATTACATTGGTCACTAATCACATAAAAATTTTCTTTTATACGACTTTCTAGAAAGGAGTTTACTAAGGCAGTCTCGCTGAAGGCTCCAACAGTAGCCCGCCATCATGTGGCTATCCCATCGTCCTTGATAACGATCTTCCATAGTTTTAATATCCTGATGGAATCTTTCCTCCTGTTCTTCACTGCAATCACCTAAGTTTTCTGGAAAACGATCTAGGTGGCTGTGGAGGTAGTGAACTTTTATACTCATGTTACAGCCGAGAATATTAAAATTTGAAAGCATAGTTTCCACTACTTCTACGTAATTCTCTGCTTTATGATTACCAAGAAAATTTTGTACTACTTGAACAAATGAACACCAAGCGTTAGATTCAGTCTCGTTCATTGATTTGGTGAATTGTGGACCTTTAACAAGTTGCCTTATTTGAGAACCATCAAATATACCAGCTTTTAGTTTTTCCGTGCAAATGCCAGGAAATTTACGTGATAAATACCCAAAACAATTTCCATCTCGATTTAAAGCCTTCACAAATTGCTTCATTAGGCCTAGCTTGATATGCAAGGGCGAAAGTAAGATTTTTTCTCTTGAAACCAAAGGTTCGTTGATCACGTTTTGTTTTCCTTGAATCATGACATCTCTTGAAGGTCAATTTTTGTTAACCCAGTGCTCATTTTTAGCTCTGCTGTCCCAAAGGCACAAAAAGACAAGGATATTTTGTATAACCACTCTGCTGTCCAAGGAGGAAGTTAACCATTTTTAAATCAACACAAATTGCCCACTGATTTTTTTCGTATTTAATTTTTCTCAAAACTAATGCTATGGTTGCATATTCTTCCTTCATGGTAGTAGAATGACCAATAGGAATTGAGCCATATTTATTACCGTTATGTAAAAGAACACATTTTAAACTACGTTTTGAACTGTGAATAAAAAGGCGCCAATCATTTGGGTGTATTCAGGCAAACCCATATTTTCCAAGAGCCCTTTTATATTGTTACATACCAAGTCATTTTCCTGAGCAAAAAAAGGCAGCAGATCCTTATCTCTTTTACGATAAAATGTAATATTAGTACCTGGACAAAGTAGATTTTTTTCTTTTAATCTGGATGCAAGTAATTCAGCGGATTCCTTTGAGAGATTCAGGTCTCTTATAAGATCGTTTAGTTCTTCTTGATCGAAACGATGCGAAGCTGCTAAATCTGCTACAAATTCGCTGTCGTTTTTTGATTGAATTCTTTGAACTTCGTCAAACGTTGATGTTTTTGTATCATATTCTGTCAGTTCGGGTAGACTGCTGAATGATGGAACGGGTATTTCTTCCGAATGCGTTACAGGCCTTCTTGCAGAATCTAGATGAGGATATGTCCATTTGTGTCTATTGTTTCTATTTATGCCTTTAATATTAAGGAGACCAAAATAGCAGTCGTCATGATGGTTTCGCGGTTCTCTCCAAACCATTGATACACCAAACTTTAGGCACTTCCTCTTTCCAGTTGTCCACTGTCGCAAATGTTCAACACATGTTTTACATATGAAATGTGGGGCCCAAGATTTATCTTGATCTCCTAAATGAACGCCAAAATAGGCAAGATAAGCTATTTCACAAAGTCAGAAATCGTTTTTCTGCTCTCTTTCAAACTGTATTCACCACACACATAACAAAAAACATCGGGATAATTTACACAGGTACGTCTGCTTGTGGATGCCATTGTTTCAGTTTAGTGTCTTGATACTACAAAACGACCAAAATTTACACAAAATGATAGCACAACTTTACTTGGGAAAATTCAGTAATATACTAAATCGAGTACAGCCAAGCAGGTATAGAAGGATCGGGTTATAGGCAATTACAGGTATAAAAGTAATTAAGAGCAGTGTATTGAGTAGTTCCTAGTGTAGGAATATTGGGTCAGAGACAATTCCAGGTATCCATTTGGTTAATTAGATTCTGGGAAATTTCTATTTTGACGATTAAGTACATATTTATCTCTTTATTTGTTGTCCTCTATCAGAAAAAAATATCAATTAACCTGTATCTCAAAAACTAGAGCTGAAAAAAAAAACATCTAAAATCAGATGTTAGATTTCCGGCACCAAATTTTTGTTTTCATTTTGTTACCCTGTGTTATAGTTTAATTTGATATTAACGACAGATGTGTTAAAACTTAAAATATTCTCGGAAAAAAACCTGATTTTTAAAAAATCGATTGAAAAATACATATAAAAATACGATTTTGGAAAGAAACACTACTTATTCTAATGGAAATGTGACAGTTTTGTTAATGCATGTTTTTTGGCCTTAAACTCGAGATTCATTCATTTATCCGGTTTCAACCCTGCTGGCTTATTACTTTTTAATAAGAGCTTTTATGTTTAAACCCAACTACTGTTTGTTGACACGGTTCGAATAATTTTGAAAGGGTTTAAAACACTCGAGTCATCATTATTAACTAAACGTTATAAAAAACTTTAAATACCGGTCACAGACTCAACTGGTGTAAGTTCATCCGTGTACGTTTTTACACGAAGTCTTGAATTAAACCTTAAGGACAGCATATTGTAAATGATTTCGAATCTGTATATTCTTCCTGGGACATCTATAGCGCACACATCCATAAGGCATTCAAACTGGGAATTATGATGATCCTTTAAAAACTAAAAAACAAAAGGAAGTATTAGTGAATTTTAATTTTATTTTAGTACAATTTTCAAATATTTTGTTGGAAAAAAAACAACGTTCTATAACATATTTATTTTTTATTTAGATATATATTTAATATTATTATTATTGTAGATGAAGCCTTTGAGCGATTCGCGATAGGTGTACCGCGTTAGTTACGTCCCAGAAAGCATAACTAACTAATTGCCTAGCTTGAAGGTAGGCTGGCTTCAAAAGATCTGAATGCATGCAACCACCCGATGTCTGCTTTCTGCATTTGACTAGCAATTGTCACTGCTAGGGCTTCGCGAGACCATATGACTAATCTTGGTGTTCATATCAAGACCAAGACCAAGACTTGCAAATCGTCTTAATACCAATAACAAGTCTTAAATCTCAAGACTCTTGTCTTGGTCTTGGTCTTGAAACTAAAAAAATGAGGTATATTAAAACAAGTTCTTCTATTTTTATATATATATATATATATATATATATATATATATATATATATATATATATATATATATATAGTTGTTTAACTATAAATACAAGTGGCTTTTCCAGAGCTTCCGATACGAATCAAGAAGAAAGCCATGGCCTCGTGCAAAAGGATGGACGACTGCGGAACTTGATATAAAAATCCAATAGGAACAGGTCATACGAAAATAGACGCCATAATGCGCCAGGAGATCCCCATCCTGTCCGCGAGGGCGATTCTTCCAGACAGTCGTCTTAGGCTCACTAGATCTTTTGAAATTCAAACAAGAGATCAATGCAAGGAGAATAGGACACCCCATCGAACTGACGTTCAATCGTGGTATACAGACGGCTCGTGGATGGCCAGTTTCGGGGCAGTCGGCGCCGGAATAATGCTATAAACTAAATAAACACATGTACCAGCTAGAGTTAACGGACAACCCTTGTTCTCCTATGTGTAGGGAAGAGGAGGAGTTTTTGGATAAGACTGCCCGTAACACAAAAAACAAATTTAAACTTAATATATTCTGTATGTTATAACGGACACTGCAATTACGTCAATAGAAATATGACACGAAACAATATATCACGAGCGGATATGGCAGTGTTAGTAGTAAAAGTATGTATGTTCTGGGGGTGCCCCCTCTTACGTCCCTACCCCTCGCCCTGTGACGTCATTGGACCTTGAGGTGGCACCGCCCACTTGAACTTAAACCTATTTTACCTTGAAGGTTTCACCACCCTCCCGTCTCTACCTTTTCGCTGGACTGGACATATAATAGAAAGGAAACGAAAAATTTCTCTTGATAAAAATAAAAAGTACCGTCCCAATGAAAGTATATGTACGAACGACACATTATAAAGGATTGCTTTACGTAAACCGGGTGGAATGGCTCGAGTGCCGATGTGAAGAGACGGTTGTCGGGCAGATCTAGCCGACACGAGTTTTTTCCGCCTGGACACAGTTATATCTAACACATATTTTAGGTATTGATTTGCCGGCTTGTTCAAAGCAAAGCAAAAATGACCTGCTCGTCTAGCGATCCATCGTACAAATACGATGTTAAAAATTCACCACAAGCTCCCAATGTGTAAGGTTTACTCGAGCATTCAGCGATATGCACTATAAAACTAACCAAGCCTTTTATATAGGCAACTTTCAAAGTCGAACACCCCCTATCCGCATAAATAACAGATGCGTTACTTAATACCAAGCACCCTCTACCGATCAACCACGTCTCAAGATCAAACAACTTAACCTTTAAAACATTTTTAAAGTAGTGAGTATAACATTCCCCACAGAAACTCAAAGCCAGCAGGGCAATAACATCTCAATGTCAAACAATTTGTCCTTCAAAACATCTCAAGGGTAAACAAGCCCAAGGTTAAGTGCTTCAAAATCTTCAAAATATTCTCATGGTCATTTCAATGTCACATAATTTGACCTTCAAAATATCAAGTTCAAATGGACCCAAGGTCAAGTCGGTGGGGTACCCAAGGCCAAGAAGGAGTAGAGACTGAAGGAGGAGGGTGCTGAAAACTTCAAGGTCAAATAGGCCCAAGGTCAAGTGGACGGGGCTCCCTCAAGGTTAAATGACATCACAGGGCGAGGGGGCAGCGACGTAAAAAGAGGGGGGCACTTTTACTACTAGTGTTTATTCCCATTAATTTTAATGAATTCTAAAACAATGACGTACCCGAAAATAGCTTGCATTATAATTCAAGTAAACTTGTACAATTCGATAAAGAAATCCAGCCCTCAAAAATAAAAGAATAGGAAGAATTAATTGGAACAATTATAAAATTACTGCAAGAATTTTTTCGAAAGAAAACGCTAACTGATGACTTAGTTTCGGATTCAGAAATATTAACTGATAACTGATGAGAGTAGTTCAGATGATATCGATTTAGAAAATAAATGTCATGGGGAAGAAGAAGACGGTCTTTATAAAAACTGCGTGCATTGGTGCTATCTAAATACAACATGTATCAAAATGCATACCCGTATTTATCCTTAGGTTACCATTTTATTTTAATTTTATCTTAAGAAGTCATGGTTCTTGAGATTATATATACCTGCATGGTAGGCAGTAGTCCCTCAGGAGCGATCATGATTTCCAGTTCCTTGCAGTAATTCAATTGAACCTTTTGAACAAATTTTGGTAGGCATTCGTACACGTAAGATCCAAACTCTTTTAAATACTCATTTCGACTTTTGGGCTTTTCACTTTCTTCTGGTCTGAGTTCTTTCGATTCACATAAGTCGCCTATTCCTCGAGTAAGCAGATGTCGATGACAGTGTGTATTTTGAAAAAAACGAAAAAACTGTTTTATTGGGTTCATAATTATATTATACTTAATGTCAAACTATAATGACAATTACATTTTTACGTCACCTTAAAAAAACACACAGTCAGCTATATTCAGGCCTGGCTTGCCTTTTATAGACAGATTCTTAAAAAAAAAACAGAGACAAATATATTTTTTATGCTGCAGTATAAAATAAACTTGTATAGACAAGTCTACAGTTCCAAACTGGGTCATCAACAAGAGATGACAAAAGAAAGCTGAAGACACACTCTTAGACCTGAATTAGCAAGTTATCCTCCTAGAGTAGTAGATAAGAGGGTTTAAGGGGGTTCAAACCTCCCCATTGCTGTAGAAAGAATTGAAGTTGGTAGTTCACTCCTTTGTTAGAGTCTGGCTACGAACCTGAGGATGAAAAAAGGAACTTCTCACAATTCTAGGCCCGGGAATCGATTCGATTGGGTCAGCTCTGCCGCAATGTGGTCTGACAAACTTGAGCCCATGACAGACCTTCTAAACATCCGCCACGTCGCGTTGAGAAACCCTAAATTTATTAACCAATACGGGACTTGTACTGTACTCTACGTACTAAACACATCAGTTGATTGAGCTCTTATTTTATCATTACCGGTGAATTGGTGTTTTTTTGGACCAAAAATGAATTGGTCAGTGGTAGAAAAAGATTTTTTAATCTTTTATTATATAAAAAGTAGTCACCTATAATAAATAACAACGCAATAACTTACCTGAAATGTTTAATTCCCGGCAAAATTATTCCCAAAATTTGTCTTTTGTTACATTTGTCTCTATATTTGCATTTAATATAAGATATTTCAATAGCTTCTCCCAGCACGTAGCCAGGGGAGGGTCAATGGGGTCTGGACACCCCCCCCCCTCAAACACTCTTAAAAATATATTAATTTTCACCAATAAGCAATGCCAATATCTGCCAAAATAAATGTAAACAATGGAACTGAGGATATCCTAAATAAGATTGTTTCTGAGATAAATCGCCCAGATACTATAGTTAATTTTTGAAATTGCAGACGGGTCCAGAGACCAAATTTATAACAATTTCAACAAAAATCGTTATTTTTTTATATATAATAATGAATTTTTAAGGGGAAATCTGTGGTTGGAACATGTGAACGCGTGATTAATTTTCATACAATGTATAAACTCTTCTCTTATTGTCTAAAAGTCGATAATCAACAACATGTTACATGACGAATAGAAAGATTATGAATTAACCTGTGATTTCATATACAGGGGTTTCCTAGCCTCGTTCGTTAAATTTAAGGGGTGAATTCTCACCCAATTTTAGGATAGAAATTTTTTTTGGATGTCGCTTCGTTTTCAAAACAGAGGATGTAAAGGTTTTTTTAAAAAATTGGTTTTTTTGAGAATTGGCCACATTATTTAACTCTCTATTACATTTTGTTCCCAAATGGGAACAAAATATCTTTTTGTAAATATTTATTAAATACGACTTGCAAAATAATGTTTTAATGCGCGGTGTTCCTTCTCGGGAAGCTAATATTTAATACTAAATCATTCTCCCAATAGATGGCAGGTATAGACAAACTGTTTGTTATTTCGAATTCTATCCGCTCGGGCGAAACATAACGTGTTTTTACGCTACGTTTAGTGCTCGATAGTTACATTTTTAGGTAAGTAATACTTCATATTTTTTTATAATATCATTTTATAGTATGTTTGTTGTATGTTAGGACGTTTACTTCAAATATTTCTCGAAAATAAAGTAATATTTGAAGTTTTGTTCCCAAATGGGAACATTGTGCGTAAAAATCTGTTTTTGCCACAAAAATATTTTTTTAGTAAATTTATAATTTTGAATTTTCTTTTTTAGAATATGGATCCAGATAGTTTTCAAAATATACCAAGCAAACTTTTTTATGGAAAAAAAGTAAAAACTGCGCGACAAACAGTATTTCACATAAGGGATGTGCCTAGTGAAAGCGAAGATTCCGAACTCTCCGACGACGAACTTCAGGCGAGTCCTGGGCCAGAAGTAGAAGATTTGGATGATAATATCAGCAGTGATGAAGATCCAGAAGACACGATACCCTTATCAGTCCTAAGACAACGTCTGAACTATACCGACCTTTCTCAAATAAAATGGAGAGAGACCAGAACCCAACGTGATGAAGTAAATACTCAATTTCTAGGAGCTACACTTTTGCCTGATGAAATTTTGTAACTTGACACTCCCTATAAGTTGTTTTCTTTTTTTCTATCCGAAGACTTCTTCACTGAAACTGCTCGTCAAACTTGCATTTACAGTGTTCAACAAAACCCTAATATGCCATTGACAACAGGAGTTGAGGAACTTCGACGTTTTGTTGGAATTATTTATTGGACTTCTCTCGTTCGACAGCCGACGACAAGAAGGCATTGGTCTCCAAACACTCGATTTCCACAAATTGCAGATGTGATGACTATAAACCGCTTCGAAAGGCTAAAGAAGAATATTCACTTTGCAGATAATTCAGCGAACACCAGAAGTATCGACAAAATTATGCCAGTTTTAGACCACATAAAAACAGCCTGTAAAAAATTACCTGTTAAAGAAAATTTGTCATGCGATGAACAAATCATACCGTTCAAAGGACGAATTAGTCTAAAAACTTATAACCCCAAAAAACCCCACAAATGGGGGTACAAAATGTGGGTCCTTTCTGGAGTTTCTGGAATATCATACAACTTTGAGCTTTTTGGAGACAAAGATGCAACGCAGGTCATACAAGGAGAACCAAATTTAGGATCAGCAAGTAACGTAATTGTCCGATTATGTAGAGATGTGCCTTCAAATATAAATCATAAAATATATTATGATAACTATTTTTCTTCACTACCCCTTATTGCTTACTTAGCGAATAAAGGAATCCATAGTGTTGGAACTATTAGACAAAACCGGCTCAAAAATTTCAATCCTAAGACCGAAAAAGAAATGAAAGCAAAAGGCAGAGGAGCAATGGAAGAAAAATCAATAACTTTGGGAGGCACTGAGATTAGAACAGTACAGTGGTATGACAATAAAATTGTGACTTTGGCATCATCATATTGCGGTACTGAGCCGGTTCGCAAAGTCAAAAGATTTTTTAAAGCTGAGAACACTAGGAAGGAAGTTGATTGTCCCGATATTGTAGGAGTTTATAATAAACATATGGGAGGTGTGGATCTCCAGGATTCATTACTTGGTTTGTACCCCATAAAAATGAAAAGCCGCAAATGGTATCACAGAATATTTTATCACATGCTTGATGTTGTTGTGGTAAATGCCTGGATACTTGACAGAAAAATTAAAAAACAACTGGGACAAGAGAACAATATTATCCCACTTTTGACATTCAAAACGGAACTGGCCATGCAGCTGTGCAATAGAGGTTTACCAAATAGTCACAAAAGAGGGCGACCAAGTAATGAAGCTTTGCCTGTGCCAAAACGAAGATGTCAAGAAGCTGGACCATCCAGAACAGTTCAATTGGATAGTATTGGGCATTGGCCAAATTGGACGGTGGAACAAGAGCGTTGCAAATTTCTGCAATGTAACGGGAAATCTAGAGTGAAATGTTCAAAGTGTAAAGTACATCTTTGTTGTAATAAAAAAAAACTGTTTTGTTAAGTTCCATACTGCCTAAAATAAACACATAATTAAAATATTTATTTTTTTACACACCTTTATAAAACATTAGCCCACAAAGTTCCCATTCGGGAACATTTAACTTTTTCATCAAAAACCAAAAATTTTGAAAAAAAAATGTATTTTTAATACCCATAGGTCAAAAAGTACGTGAAATGCCATTAAAAGAGATTTTTTTTAATATCATCAATTTTTTTTTGGAAATTCATGCAATAGAGGGTTAATGTTATAAGGAGCTAATTTAGCCCTAAGTATTAAAGTTATCAAGTCCAGTAGCGTCCCGGGAAGTTTCTTAAAGAATATTATTGACAAAAGAAGAGGTACGCCACTGACTTTTTTGATTTTTATATTTTTAGCTAATTTAGCAACCAAAAGTACAACTTTTTTGCCTCTTGAATCATTTTCCTATCCAGCTTTGTTTTCGCGAGATAAAATAAAAAGCACTACAATGCATGTCCATGTATTACATAAATAGAAATATTAAATATATATATATATATATATATATATATATATATATATATATATATATATATATCACCTAACTAGCAAAAATTGGAGTGTACCTGTTCTTTTTGCATTTCAATAGATTGTTTCAGTCAGAAATATTCATAAAAATTATTGCAAGCCATAACCTATTTTTCATTAATTTTCGAAAAAATAAATAATACGGACCTGTTAAATATTCAAAGTTCTTATTTTATTTAATACAAAATAAATAAGTAATTAAGATTCAAATAAATTGTTGAAAGTGTTCTTCATGAGCTAGCAAACATCCATATACTCGGCGTGTTAAATTGTCTCTTACGCTCTGGAAAATCTCTGTACTGGCGCGAATGGAAAGCTCGTCTGGAGTTTCTATAGAGGTGGTATAAACATGCTGTTTGAGGTGACTCCACAAATAAAAATCAATGGACTTGACATCTGCCGAACAAGCGGGTCATGGGTGAGGTCCACCTCTGCCTATCGAACGAGCGGGATATTGTTGATCTATATCTATACTTCACCAGTAAGTTTATTTGGGAAAAAATGTGGACTAAGGTATATAATTACGAAATCGTATTGGCGGATTCATGATTTAAAAAGAAAACTATTTTTGGGTTTTTCGCTACAATTATAATTAACTTAATAAATTAAGAAAAAATTAACTAAACTGCTGGAACTTCAAGGTGCACCAAGGAAAATTTTACTGGAAATTCAAAATGAAATATTTTTAAGACGGATGAAAATTGCGGTTTTCGGCTTTTGTTTGACCAATATCCGTATTATGGTGCCCAATAAGGCAGCGTCAGGTTACCATAGCAACCGTCTTATACAAGGGGCTATATAAGATCCTGTCATTTTTTAAAAAGTTTCTAGGTACGAAAAAACAGTTTCTAGCGATTTTCAAATATTTTCTTCGGTAAAATAGTAAATATCTACAGCTGACCGCTTATTTCACTATTACCTTTTATCCTTTATAAATAAGCACACACTCTAATAATATACACACTAACACTACATAAAGTCAAACAAAATGGTCCAGGGAAAACCGAATAAAACACATAATGAAACGTTAAACAGCACAATCCAAAGAAGGCGCACCAAACGGGAAACGGACCGACACACGATGAACGTCAGGGTTGTCAAGTTAAACTATTTCAATAAATGGCAGTTCTCCTGTCGCACAAACAAAAGTGAGCAAGACGGAGATAAAAAATAAACTTTAAAGAAAAAAATACAGTTGGGCATTAGTGCTGAGACCGATTACAGCTACATCTATGTTAGTTTCCCACGATGGGAGACAAGGACGAAGAAACAGTAAATTATTCGAGTTGAAAAGAGGTAGATAAATCGGACAAATTTTTCAGCTTGGATGCTTGTCTCAACTTAGTTGTCCATGTATTTAATCTATCGCCTGGTCTTTAGCAGTGTTGCCAACTTAGTAGGAATCCTATTAAATCTAGTACGTTTTTCAGACGGAAATTTTATCGTTAGTAGATCAGAAGGATTGTTGGTAGGTTTTTTCTTTTGGTAATTCCAGAAAATAAATTGCCATCTTCTAGCCTCAAAATTGAATAAATAGGTAGGAAGGTAGGTACATTGTGAATTCCCAAAATCGTTATACTAGTGCCATCTATGAACAATACCCCCCAGACGGTTTGATGAGCTACATAGATGCCTCTATTGGCAGCCTAGAATTACAGTGACTTTATACAGGACAGTGGCGACAATAGAGCCTAAGCTCCGCCCATCCGCCATTAATGGGCTAAATCTTTGTTGTTTATATGTATGTAAACGGCGGTTTTGCATATTTGTTTTGCGTTTTTAAATATTTTGTGCCTGAATATCTTCAGTTTTAAAATACCAGTGTTGTGCGTTTATGTATGAAGTTTGAGTCTCAATTATTGTACATTTAGTTAAGTTTTAAAAAAAATACTGTTTTTATAAGCCCTGTTTGTGGAAGCCTTACTTGTGAAAATATTTATTTAGAAGTAAATTATTAAATTAGAGTTACCAGATTTCTCTCGGCAAAAAATAGGAAACTAAAATATACAATAGACTTAAATTGATTTATAAAATATAGTGATGTAAACTGCAAA
Source organism: Kuschelorhynchus macadamiae (assembly GCA_030620095.1). Classification (NCBI taxonomy): domain Eukaryota; kingdom Metazoa; phylum Arthropoda; class Insecta; order Coleoptera; family Curculionidae; genus Kuschelorhynchus; species Kuschelorhynchus macadamiae. Next base: position 164,812 of record JAUTXW010000286.1, read on the forward strand.
TACTGCAAATATTTTTTGAAATACTTAGGAAGAGCGATCTCTTCTCGGGTTATGTTATGTACCTTGAAATATTGGGATAATTATGTAGATATCATGTTTACTCTTTGCAATTAAGTCATTTTTTATTATTATATTTCTTAAACAATCCTACATGGCTTCATTAACAGTTTTTTAATAACATACTTTATTAAATACAAATGCTCAAATGAAAAAAGTTTATATTTGGACTTAACCATTCTACTATAGTCGCAATAGAGTCAACAACATAAAAATTGAGTTCGGAAGGAATACATTTTTCATGAACTGGAATATCCTTACAATGCATTCCGGTCCACTCTGAGCCTTTTAAATTATTAGAGCTTTCGAGGATTTCAAATGTATGGTTAAGTTTCACAACATTATCTACTATTTTTTCATATTTTTTTTTTAGATAATTATGCCAGGCTGTGCTGCAGTAGAATGTTCGAATTCTGCCAAAAAAAGCTTCCTTATGACGGTGTTTCCTAAGGAACCTAGTCCTAGAAAGGAATGGGTTATTAGAATGAAAAGGGATAAATGGATTCCTAAGGACACATCACGATTATGTGAGGTATGAAATGTGGCAATTTAGTTTAATTAATTTTATCAAAACCATAGCTTTTTGCAAAATGTATTTTTTAAATTATTTTTTTAGGTACATTTTGCACCAGATATGTGGGAGAAGACAAGGGAAAATGGTACAAGAAAACTAAAGGTAAATGCAGTACCCACAATTTTTTTCTTTTCTAAGCCAAAGCCAATTAAAAAGCCTGCTGCGAAAAGACGGTTCCAGTCATCAGAGATTTATAGAAATGGAAAGTGTATTTCGAAAATACTATCAAGTAGTTTCTTCACAAAATGTAGATTTAAAGGCATTTTTTATTAGCAAGATGTTAGAAATTGATGCCGACATTTTGAATTGTCATAACATAAAACAAAAGTTAATAAGTAGATATGTAGTTTTCAGATTAAAAATGCTAGTAAAAAGAAAAAAAAAACTATTTGATAAATGCTAGTAAGTCATTAGATAAGTTTAAATAATCTGTTTTTTTTTGTTAATTGTTTTGCCACATAATATAGGTACCCGGGGACTTTATTAGTGTTACAATTGTGTTTTCTTAAATGTTAACTGATCTGGTAGGGTCAATTTTTACTCTGTAGAAAATTTTATTGTAAATCACATTTAAACTGCAGAATCTGCAAGCCATTTGCCTGCTATTTTTCGTAAGCAGAACGGTTTCATTTGGTAGCAGTACACTGATTTATGAACTCAAGAGTTTTTAGTTTAGTGGATTTTGATTCAGGTTTATTTTTATATTCTCGAGTAAAAAAAAAATCTTTCTCCAATTTGTTTTTTTTTCAAATACACTTTTAAGATTGAAAATTTTCCACATACATATATCCTTTCATCCTGTGTATAGTTGTAATATCACCCAAAGTAGTTATTTAGAAAAAAAAAACACATTATGAACCAGTATGTTTACCTTTCATTGCTTTTTTTGGAAAAAAAATTACAAAGTTTAGAATTGCCCCCCTGCCATACTGTTTAAATGTGACCATTCCCGTTAGAGGTTAACTAGATAGTATAAGGATAAATCTTTTTTATATAAAAAATATTTTCCAGACAGCTCTTTGAAACAAACTCACGTTAATCCTTAAATTCGAAAATTTAACCATTTAGGTAACTATTAAGTATATTTAAATAAAAATGTATTACAAATTTTCTACTAGTAGCCTTATTATTACAAAGCGTTCTTAAAAAAATGTGTAGGCATTATGTATATCTAAATAAAAGGTATGACAAATAACATTTTATTGTTAAAGTGTAATCCACGTACCTTCAAAACAAACACAAGGACCTATGAAAAAAACATTTATCAACTTAAAAATTAGGTATTGCAAGACAGATTTTAATATATTGGCTTACAAGCAAAGAGCACTAAGTTAAATGTGAACACAGTTGACATAATAGTTTTTGCTTGTTAGCCCGCGGTATATCATATTTAATTAATAATTAAACTAACAATTTATTGCAACATCACATAATCAGTAAGTTCTGTTACGCAACTTTACCACGAAGATTCATAATTTAGTAGCGAGTTCATAACAGCAAAATTTTCCAGATTTTAAATATACACAGGTAAAAATTGAAGAAAACTTACTTTGATATTGCTTGTAACTTTTCCGATTTATTTAACAATGAATAACAATTTTCATTTTACAAATCACATAATTTATATATGTTTATATAATTCTATGTAAATTGCATGAGCCAGAACCAAAAAGTACACATGTAATTGTAGGTATTAAAGCATACAGATATATGTAGTTTAACTACTTACTTAATAGTTCATGTTCTATTTCAAAATAATTTGGTATAAAATGATCCGAATAAACTCTCTAAGTAGGTACGGTATGGTAGAAGAACCCTTGTTTGTGAGGTCTAGTTGAACATAAACATATTTATTCGTCTAGACATGAGCTAAAGAGCCAAATTTATCATAAAATGTAATCAATAAATCTAAAATTAAAATTCAAAGCAAGGAGACTAAACACAGTGGTGTGAGATGGAGTTATAAGATTTTTACTTTAACTTACGAATATATAAAAGCCCTAAAAACAAATAAAAATTAAGTTTAAATAATGTTTAAAAACCAAAGAATCCTAATGTATATAATCAATATTAAATTTGTTGTATTGGTTCCCTGTTGAAGGATATAGCTTATAGACATATATAACTGAGTTTTTAAGTTTTTGAATTTATTATAATGTTTAAAATTTATATTTTTATCAAGCCTAAACCTTATTTTACGCTTATAAAATCAACAATAAAACATACCTTACAGTATTTGTTAAAAAACAGGCCTTACTAAAACATCACATTTTTGTAAACAGCTGATCCCAAGCCACATAAATATTGTTAAAATACAAAGTCCAAATAACTAGCTTTCGATTAAAGCAAAAATCAAGTAACGATATATTATAAATTTGCAAATAAACTGAAGTAAACTAGGCGAAATTCCCATAAAATCAATGGTAAACAATAAAATTTTCGCCCATTAATGGCGGATATTGGCTCCAGCCAATCAAAACGTTAACCACTATTGTCGCCACTGTTCTCGTATAAACTCACTGTACCTAGAATTTTCAAACGAACTTACTTAATACGTTCGACGAGTCTTAGTCATTAGCATATAAATTTAAACGCGCCTAGGATTTACATAGTTAATGTATTTTGTATTGCATCATTCATTTATCTTATTGGCCCCTGTCGTTATTTTGGTCGTTGTCGTTGTGCAATAACAATCTGTGTTTTTCATTATTAGTGTTTTTTTATTCGGTAAGTTTTTTAATTTTAATTAAAACGTTTTGAAATAAAAAATAATGAGTGTTTCCTTCAGCTTTAGATTGCTGTATTAAATTAAAATGCCAAAAAACCAAACCTTACAGGCAGAAGTACGAGTCTGAAAGGGGGGGGGGGTTGTTGGTTAAAATCCCTCCCCGAGCCACTTTTATTTAAGGTAAAATGTTAGAGATAGTATAAAGTAAGGACGTTTTTTTTCGGGATTGGCTGGTAAACCTCCCCCCCTCAAAGCCAATTTTACTTTTTCTTTTGGTTATCTGTATTATTATTTACGCTCAAAACGTCGACCTATCTAGAAATCAGAAATGGTAGACTTTTTTTTTTGGTTATTGAAAATTTTCATCGTCTCTGGGGTGACATTGTTTGTCTCGAATCATTGTGCTTGGCGCAATATTTAATATTAATATTTGGATCGGACTTACGAGAAAAATAGGTGACAGTTCATATACCCTCTTAATAAATAAATCGACTGATATAAATGTCACAAAACAACTTGAGGTAAGTATCATATATTTTTCAAAAACCAGATTTAAAGACGTATCGCCATTTCTAACACCCCATAATTTGGAAAAAGGGGATGCCATCTCAATAGTTCAAGCTGTATTTTTTTTAAATGGGGATAAAGGAACCAGAAAGAGAAAACCTATTTTTACTTACCTCGTAAAAGTGAAGTATTGTAATCGTGAAAAAATCACTGTCCGAGATTTTTTGAGATCTTCACGTTTCAGGGTCCCTAGATGACGAAAAACATCCTCAATTCCGTCGGTCTGTCTGTCTGTTCGCGGCGTAGCTAAAAAAACTACTTATCCGATTGACTTGAAATTTTGGTCAAAAATTAAGGGTCATATGGGTAACATTTTGGTAAAAATCCAATATGGCGAAACAAAATGGCGGCTTAAAGAAATGTTAAAAAAATTATTATTGAAAAACTACTTATCCGATTTATCTCAAATTTTGCAAAAATCCAAGATGGCGGAACAAAACAAAAAACTACTTAATGATTTCAAAGTGTGTGCCATAGCTAATTGTGGTATACGGCTCCACTAGCAAAAGTGTGTTACTAATTCAAGATGGTGGAACAAAATAGCGGCCAACTAAAATTTTTGTATCGTGAAAAAAACACCCTCTTAGGTTTTACAAATCTTCATGTTTTAGCGTAACTAGATGCCAAAAAACGTGTTTTATCAATTCCGTTGGTCCGTTTGTCGGTCTGTCTGTCAGTTCGTGACGTGGCTTATATACTACTTACCCGATTGACTTCAAATTTGGATAAAAAATTAAAGGTTATATGGGGATAATCTGGTAATATTTTGGTAAAATCCAATCCTGAACAATGTTAAAAAAATTTGTTGAAGTGGTGTATTATTTGGAATTAAGATCCAGTAAAAAAAACAAGTCTTTTTTAAAATTATCGACGTTTCGGAACTTAATTTGTGCATAACAGGAAACATTAGATCCTATATCCTGCATGAAACCCATATTATCAGTCTTTACCTACTCCATTGGTCCGCAGATATTTCCTCGATTTTCTTAATGGTTTTCGTTAACAAATTTCTTGTTGACATGTTACAGTGGTACCTATATTATTTGGAGTTAGGGTCCAGTAAAGAAAAAAGTCGAATTTTAAATAATAGACGTTTTCCAACTTTACTGGTGCATCCTCAGGAGATATGTATATAGTTTCTATATTCTGTATGAACCCCATATTATCAGTCTTTACTTACTCCGTTGGTCCGGAGATATTTCCCAGATTATATGTTCTTACGTTAAAGTGGTGTATTATTTGGGGTTAGGGTCTAGTAAAAAAACAAAAGTCTTTTTTTAAATTGTCGACGTTTCGCAACTTTATTGTTGCATTCTCAGGACACATAGATAGATTTTATATCCTGCATAAAACCCATATTATCTATCTTTACCCACTCCGTTGATTCGCAGATATTTCCCAGATATTATGTTTCTAAATGGTTTTCGTTAACGATCTTCTTGAGGTTAGAGTGGTGTATTATTTGGAGTTAGGAAATATCTGCAGACCAACGGAGTAGGTAAAGACTGATAATATGGGTTTCATGTAGGATATAAAATCTATGACCCCAAATAATAGACCATTTTAACATAACAACAAGAGGATCCTTAACGAAAACGAGTTAGAAACTTAATATCTGGGAAGTATCTACGAACCAACGTAGATAAACACTGATAATATGGGTTTTAATTTAAGATGGCGAAACAAAATGGCGGGCAAATAAAATTTTTGAAAAATCAACGTAAAAAAATCTTGTTCAATTGATTTTGCAGAAAAATTAGATGTGAAAATAGGATAAACTGGTTTGAATTCAACATGAAGTAGCAAAATGGCGGTATGTGTCAAAGTAAAAACTACCTTATTGATTTTATTTTATTATGCCCAAAAGTGTAGCATAGGTAGAAAGAAAATGGTAACATATTGGTAGGAATTCAATATGATGGAACAAATAAAAATGAAAAGACGGTATATGTCGCAACATATATATACTGTGACTATGTACTGAACTAAATTGGGCCACACTTCACTATTCTAACAAATGGAAAAAAATCACACCGCGGGAAGTTTCGGTTAAAAAAAACGATTTTTTTCTCAGATTTCACGAAGAATCAAAGTACTGAATAAATTCTTATTTTTCAAATTAACTTTGACAACTATCAGGTTCGGACAGAGCTGTAGACTGAACAACTCTCTCTCAGTTTTTTTCGTTGCTAAGTAAAGCGCAGACATGCCTACTAGATAAATAATTACCAGGAAATGCCGGCTTTTCGAATTCAAAATTTAGCATTTTGGCGAGGTATAAATCATTCTGAATAAAAAATATATATACATATAGCTTCTGTAGTTACTGAGATATTTAAAGTTAAAGAGTAATATGTTGCGCGCTGAGCGTCTCTACTACTACGATTATTCTCATCGGCTGCCGTGCGTTCCCCCGCTACTGGCTAGTTTCCCGCGTCTGACCGTTTTTGATCATGTTTGGAAGCTTTTCGCTTGTTTCACAGAATTTTCGCGCGAAATGAAAAAATACGATTGGTAGTAGCATAGTTCTAACATTCCCAGGGCGCCTGGTTTTGGTCAGTGGCGGATTTAGGGGAGGGGTGGCGAAGGGAGTTTCGCCCCCCTCCCCTGAACTGCCGATATAATAATTAATGGTAAAATGTTTACTACTTCAATTTGTTTTGTGAACACTTCTTTGGTAATGGCTAAAGTTAAGACAAACACGTTGCCAAATATGTAGTTGTACCATAATATGTATAATTTTTCAGAAAATAGCTATAACAAAACACGACGATTTATGCTAAAGATTTTTAGTAGGTAGTTGTGAAAGTGAAAGGTTAATATGGTGATTGAGCCTGATATAGTTAGTTAAAAAATAAAAATTATTTTAGGCGATTACTGATGAAGCAGATAAAAATCTGCCTTCTAAATTTAGAGCCACTTCCAATGACTTAAAAAATATATCGTCAGTTGCTTCGTCAGAGTTTGTTAAAGAATTGCCCGATTTTAAAGTGGATATCAATAATTTTTTTATCCAAGACGGTAATAAAAATTAAAAAAATATAGATGATTTTATAAGATACGAAATATTGGTAAATCACTGGAAACTTCCCAGGAATTATAATTTTTTATTCTCTACCCATATGAAAAAAGGCAAAGAAGAAAAACGAAAAATAAGTTATGATATGTTAAGCAAATTTCCTTGGCTAATTTTTTAGAAAAAAGTAACGGGCTGTATTGCAAATTGTGCCTAATATTTATATCTGGCGCCGAGGTTATAGGACAAAATACAGTGAAACCTCAGAAATTCGTTACGCGACCTCTGCAAACATATGCTAAACTTACTGGCAAGGATGGAGACCTATTTAAACATCAGTCAAATTTGTACCATTTGCGAGCAGAGGAAAAAGGTAATTTGTAGTTTAATTTATAAATCAAGATATACACTTTCTAATATTTTAATATTTTTAAAATATTATTTTAAAAAATACCACTTCTCAAGTAAAAGATGAAAAACATATTTAAATATTTAGTTTCTTTAATTTGCAATAATTACACTGGCCGGCAAAAAAAAAAATGTTTCTTGTAACACAAATCAGAATAGCATAATTTAATAGAATGGACCTATCCAAATACGAAAACGACAAATAAAAAGTTGTTGCACGTATGGTTTTCTTGTTAGAGTTGTAGAACCATATCGAATGTTACGATACAGAAAATTCTTAACCCTGTTTATTGACTATGTTTACAGTTTTCGCCTATTAAACATACCATACATCTAAGAGAAAAGCAAACGAGAAAATATTAACTTAAAACACTAATTAAACTTTATTTTTTCCGTTTATGAGGTGTCCTATCTTCTCTCTTCAAAAACCAACAGTAGTCACCCATCATAGCTGGATCCCATCGTCCTTGGTACCGAATTTTTATTGTTCTGATATCTTGGTGAAACCTTTCACCCAGCTCGTCACTAACAGCTCCCAATTTTTTAGGAAAAAATGACATATGGGAATAGAGGAAGTGAATTTTTAATGACATTCTGGCACCAAGCGCTTTATAGGTATCTAAGAGTTCATTAACTAATTGTTCATAATTTTCATCCATATTGTTGCCTAAAAATCCTCTTACTACATTAACAAATGAATTCCATGCTCTGAGTTTCTGCCTGGTAAGCTTTTCCGTAAAATTGCCATCGTTCAGCAATTTTCTGATTTGTGGCCCAATAAAAATACCTTCTTTTAATTTGGCATCACTTAAATTTTGTTTGTATTGTAGTTTATTTCAGAATGATTTGTGGGTTCTCGCCATACCATTGGAACTGCAAAAGGCATACTTTTTCTCTTTCCCTTCACCCACTGTACCAATTATACACTACAACTAACACAGCACACATGGGGAGCCCACCGCTTATCTTGATCCCCAATTAACACACCAAAATATTTAAAGTAGGCTTTTTTACATTTTCGAAAAATTGCCTGGCTTGTGATTTCACCAGACATTCTCCACAAATATAATAAAATTTGTCAGGACAAATTTTGCAACTTCGGCGCGTTTGACTCGACATTCTCGTCTTCACATACACTTGCTTATCGATACACAGAGAACCACTCAATTCGTAACACAAATCAGAATAGCATAATTTAATAGAATGGACCTATCCAAATACGAAAACGACAAATAAAAAGTTGTAGCACGTATGGTTTTCTTGTTAGAGTTGTAGAACCATATCGAATGTTACGATACAGAAAATTCTTAACCCTGTTTATTGACTATGTTTACAGTTTTCGCCTATTAAACATACCATACATCTAAGAGAAAAGCAAACGAGAAAAATATTAACTTAAAACACTAATTTTTCCGTTTATGAGGTGCCCTATCTTCTCTCTTCAAAAACCAACAGTAGTCACCCATCATAGCTGGATCCCATCGTCCTTGGTACCGAATTTTTATTGTTCTGATATCTTGGTGAAACCTTTCACCCAGCTCGTCACTAACAGCTCCCAATTTTTTAGGAAAAAATGACATATGGGAATAGAGGAAGTGAATTTTTAATGACATTCTGGCACCAAGCGCTTTATAGGTATCTAAGAGTTCATTAACTAATTGTTCATAATTTTCATCCATATTGTTGCCTAAAAATCCTCTTACTACATTAACAAATGAATTCCATGCTCTGAGTTTCTGCCTGGTAAGCTTTTCCGTAAAATTGCCATCGTTCAGCAATTTTCTGATTTGTGGCCCAATAAAAATACCTTCTTTTAATTTGGCATCACTTAAATTTTGTTTGTATTGTAGTTTATTTCAGAATGATTTGTGGGTTCTCGCCATACCATTGGAACTGCAAAAGGCATACTTTTTCTCTTTCCCTTCATCCACTGCACCAATGATACACTACAACTAACACATCACACATGTGGAGCCCACCGCTGATCTTGATCCCCAATTAACACACCAAAATATTTAAACTAGGCTTTTTTACATTTTCGAAAAATTGCCTGGCTTGTGATTTCACCAGAAATTCTCCACAAATATAATAAAATTTGTCAGGAGAAATTTTGGAACTTCGGCGCGTTTGACTCGACATTCTCGTCTTCACATACACTTGCTTATCGATACACAGAGAACCACTCAATTCGAAACTCAACAGAAGAGTGATGTTTAACGTTTATTTTAAGTCTAATGTTGTAAACAACCCAGTCTAGGTAATGTTTCCGTTGTAAAATGGACTTATTTTAGCCGCCTCACAATAAAATTGTTTACCTGCCAATTTAAAAGGTTTTAATTAGGCTATTAAAAAGTGGTAGTAGGTATTATTGCTTTCCGAATATTTTTTTTATTATTGGGAGGGTATTTTCATTGTGAAAATAATGCGCTGGCCTGTGTTAGAAAAATCTTGTCGGCCAGTGTATTTAATTAGGTATTATTTTGTTAATACTTATTCTAGGCACAAGCATAAAAACTAAAACTAATTTCTATTTTAGCCAAACTATTTATTGCTGCTAATTAGAAGTTCGAAATTTATTAGATGAAGAAAAGAAAAATCAGGTCGAAGAAAATCGGAAACGCCTTTGGCTCATTATTATCATATTACATGGAAGACAAAATATACCCTTACGTGGATATAGAGACAATACGTCTATCTTCCAGGTCGGCGAAGAGGATGATAATATAAGCACAACAAACTTTAACGATGGCAATTTCAAAGCACTTCTTTATTTTCGTGTGGATGCAAACGCAACTTACATCAGCAAAACCACATGTAACCTTTTAATTTCATTCTGTGGGGCGAAAATTTTAAACACAATTATTTGTCGTGTTGCCGCAGTGAACTATTATAGCGTTCTTTTCGAAGAAACTACCAATATCTCACACGATTCACAGCTGAGTGTTTCTCATTACTATATTTATAATAATTCAGTTAGAGAAGATTTTGTTGGCTTTGCAGATCTTCATTTGGATAATTTTGATAATATAGATCTTGAAAGCACAAGAGAACCACAGATTCATGGGATAACTTTAGGTAAAACCGTAACCACAAAACTGATTAAATTAGGTCTTAATTTAAAAAACTGTGTCGGTATAGGTGGCGATGGTTGCAGTGTAAATGTATCCGCTGTAGTGGAAATTCAAAAAGTGGCAGTAAAGTCTGTTTTAGCTCCGTGTTTTAACCACAGACTAAATGTATCACTTTCAAAAACTTCAAAGGAAAAGTGTGTTAAAAACTCATTGGGCATGATACAAGAAGTTGTAACCTTTTTTAACGAGGCGGCTAAGAGGCATTTTGTTTTAAAAAAATATTTAAAAACCAGTTTAAACCGTCCATGTGAAACCCGATGGGTAGAATTTCAGTCTGATTTATCAAAAATTTGTAACGCTTTGAACGAAATTTCTGAATGGGATAAAAACACCTCGTCGTGCAAAGCACATATACTGTAAAAAGCAATACGGGACTGCGAATTTATTTTAACGTTATCAGCTGTTACGCGTGTAAAAAATGTTATTGAAAGTTTGAAGCAAAAAAGATCGAATGCTGAACACGAATTTGCTTCCACAGTTAGAAGTGCTTCTGAGACCTTGAAACAATTTGATTTTGACTTAAGTATTCTCGTTGAACTGGCAGATAAACTCAACCAGGGACGTAGACAAGGGGAGGCCTAGGGGGGCCGCGGCCCTCCCTTGTTATCATCTGGCCCTCCCACTGGCCCCCCCATTGGCCTGTCTAAATATATTATACAATACGCTCATACAAGCACAATATGTTTAACGAAATAAAATACTCAAACCACAACAACACAAAATATCTGTACTAGTAAGAATCCGAAATATAAGCTGACTTACCTAATTAAAACAAAGAAAATATAAACAGTAATAATCGCTGTAACAATCCCGGTCTCTAGTGTTTCATGTGAGCGAACTCTTGTTTAAGAATAGTAAAATTATTTTTGAGAAATAGAATTGGAAATGACAGACTATCAAACTATTTTATTTTATCAATTGAGAAGTCATTGATAAAAAACATAGATCTTCAAAGAGTAGTAGATATTCTCGCGGAAAATAAGAGAAGAATAAATTTAATTTTATGAATTGTTTTTTTTTGTATTTTTTGGTTAACGGTTTATATTATTAATGTTTATTTTTTATTAATTTTAGTAATACTTCCACAATTAAACATTAAATAAAAGTGAAAAAAACATTTCTCTTCAAATGTGTTTAATTAAGTTACTTTTGTATAAAATTTGTTAATTAATTCAAAACCCTAAAATAAATGTAGAAAATTCGTTTTAATTTTTTTACTGGCACATATTATTTGTAACAGGATCCATCATTAATGTAAAAAAAATCTTTAGTAGGAAAGTATGCTGCTTTGGCACACTAATGAAAGACCCTGTATATAGGCCCCTCTAGAACTATTTGTGCCCCCAATTGGCCCCCCCAAAATGAATTTTCTGTCCACGTCCCTGGACTCAACGAGCCAATACTCCAGCTGCAAATGCAGCTGATTATTGGAAAAAAGTAATTTTTATTCCTGTTTTAGATTTTTTTATTTCTGATTTAACTGAAAGGTTTTCAGAGAAAACTCCAAGTTGTTTTTCACTTAATGAATTAATACCATCCAATTTAGTGCATCCAACTGAATACACTGATCTTAAAAGGAGACTGATTAACTTGTAATCAGTTATCAGGGCTAACTTAAAGTCTTGAAAATGAATGCAAAAAACTTTTAGGTGAAGTACAACTATTTCAAAAAACTATACAAGAAGACACGTCTCTGCCACCTGCTAGTGACGCACTTATACATTTAGATCATGATTTATATGCAACCATGGGCAAATACTTAAACATTTTAGTAAAGCTTCCTATCTCTGTAGCAACTTCCGACTAGATATGTGTAACTTAGGAGTGAGCTGGCTCAAAGAATCAGCTCAATTAAGTGAGTCACTGAAGCAGCTCCGCGGTACAGATCTTTTTCGATTCTGACTCACCTCTCACTTACAGCGTAACGGAGCGGGAACGACTTGCGACGATGAAAAGCCGCAGAGTCACCGACCGCCGAAAGAGTCGAATTGTTACATTGTTACTGTTTGTTACATTCTCGATGCGGAGCAACTTAGCTGTCTTAACTCTTTAGGTTTTATTTTTTTATTTCGGCTGTTTTGATGTAAAATAAAGACAAATATAGATATTAGATATGGTTGGAACTGCCTATTAGTAATTGCGCATACAAAATAAGGCAATTTACTATTTCAGAAAATAATGTAGATTGAAAAATGAAATAAACTTAAATATTATGTATTCTAACATTATGGAAAAGAACATAACATGACTTTTTTCGGCAATATCGTGATATTATTTTTAATATTAATTATACAAATATCTATAAGTTCTAATACTACCTATCCTAAACGAAATAAATAAGAGCCTAATTTATTTTATGAATCTCCAACAGAAATTCTGCATAGTCAGATTGTATAACTTTAAAAATTAAAACACTAAACTTGACCAATTCGTCGCGGTGATTCTTCGCCGTACTAGCCGAGCACGATATCCCATCCTGTCATTTACAACTACGAGCCGCCAGGGTGGCAGAACCGTGGTCCGGGAGTCAATTCACGAGTTAGGAGCCTTGTCAAACGACGTTAGGAGTGTATTTCGCTCCTTGGTTTCGCAGCTCGATTGATCCGACTCAGTGAGCTGACTCAGTAAAGTGAGCCAGAGTCAGTGAAGCGCATCTATAATATATATATATATATATATATATATATATATATATATATATATATATATATATATAGTATATAAGATAAATCCTAGATCCGCGCCTGGTTTTGATATGCATAACGTACACATCAGTAACCATTAGTTCGCAAAGGGCCTTCGCTGCAACTTGCGAAATAATGGACATGAATGTTCGAAGAAAAACCTAATTTTTCCGATTTTTCAGTTCTAACGATCCGATTAAGTTGTGTAACCATATCATATTGTTTGTTACTTTATTCTCTACAATTAATCTCTTTACATTGAAGATTGCTTGATTAGTTTCGATTTTATAAGCCCAAAACGAAAGAAAACTCAATTTTTTGCATTAAATTGTTTATGACAAACAAATGACGAGTGGAAAACATAATGGAATATTATAAATATCTCTATTTATTAGCCTAATGCCAAATTTCAGCTTGGTATACATTTTTTCGCAGAGTATGTGAAAATTCTGCTAAGATGACTGAATTATAGATTTTAGCCAGCAGTATTTCTGGCCTACCTTTATCATTAAACTAACAATAACCGGTAAGGTAATGAATGTAATATACTGTCAAACAACTGTCAAGTTCAGGCCAAAACAAAAAAATATGACCAATATTTAAATTTACAAAGTTTTTTCACACATATTTTTACCCATCAAGTTAAGTTAAGTAAGGACAGGTACGTAAAGTACATTAGAGAGGGAAACATGGATCAACTCGAGGAAATAAATGATGAAAGTGACCACGAAATTGAAAGTCCAAGAGGCTATTATACTAGAGCAAAAAGGAGGAAATTGTCTGAAAAATTTCAAGAGAAAGAAGATGCATCTACTTCGGGATTATATAGAATACCGGAAGTGGGAAAAAGAAAAAATCCCATTATGTTTGTTCCCACCGAAGTCCTTCAGAATATCTTTAAACATATATCGTATCACGAGCTAAGTATGCATGTCCGTCTTTTTTCAATATTCAATTGTATACGTTATAATTATATTTGATACATATAATTATGATAAAATCTTTTTGGAGGATTATAATAATATTGGTATGGAGTATTTGTAATCAGGTAATACACATTGGATGTATTGAAATTAAGGTAACATTTTCATATACGTCCGTCAATTAAAATCGCGTTTTTTTGTTATTAGGAAAGATTGAAACTCGTTATAAAAGACCATATTTAAAAGATTTTTTTGGTGCAACTTAGTATTTTTTGAAATATTGTAATTATTTCATATCGGGGCGCCAGAAGAAATTGTTGTTTTTCGAATTAGAATAGATTTAGTATTTTTATATACAAAATATATGTAGCCACGCTTTGGCAGATAGAAGTAGGTATTGTATTTTTAAACGCCGCTTACGAAATTCGCAAGCACTCAGCTATAAAAAATATAACCAGTTGCATAGAGGTTAATTATGTAACTCTATTAGGCACTCCAACGATCTGTCACCGTCATGTCATTTTTGGGTTGTCGTGGGACAAACAATCTGATTTAGCCAATGAGGCTTAAATATTGGTTTGATAAGTCCCACAATATTGGTTAAATAGCTGTCGTAGGACAAGCAGCTGTTTTGTTGGACTGCCTAATAGGGCAATCTGTCATGTCCTACGACAGCATAGGTCGACAACCTAGGGTTTGTTTAAAAATTACACCTAATTGCGCAACTTGACCAATGATAAAATAGTAAACTTTTGTCTTAACCGCAATTACCAATTAGGCAGTCCTACGACAGATATTTGACCAATTTATTGTGGGACTTATCAAACCAATATTTAAGCCTCATTGGCTAAATCAGTTTGTTTGTCCTACGACAACCCAAAAATGACATGAGAGTGACAGATCGTTGGCGAGCCTAATAAAACAGAATGACATTATATAAAATTTGCAATATGTAGGCCAAAAGGCTAACAATAACTTAGGACTCAATATATGTTCGGTTGATTTTAAACTAAAAATTAGTACAAATTTTAAGCTCTTATGTAACTTATTTGAATGCCAAAGGCTAATAATAACTTAAACCCCAATATATATTCGGTTGATTTTGAACTAAAAATTACTATTAAGCAGAGTTACATCATTTGATATATATATATATATATATATATATATATATATATATATATACAGGGTGTAAACGAGATCACTTTCGCTCTGCCATTTCTTTATCTATTACCTAAGTAAGTATGCCATTACAAAATAGATAAAAAAGAAATTTTGTTAATGTTTATTTATGACCTAAACTACCCTAAAACTAGTTTTTAACCATAAAATATTTTTAACTAACCACCAATAAGATTTTCAAAATGTCCTCCCTGAACAGCTCTACATTGCCTAATACGGAACATATTTTCTTCTATAACATTTTGTAGCATTTGCGTAGTAATGCTTCTCGTATTCTATGTTCCAACATTTCAAGTGTTGCTGTCGGTGTCTGGTATACACGATTTTTTATGTACCCTTATAAAAAAAAGTCCAGTGGAGTGAGGTCTGTCGATCTTGGTGACCACTGGATCGCTCTATTTGTGGCTATATATCCCTGTCCAAATCTTTGCTCCAAATAAGCAATCACAAGTCGGGCATTATGGGGTGGGGCCCCATCTTGTTCGAAGTAAATGTCCCGATTTAAAGCCAACGGAATGTCTTCTAAAAGCCCCTCAATTTCGTTTTGCAAAAACTGATATCTCTCTCCTGTTAAAGGCCCTTGAAAGAAAATTGGCCCAGTTACCCTGGTTCCTAATATCCCAGCCCAAACATTTACTCCGAATCTTTCTTGAAAATTTCCAACATTTAATCTATCTATTTAATCATTTTGCATAGACCAATATCTTGTATTTTGTCGATTGAACATACCATTGTTTGTAAATTTTGACTCATCTGTGTATAATATCTTTAATGAAAAATTATTTAGATTATTATTTTCCAAAAACCAATTAGCGTATTGAAACTTTGTTTCGAAATTACCCTCGTACAAATACTAGTGTAGTTGATACTTAAAGGAGCAATACTTATACTTTTTTAATATTTTCCAAACTGATTGGTGACTAATGTTTAGTTCTTGAGCAATTTCTTTGGTTGAAGCTTTTGAATTTTGTTCCACAAAACCTAATACATTTATTTCTGTCTCCTCGTCAATAATAAATCTATTTCTTTGTTCATCAGGCACTTCTCTCATTTTTCTAACTAAATAATTAATATACTGCCTTGACGGATGGCGATGTCGATCAAGATATTCAATTCGATACACACGGTCAGCTTCATAGGCACATTTGCCGCACTGACCGTATATTATCAAAAGATCGACTTGCTCACTTCTACTGAATAACATTCTCACTCAACAACAACTCAACTCGAAACTCTATCGCAACTGACTCATAACTGATTAAACACTGAACGACTGAACTCAATCGAACACGGCTTATATACGGATTGTGATTTCTCGAGTTCTTTCCAGAATATCCAGATAGCGCCATCTGTGTTTTTGCGCGATATATTTTCGTGGAACAAGCTAGATAACGTTTGGCTATGTGTAGTTCATCCTCCTAAACATAGATGACACTATGTATAATTGCACATTTTATTATACCAATCGTTGTTGCAGCGGCGCGCGCTTTCAAAAACAGTTTTCAACTTGCGCGGCCGCATTATCTGGCTCTTTTTAAAACTGATTTGGGCCGCAGAAAAATGCTCACTGGGCCGCATGCGGCCCGCGGGCCCCTTGTTTGACGTGGCTGCTCTAAGTAATATCTCAATAAGTTATATTTTACATAAAAAGCAAAAAATTAAGCAAAAGATGAAAAATAATCCAATCAATTATCAAGAAAAAAACTTCTCTTTTAAGTTGCAATTTTCCGAAGGACCAAAATGGGTCTGGACCTCCCAAATGCGTCTCAAATAGCACCGGCGTCTAGCCAGTGGAAAGGTCCCGACACAACGTCTAGGAGAACAGCATATCACCATACGGCAGAAGGAAAGCTTCTCCTAAACATCCAAAAAATCTTTTCTGAAGTACTCTGTATCTCTGGGAGGTGAAATAAATAAAACATCTGGACTGTAGACTCGTCAGCCTTCTTCAGATGCCTTTTCAATCAATCCAAGATAATTTAAGTAAAATTATCATGATAATTTCGGTACTTTTAAAGCTTTGAGTTAATACAAATATAAAAAAGAAATTTTGAATAATAAAAAAAAGTTCCAAAATTAAAAGAATGTTGATTGTTCCTAATTTAAAAGGAAAAATTAAATTAAAAGCGTGAAACAAACAAAAATTACATTTCAGCTACACACGTACAAAAGGGCGTCCTGTGAAGAATCTTTTACCTTCTGGCTTATATTTCAGCTAGTTGAATTTGCGACTGCATTCCCTCCATATACAGAATATTAAAACCAAATCATTATTATTTGTGAACTAATCCGACAATGTCGCGTGCTTCAAATAGCATAGAATTACAAAAAAAATTCTGATTAACAGTGGCGGCTCGACTATGAGGTCAAATGGTCAATGTCCTCACAAGAAAAAAACAGGAGAAAATTAAAAAAATGTATATTTTTAGTAAATCACTTTTTTCATCCTAAAATATTCAAAACTATTCCTAAAACTCTTCCATTTGTGCAATTCCCGCTTAAAAACGTCTTATTATCCATTTTCTGTACTATCGGTCAACATTGTATTTTGCCATTCGTTGCCTCTATGTTTTACACGTATTTAACTCCAGACGCCGCGGGTTGAGACGCCAACAAGGCAATATATACTACAAATATCGCTCGAATACTACCTGTTTAAGAAGGCAAGGGTAAGTTTCATTTTAACATAATTTGTTTTTAGTTCCATCTTCATTTTCTTTAAGATAACTAAATATATAGGTACCTAGTAAAAAACCTAGGTAAATTTGGACATGGCTTGAAAAATATTGGATCTTGCAATTTTTTAAAAATTTAGGACCTCCCTACAATAATAGCCACGAGCCGCCACTGCTCATTAAACATGGCAGACAACTGACGCCTGCTGAAATTCAAGGAAAAGTGGGCCATCAATCCTGGCCGGGGAAAATAAACAAACTTTAAGAACGACAAAAAATAATAATGATACATGACCTCTCCCACTCGACTATTTTAATTTGTACTTTCTAACGTTTTCAACCGACATTCCACCAAGAATACCGAATATATCAAAAACAGTGTCGTACTCAATAAATCGAATTTCTATAAATATGTAATAAACATGGTCATAGTTAAGTTTCGAGAAAATTAAACGAGTATTAATAATTTGATATATTTTTAAGATGAAATGATTAAATTTGCAAATAAGTGATAACAAACATAAAATTTTGGTTACAGCGGTGACGCTTGGTCGTGCTCGATTGCGAGTGATTTATGCTATGCGACTGGTGATTACAGTTACCGATAAAATTTAAAGCAATGTTGACATAATTTGCTTTATTTTTAGCCTGTTGCAGACGATCGAAAACGCTGGTACATTATCGATCTGTGTGACTGCTGTCGCCATATGCCAGAGCTTAAGTTACACATTAATCTATTAAACATAAGAGACCGCATTCGATTTGTTTTATCTGGAACAGAGATATTCGTTTTTAAAAATAATGTCACGATTTTACTTATTCTTATCAATGTATCAGTAGCTTACTTAAAAGAATAAATTATAGACGCAAGTGCAATATAAATGCCAAAAATATTATAATTAGATAAGGCATGAAGATAATGTAAAATAATCTTTCATATTGTTTTAGGTACTAAAATTAGGCTAGTAAACAGAAGATTCCGAACAGTTGCTGAGGATCTCTTAAACTTAGGCTTTAGGAAAATTGAAAAGAAAATTGAAAGTCTTATTACGACAACCGATGTTTCTTTGGGATACACGCAGGATGACATGGAAATCAAATGTATTTCGAAATTACTTTGTATGTTAGAAATCCTCAATCTACAAGTATGAGCATATTTAATTTTTAATATAATCCAGCTTCTACATTGTTTTTGAAAATAGAAACCTTATAACAATTACAATTTTACCAAACTATAGGTATATATGGTGTCAAAACATTTAAACTAAAATGTTTTTGCAAGTAGGAAAGATGAGTTTTGTCGGTTATGGAAACCCAAAACCAGATACAAGTTAGAACATTTTTGAAAAGACAATGAAAAGCGGAAACAGTCTGCCCTCAAGTGAGATTCGACTCCACAACCTCTGTCATAGCTGGGCGTTGAAGAGGAGTTGTCTGCGGCAGATGGGAAAACATATGGCCTCGCTTTCCCAGTTTGCTATCGGATCCGTCGATAGCTTAGTTTGTAGAGGAGTGCCCCGGTTTGACAGAGGTTTTGGACTGGAGAGCAGACTTTTTCCACTTTTGATCAATGACGGCTCCTCCATTAGGTCAAATGGTCAATGACCCCTCAATAAATATTTCCAAACAGAAACAAACGCGACAGACTATCCATCCCTCGCACCGCGATCTCCGGAGGGGTTTCGTTTCATTTGGAATCGATCAGGGCTGGCGGCCCGCGTTGACCTCGTGGTTATAAACGGAGACGAGTTTTTCCCGAGTGTTCCCGATCAAATTCGCATAGGGGCGCATAGGTAAGATACAGCTTACGTTGGCAAAGTTTGGGTCAACAGCCGCGCGGAGGAAACTTAAATATTTTTGTCAGTTTGGGTGTAATGTGGATCGTGTGATAGGTTGTGGTTACGATTGCGTATTTTTATAGATTTTACATTTTGTTTGTTGATTTCGTGGTTCAAATTAATGTTTTAAAGAAAGGTAGCCACAGGGTTTTAGAATATTAAGACTTTATAATCCGTTTTCAAATATATTAGCGAGCTAAACTTTGAGAAACGACTCGAATTTAAGACCAGTAGTCGACCTTTGCCGAAATTTAAAACTCAGCAAATAGGTAAAGACAAAACAAACATAGAAAAAGACTCCAAGTCTCGGTCTCACCAAATTATAATTTTACAATTTACAACAAACATGACACGTGTTTCGCCCTTTCGAGCATCATCAGACCTACAAACAACAGAGAGAACCTTAGTAAATAATCACACTCACAAATCCTACAACAATAACTTAGAGATAGAATAAAACACACTAAAGCACAACAAAACAAACAACTACTTATACGTATTTGATTGACATTAAAATGAAGTTAAGTCTCACGTGAATAAACAAAATAAAATATTAAAAAAGTATTAAAAGAGATTCATGTCTCTAGGCGGGATCGAACCCGGACCGCCTAAGTGAGACGTTAATATATGTATTTCTGAGCTTCTTTCCCGAACACGCCTTGCGTGACACAAAGGGAAGGATCAAAATCCTGCCAAGGCAGGTGGCTGCTGTTTTACCTTCAAAACTGCAGGGAACACCAAGGCTTAATTGGGGGTCCTGACGCCTACACAATAGCATTTATTCAGGATCTTGTATGAGTATGTGATTCAAAAGTGAGACGCCGCGGCCGAAGTAATTACCCACAGACCACTAGACTAGTCGAAGAAAATAACCAAAAACTCTCACTCTATGAATTAATGAAACGACGGTTGCCTACAATTATTATTACATTAAGTTGTTAAATACTAAGGTTGGTTCAAAATTAAAAACATCGTTAACGCAAGTGAGAATAGAACTTTTTATAACTTTGGTTATTTCCATTTTTTCCAGAAGGTCAAGCTTTTTCCCCTTCGGACATTCATGTAAAACATCAACGTCAGAAATGGAAAATTCATGACCTGACTCCAACAAATGATTGGCAAAAGCTGAAACAGTCTCACCTACATCCGTATTTCTGAATTTGTTGACAAGGCTTAAATGTTCTCTCACCCTTGTGGAAATTTTTCGACCTGTTTGTCCCACATAGGTCGTGGAACATTCGCTACAATTTAGTGCAAAAACCCCAGGTCTGGACAGTTTATCGGTTTTGTCCTTTGTCCTTACTAAATGTCTCTTGAGAGTATTTACTGTTTTGAATGAAATATTGACATTTTTAATATTTTTAAAAAATTTACCCAATTGGAGAGAAATACTTACGAAAAAAGTAATGCATTTAAAAAAATGTTTCTCATCGCTATGTTTTGAATGTATGACAGTATAGGACATTTTGTACTCGTTTATAAATTTACAATATAATTTGTTGATGGACTCCAAAGGAAAACCGTTATTCATAGCAATCTGCATTATAATATCGCGATGCTTATTAAATGCTTCCCTTGACAATGGTAAATTACACAACCGATAGAAAAAGGAGTTGAACGCGGCGAATTTATGTGTGTAAGGAGAGTTTGAAGCATACAGAATAACATTATCCGTAGACGATGTTTTCCGGTAAACCTCAAACTTTATCCTACTGTGTTCCTCGATAGTAAAAAGCCAATGTAAACTCAATTTTAGGATGCAATGAGTTAACGAATTGTAAAAATTCTTCCAACTGTTGTCTGTTGCCACTCCACACAATGCAAACATCATCCACGTATCTTTTACATGCTGTTAGGAAGGAGGCAAAATAACTATTCATTATCCTGTTTTCCAAAATGTTCATGAAAACCTCACTCAGAAATGGCGACAAACAGGAACCCATAGCCAGTCCAGACCTTTGCCTAATAACTATAATAAATTTTGGTCTAAAACTAAGGTAAGAAGTAATGCACTTAAAAAAATTACCAACTGAATACAGTCTGCGGGAGGCACACTAGGAAACAAATTCTTGACATCCAATGAAACCAATGAAACTAATAATGCATTGTGCGGAATATCAACGTTTTTCAGGTGATTGGCAAAGTCGATAGAATTCCTGGTAGAATATGTGCTATGAAAACCCGTTACGTCCCTAAGAACTCTATTTAGCCAAGCTGAAAGCTTATAGCTTATATATAAGCTTATGGTCGTGCCATCTTTATGAATCTTAGGCAAGCCATAAAGTAAGGGTGTTTTCGGGTTCATAGGATATAATTTATCTTTTGTCATGTTAAAATATTCTAAGGTTGTTAGAAATGTGTCCAGATTACTTTTTAACCTCGTAAAAAATGAGTTTGTTGGGTTTCTGTTTATTTCTTTCAAAATCACCAGTGTTCAAGAAACCAATAACCTTGTCAATATAATCAGTTCTTCCCATAACTACCAAACAAGAGCCTTTCTCTGCCTTGGTGCAGATCAGATCGTTGGATTTGATCTTATGTGCCAGAGATTTTAGGTGAGCCCTGTTGTAGTTACAGCCTGTGTCACTCGGAAAATTAGAGTTCAGAAAATTTTTTAATATTTTATTTTGTTTATTCACGTGAGACTTAACCTCATTTTAATGTCAATCAATATGTATAAGTAATTGTTTGTTTTGTTGTGCTTTAGTGTGTTTTATTCTATTTGTAAGTTATTGTTTTAGGATTTGTGAGTGTGATTATTTACTAAGCTTCTCTCTGTAATTTGTAGGTCTGATGAAACACGTGTCATGTTTGTTGTAAATTGTAAAATTATAATTAGGTAAGACCGAGACTTGGAGTCTTTTTCTATGTTTGTTGTTAAAACTAGGTCTCTTTGAGAAATATGGACAATTTCTTCGGTAAAGACAAAAACAAAAAAGTAAATCGTTATTTTCGTAGAAATATGTCCGATTTATGTGCCTGGACATACGGTTGCGAAGTAACAAAGGCATTTTACTGTTTCATGTCTTTGATTTTTTCAGATGACTCTTTGAATTGTATTGACCCCCCTGAAAAGTTGACCACGAGCCGCTACTGCTTTTGATTGCCTTCAATTTCAAAAATGTTCTAAAATTGTATTATTCTCAAAACCATTAAAATATGTGATATTTTTAATACGACGCGGGCGCTACAGAAAATCATTAGTTCTTTCCTTTTCTTTCAAAATACTTTAAAGGTTTTAAATATATTTATACAGGGTGTTGCAGAATATTGTGAGGAAAATTTAAGGTGAGATTCTACATCTATGAAAATATGAAAAAAAGTTCATATAATCATGGATCCGAAAATGCTCCGTTTTCATGGGTGTTTATACTTTTCCGTATTTAATTTTAAAAGTTTATTTCACCTTTATGGAAATTCTTTTGAGATATTGAGATGAGTTTTGGTACACGCAAATGTATCATTAAAGATCACAATTACATGTACAAAATTGTTTCTTAAAGTACTTAGATCAGTGGTGTTCGTGCTGACAAGTCTTTATGTTTAGCGAAAAATTATACGCCATTGGTTTTTGCATCTAATCGACACAGGAAAGACTGCAACTTTGTATTGTCAATGACGGCCGGCATTTTGAGCATTTGCAAAAGTAGTTTTTAGTAATTTTAAATATATTTGTTGTTAGCTTATCGTTAATTGTTAGTTTATTTCGTCGTTTTTTTTTCTTTCACTAAAGAAAGGTAGAACTCGGTTTAATCTTTCTGCCCGAATCGAGTTCTGCCCTGCCTCGCCCTAGCTTTAGCTATTTTATTGCGAAGCTTATATCATTATGAGATTGAGTTTTAATATTTTTTGTTAAGTTTTGTTCTTTACAGTTATGCAAGATTACTAAAGTTTCTATTGGAGCCTTGTTTTTTTTTCCAGTTTTCCTAAAAATTTAGAATCAAATGAGAGATGAAAATAATTTTCACTTTGCCATTTTTTCTCCTCTACAAAACGGCAAGGTTAATTTTGCAATCCGGCGTTTCGGATTTGATCAACTTTGATCTTAATTTAAATACGAACCTGGATATTTCACTGTTCAATGCCCTTCATAACTACCAAATAAATTGTGATATAAAAGTCATAGCGTACCATTTGATTTTTTTGAGAAAATCAACATTATTTGGAGAATTCCGAAAACACGCCATCTAGTGACCACTAACAAAGTCATTACGGTACAGGTAGAGCAAAAAAAATCACTTTTTTCGACACAAAGTTGAATACAATCGGTTCATCCAAAACAGAGATGTCTACATTTGAAAGTAAAAATGTTTGACCTTCCCCAACCACTTTATTTTTGAAAATAGACAAAAATGGCCTCAAGCATAAAATTGCGTAATTGGTTAAATAATACAATGCTTATATTTTCAATATACCTTAATTATGGAAATCTAAGAGCTAACTGGCATTTATACTTTTGTGTTGCTGTTACGCTCCCTAGCGGCTAACTTTCGCACTTGAAAATAATTTTCAGCAATTTCTCTTGGTCGATTTACCTATAAGTATTTTTTTCCTTAAGATCTGTCATTAACGTTTCTCGAACTGCAGCCGACGTCCTCTGTTATTGGACCACCCTGTACATGTAAATGTGATCTTTAATGATACATTTATTTGCGTGTACCAAAACTTATCTCAATATCTCAGCAAGTTTTCGATAAATGTGTAATAAACTATTAAAGACAGAAAAGTTTAAACACCCCGTATCATGGAAACGGAGCATTTTCGGACCCATATTTATATGAACTTTTACTTTGACTATTTTACTTTCCTCGAAATTGTAATCGTAAAAAAATAAGCCTCCGAGATTTTTTCAGATCTTAGCGTTTCAGGGTCCCTAGTTATCGAAAAACATGTTTTTTCAATTCCATCCATCCCTCTGTCTGTCTGTTCGCGGCATAGCTAAAAATCTACTTACCCGATTGACTTCCAATTTTGGTTAAAAATTAAAGGTCGTATGAGGATGACCTGGTACCATTTTGGTAAAAATCCAATAGTTTGAAACAAAATGGCGGCTTAATGGAAAGTTAAAAATATTATTACTAAAAAACTACTTATCTAATTTATCTCAAAGAATCAACAGGTAAAGTTTTGGTACGAATCCAAGATAGCCTGAAAAACTACTTAAGGGCCTGATTTTAAATTGTGTGCCATAAATAATTGTGGTATACAAAT
Source organism: Kuschelorhynchus macadamiae (assembly GCA_030620095.1). Taxonomy (NCBI): domain Eukaryota; kingdom Metazoa; phylum Arthropoda; class Insecta; order Coleoptera; family Curculionidae; genus Kuschelorhynchus; species Kuschelorhynchus macadamiae. Next base: position 189,806 of record JAUTXW010000286.1, read on the forward strand.
GAACTAGTAAAACTGGAGTACCAATTCAAGATGGCGGAACAAACAGGCGGCTGAATAAAATATTTGTAATCGTGAAAAAATCACCCTTTTAGGTTTTACATATTTTCACGTTTTAGCGTCCCTAGATGCCAAAAAAAATGATTTATCAAATCCGTGGGTCCGTCTGTTTGTTTGTCTGTCTGTCAGTTCACTACATACTCGATTGATTTCAAATTTTGGTCAAAAATTGAAGGTCATATGGGAATGACCTGGTAACATTTTGGTAAAAATCCAATATTGCAAAACCAAATGGCGGCTTAATGAAATGTAAAAAAAATTATTATTAAAAAGCTACTTATGCAATTTATCTCAAATTTTGCAGAAAAATCAAATATTATACAGCAATCAACTGGTAAAATTTTGGTACGAATCCAAAATGGCGAAACAAAATGGTGGCTGAGTTAATTATTTAAAAATTCAGCCTAAAAAAACTACTCAATGGACCGATTTCAAATTGTGTGCCATAAATAATTGTGGTATACAGATGAACGAGTGAAACTGTGGCACTAATTGAAAATGGCAGAGTAAAGTGGCGGCAACCTCAGGTTTTACATAACTTCACGTTTTAATGTCCCTAGATACCAAATTTTGCACAAAAATCAAGGGTATATATATATATATATATATATATATATATATATATATATATATATATATATATATATATATATATATATATATATATATATATATATATATATATATATATATATATATATATATATATATATATATATATATATATATATATATATATATATATATAAAATTATATAGTTTTAGTTTTATTAATTTCGTCGGTGTCTGTCGGTTTGCCTGTCTGTCTGTCAGAAAAAAATTACTTATCCAATTTACCTCAAATTTTACACAAAAATCAAGTGTCATATAGGAATCAACTGGTAACATTTTGGTATGAATATAAGATAGCAAAACAAAATGGAGGCCTTTTAAAATATTTAAAAATTAGTCTAAAGTGAAACCACTACCTATTAGATCAATTTCAAATTTGTGCAAGCATTAAGTGTGATATAAAGATAAAGTGGTAAAGTTGTGATACGAATTAAAGATAGCGGAACAAAACGTTGGCCAAGTAAAATTTTAAAAAAATCAACGGAATAAAAGTTATTTAATTGACTTTAAATTTTGCAGAAAACTTAAATGTGATATGGGGATAAACTGGTACGGGGGTAACAAAATGACGGTGTGTGTTAATATAAAAACTACTTATTGAATTTATTTTACATTACGCTCAGAAATCAAGTGTGGCGTAACTAGGAATCCAATATGATCTAACAAAATCGCGACGAATAAAAATGTTTTAAAAAACAGTATATATATATTCTGAGGAAATACGAAGAGCAACAACAAGAAACGAATTAACATGTTTGCACGAATGCCTCAATGCGAATGGTGGCCATTTTAAGCTATTTAATAATTATTTATCTTTCCTTTGCTAAAAATTAACGATTATGTATTATTTGTTTGTTTAATTATCACTTATAATATCTAACACCTTTAGGTTACAAATTGTATTTAAAAAAATACATTTTCGATTATTCACCGTATTTAAAACTGTCTGTTTATTTCAAATATTTGTCAGTACGGGGTAAATAAAACCTTACATGGCCTAACTAGTTAAGTGATTCCCTAAGCAGGTGCCGAGGCGGGTGCTTTTGTTGTGGATGGTCTTTGAAAACAGGAAAATATTCGAAGTTGGCTCATATCTAAAAAATGGTGGGAGATGGGTATAGGAACATATATGGAAATATTGTAGGTAAGGTATTGGTTTATTCGAAGATACCATAAAATACAGGGTGCTGTATTTAAAATAAATGAGTTTTCACCATTACTAAATTTCGATAAAAATGCTCTTTTTACACGACACCCTGTATGATATATTGCTATTCCAACATATAGTTATTTTAAATATATGCATTCTCTAACCCAGAAAAAAAAATTATCTCGCTTAGGCAGGTAAATATGGAATTTTATTAACGTGGTGATTTTCTAAAAAAAAATCATAAATTAATTTTTTTAGAGAAAATGGTAGGAGAAGTATAGGAAGATGTTAACAAAAGTTACTTAAAATTGTGCGTAGAATCAGAAACTGCAATAAAATATAGGGTGTTCTATTTGAAATTTCAATGTTGCTATTGGTTTCGGAGAGATGTGGCAACGCTGCACTTGCGAAAATATTTATAAAATATAGATTATTGTCTATTATGTCCGTATGCTGAATTTGAAAAAAATCCAATTTATAGTTCTCCAGAACTTTTAATAGGACACTCAACGTGAATCACCCTGTATTTATATTTATATATATATATATATATATATATATATATATATATATATATATATATATATATATATATACATATATATATATATATATATTTATATACATTTATTTATATATATTTATATATATATATATATATATATATATATATATATATATATATATATATATATATATATATATATATATATATATATATATATATATATATATATATATATATATATATATATATATATATATATATATATATATATATATATATATATATATATATATATATATATATATATATATATATATATATATATATATATATATATATATATATATATATATATATATATATATATATATATATATATATATATATTATCTATTTCGGGTGGTCACAAAATTACTAACAAGGTTGTAACTTTTTTTAAGATAAGTACTATTAACATGAAATTTTACAGTGATATATGGTTACTTATAAGATTTTCACTGCATAGACAATCGACCTTCCGGTTTAACCGGAAATGCTATCAACTTTAATATTTTTAATGTATACCTGCATATTGATTTATTTTTAAATTCTACTCCAAAATTTTAAACATAAAACATATAACATACCCTATGTCAATTCTTGATAGTTTTCGAGAAAATGCCGACTGAAACTTTAAAAATTTCATTGAATAATTCCGTTTTGTGGAAAAACAAATTAAGATAGTTCCAATTTAATACTGTAAATAGTGTTTGTTATACAACTTATTGCATCTAATGTGACAATTAGGATACTTGCGATTTACCCGGAAACGTAGTGAAAAATCACTTTCAAACGATATTTTTTCGTTTTTTTTTAACAGGACGACCTATAAAACCTAAATCTTCAAACAAATTTAAATACTTTTGTGTATAATACCCTATACCAATATCAAGACTTCGAGATATTCCCAATTGCACTGTGCAATTACCTTTTTAACGCTTAGGCTGATAAATGACAAATATTAAATTCCTGATCCAAGGTGGCTGTGAAATAAAGAAACACCCCAGCTGCCATTTTTTATTCGCCTTCTAATTTTTAAAGTAGGTACTTTAGTTCAGAACTATTATTTTGTTCAATGTACGAATAAAAAAAACAAGCTTTTAGAATTTGCGAACGTACGGCTCGAAACTGTTTTTGCAAACGGTGTATTTAACGTTTTGCGGTCATCAATAAGGTACTTAACCTACAAAAAGGTATTTCAAAATTACTGTTTTTTGATGTTTTCACACGCTGTATAACTAATCATTGTTTATTATTTACTAAAAGAAATATTGCCAGTTTACTTAAATAGGTATTTATTAAGGATACTAATGAGTAGCTTCAACTGTCATTACGCCACAAAACACGTATTTAAATGATATTCAACCATAAAAAATCCTCTTCACTCAAGGAAAAACACGAAATAGAACTAAAGCTACATGAGAAATAAACCAAGGAAAAAAGATCATCCATAGACATTTTTTTTAATGTAGCCCCAATGGATGAGGTCAGGCGACCTCGCCGGTCATCTGACTGGCCCATTTGTACCTATCCAATTGTCGCCGAATTTTTCTCTCAGGTAGTTAGTCACTGCTTTGGAATTGTGTGCAGGTGCCCCATCTTCCTGAAAATATACTAGATTATAATAAACAATGGGTAAATTAAAATAATAAAATCCTCTATTGTATTTTGGAGGAATTGCAAATAATGTTCTGCATACAGGGGCTCATAAAAAAAATAGGACCTATTTTTCGAGTTCCTAGTATTCCAAACCAAACGTTAACACCAAATCTTTCTTGGAATACCCCTTCCCTTACCAAGTGCGGATTTTCGGTAGCCCATTGAAATTTTTAAAGTTTCATTCGCCATTTTCTCGAAAATATCAGGAATTGACATCGCGTAAGATACATATTTTATGTTTAAAATTTAGTGTAGAATTCAAAAATAAATCAATATATATGATAGCATTTCCGGTTAAACCGGAAACGGCAGTCGATTGTTTATACAGCGAAAATCTTCCTCATAAGTAACCATATATCCCTGTAAAATTTCATGTTAATAGTACTTATTTTAAAAAAGTTACAGCCTTATTAGTAATTTCGTGGTCACCCGGTATATATATATATATATATATATATATATATATATATATATATATATATACCTATATATATATATATATATATATATATATATATATATATATATATATATATATATATATATATATATATATATATATATATATATATATATATATATATATATATATATATATGGGAAGTTCCGGGTAAAAAAAAATTATTAGATTTTTTTAGAATCTGACCTTAAATTTTCCTTACAACGTTCTGTAACAACCTGTATTTTTTGTCAGTTTTTAAAACATTTTATATAAAACAATTTTGAATGGTAAAATTTTGAGTCGTAAAATCAGAGATATGATAAAGCAATTTAGAAGCTATACCTATTTAAATTTTTAGTATGGTATAATTATTTCGACAATATGGAGATACGTCTATAACGATTTTTATAAAAGTCGGAAAGCCTGTATGTATGGTGGACTTATAATAGATATTCACGAAAGTTTCATTTGGAAGTTCTTGCATTGTCCCAATCAACTGTATGCACCAGCTGTTGTAAGAGATTATGTAAGTGTGTAATAGTTATTTACCTAAATAGTGCGGAAAGTGATACTTTTATATATATATATATATATATATATATATATATATATATATATATATATATATATATATATATATATATATATATATATATATATATATATATATATATATATATATATATATATATATATATATATATATATATATATATATATATATATATATATATATATATAAAGAGAAACAGAAATTTCAATTTCTGTGCGGTTCTTGGTCGTAAAAAGTTATATAAAACGAAACCAGTAACGGTAACGATTATTCCTTCACCATTTTGTCGAGAATCGACCAAAACATGACGCTATGTTTGTTTCCAGGGCCAAGGTGCAAATCTGCTACCGTGGTATCTGCCCCGTATATATATATATATATATATATATATATATATATATATATATATGGGGGATATATATATATATATATATATATATATATATATATATATATTTAAATACCCAAACCCTGAAACAAACAAGGTGTCATGTCATATCGTACAGATAATTAAAAAATGAAAGTCCCTATACGTACCGGGAAATAGGCAACCAATGATTTAATTTTGCGCCATCTGTAGGTACTATGGTGCAACTAAATCGCTTTAGATGCGACCTACTTTGGAGCACAAGACGACACATCTGTGCAAAAATAATAAAAGAGAAACAGAAATTTCAATAATTCTGTGCGGTTCTTGGTCGTAAAAAGTTATACAGTTGAACGAAACCATATAACGGATATAAGGATATACTCCTTCACCATTTTGTCGAGAATCGTATAAAACATGACGCTATGTTTGTTTCCAGGGCCATTTACAGCATCTCAAAAATGCTTAATCTGCTACCGTGGTATCTGCCCCGGCAAGGCTCATCAGGCAGTTTCCTTGGGGGTATCGGTATTAAAACCGAAATACCCAAACCCTGAAACAAACAAGGTGTCATGTCATTCGACTTTGTATAATATATATATATATAATATATATATATATGTATATGTATATATATATATATATATATATATATATATATATATATATATTATATATATTAGACTAATTATCCACATTCATATATTAGATTGGCCATCATATAGCCCCGAATTAGTTTAGGAAGGTCGGCCAAGAAATCTCTTTAAGCCAGTGGTGTCCCGTCGTCCTTTAAATAATATGGCACTCCTTTTTGACTATACGTACTTCAGATAATTAAAAAATGAAACTATACTTAATGAACCTTTATCTATCTATATTTGTCTGTTTTCTTTCGTGTACCGCACTTCTACACCTCTTTTGTGTTGCAAAAACGGCGAACTTTCGAATTTTAAAATGATTTCATTTTGATTTTTCTTGATCGATTTATCTATAAATATATTTTTTCTTGAGTTCTGTCGTTAACGGTCCCCGGGCTACTGCCTACGTCCACTATTATTAGATCACCCAGTATAGTGATACACGATTTACAAGTCCAGATTTTACAAGGGCAGCCAGCATCAGATCCAGTGAACAAGATTTATTAAAATTTTAGTTTATGCAGTTCGACTTTGGGCTACTCGGGTATGCCAAAAGTGGCCGTCTGTCATATTACTTTATACAGGGGCCGTCATTGTGAAGTACTATACAGGGCGTTTCCTAATTGCGTGCTGATGATAAAGGGGGTGTTTTTATGTCCTAAAAGTCTTAACTTTTGAGATACAGGATGGTAAAGTTTAAAAAGAAAACATTTTTTTTCATCCCAATTCTGCCATGAACTGCATGAAATTTGATACACTTCTTCTATGCATTAAGGGGCATACGGATTTACCCAGGTTAATTACATATGCACGCCACTAGTAGAAATTAATAACCGTTTCAATTTTGCAATCTACTTCCCAGTATTTATCTTCAATAGAACGAACATGTTTAACATACGATTTCCAATTTTCAGCCGATATTGAGTCAATCGCTTCTAATGTTATTTTATTTAAATCTTTAATTGAAAGTTCACCGGTGTTGCGCTTTCGAATATATTTTTTTACTCCTGCGCATGCAAGTTTAATAGGGTTGAGGTCGCACATGTATGGAGGCAGCTTTAAAGGTGTATGACCGAGGTTACGTAAAAGACCGTCAATTTTATACTTTTTTTCTCTAGGCTTATTGACTGACATTACTTTATATAATTGATATTTTCTCCATGTTGTATCACATACAAGATTGTTCGATTTAAGCCAAGATATATGAGCTTTTGTAGAGTATTTAGTTGGCACTTTATCTTCTACGTGAGAATGATAAGACGCATTATCCATTACCACGACTGATTTGGGAGGAATGTTAGGTAGAAGCTTCTCGAGCAACCACTTTTTAAAATTATCTCTATTCATCTGTCCATGATAATCTCCAGTTGTTAGTCCCGAGCGAAAAATTAAAGCAGCACTTGGAAGAAATCCGGCTTCTGAACCAGCATGAACTATAATAAAGCGACTACTAGAGCAGATTCCCTGAACAACACCTGTAACACTTTCACTTTGCCAGCGTTTGTTCACTGTCATATCATTATCTACCCGGGTTTCGTCTAGATACGCAATATTGCGTTCTTCTTGCCTATATTGCCGTACAGTTGATAGATATTTCACTCGCCAGTGACAAATATTTGTTCTCTCAAAGAGCAATTTTCGCTACTTGGCACCAATGTAAAATGCAGCGCGTTCGGTTCGATTTTAAACTGGAATAGTCAAACTATTATTTTCAGCTTCTCTAGTACGGGCCTCTATAACGCTCGCAATAACTTCACGTGCACGAATTGTTTTTCCTCTTTTGCTCGCCATCGTTACTTCGAAATAATAATTCAAATCCAACGCAACGCATTTATATAGGAATGAAAACAAATGCACGAAATGTATAGGCGCAACTGGAAATAGCTACTTTTCCGCTTGCTTAAGACTATGAACCTTTATTTCCAGGACCCGGTTTTCTTTCGTGTCCCACACTTAACATATATATATATATATATATATATATATATATATATATATATATATATATATATATATATATATTCTCAGTTTTTATTAAAAAAGAGAATTTTGCATTGAGATCAATGCCAAACTATGGAAGTAGCATAAATTATTGATGGGTTACCCTGTAGTCCTTTTGCATACCTAATGGGATTTTATTACTCTATGCATTTCTGAAATATACTATAGTAATAATAATATAAAAATTAACGTACGTAATAAGACGTTATAAACGAGATTTACAGTTATATTTTTTTCAAATGACCAGCTATAAATACATGAAACAGAATGGCGAGTTTCTGTTTAAAATTCTTTACCTGCAAAGTAGCAAATTTTGCATTAAACATAAGAATAAACCAGATTATGATCCGATTCATGTAGATTATCTTACACTATTAGGTTTTTAATTTATAGGCCCTCCCTCCGGAAGTTGCCAAGATAATTCAAATGACGAAAACATTCTGTATTCATTTTGATAAGACCAATGAAGAAACGATGTCGAATTCTTGTATTTTAAGTGGATGCAAAATTTTAGATATACTCGACTGCGCCAAGTTTTGTCAAAAGCTTGTACATTTCGAAAGAAAAGCTTCAGAAGTTTTTTTTGCCAAGGTAAATTTCGAAATTTTTCAGAATGCTTTCATAACGTTTCAGCTAGTTTTCCAAAATAATAATAATAATAATAATAATAATAATAATAATAATAATCCAACAAAAACGATTTTTAATAATAATTTAACTTTCAGAATACAACATTAACACACAAAAACATTCTAACGAAAGTTCAAATCGCTATGCAAATTCCACCGAGGATGCAAAGAGCAGCTCATTATAGACAGCGTCATCATGGAACAAACCAGGAAAAATTATATGAAACCTTCATACTGGCTACATAGATTATAAAAAAGCCTTTGATTCGATACCTCACCTTTTACTGTGTAGTTATATACAGTTATAAAAAAAGCAATTTTTCAAATCAATATAAAAATATTTTCAACTTGAGAACACAAAAAGAGCACATTGAAACAAAAGAGATAATCAGACTGGTATTTAAAGGGAGATTCACTTTTGTTTGTGGTTCTTCTTATGTCTCAATATATATACATAATACACATATATATATATTAAATATATATATATATATATATATATATATATATACATGGATGACATAAAATTATATGCAAGGCATAAAGGCACAGGATAATTTTTTTTTCAAAAAATCACAAAAACACATCAACATGGAATTTGTATAAGTAAACGCAAGCAACTTCATATCAACAAAAGACAGTGGAAAGACCACCCCTAAGGGGGAAACAATTAACAATGAAACTATTAACATGCTCAAAGAAGAAAGTGGTACAGCAATGAAAAGGACTTCCATCAAAGCACCTTTGGTTTTGAAAATTAACCACACTCATATCAAATCAGAGGAAGAAATTTGAAAAATACAAAGCTACTAAAAACAAAACTGAATTAAATAAAAAAAATACCTTCGCCATACCTATTAATAAGCAAATTGTTTGGTAAAATTAAATGGTCACACACAGACATAGAAAACATTCACATTCTCATACGCTCTGAATTCACTAAACACATGAAGTTACATCCCAATGCATGCAAGGAAAGACTCACCATCGAGAGAAAAGAAGGAGGGAGGGGAATTATAGATATACAATCGCTAAATAAAAAATAAATTTACGAACTCAGAAAATTCTTCCACAACAAACTAACCTCCACAAGGCAATAGTAAAGGCAGACAAGAATTATACACCGCTCGACCTGTCTCAAACGAGCCACGCAGCAGACGCACACAGTCACATATAATCACGACTAGAAAAGATGAACACCTGGTCTGAAAAAACAGTTCACGGAAGACACAGATACCACATAAAGCAAGACCATATACATAAAAAGTTTCCATATACCTGGTTACAAGAAGGGCAGCTGTTCCCTGAAACAGAAGGCTTCTTGCTTTCCATCCAGGACAAAGTCATAGCAACCAGAAACTACCCAAAGCACATCATCAAGGACACAACTATTGAAGATGAGAGGTGTACGAGATGTCACCAGCCCACACGTTCAATTTCTAACGAGTGGATGTGTGTGCAACTGAATACACCGCGAGTTGTTCTCAGCAGTGAAGGTCAGTTAATCAAGCATTAACCACAACATACAAACTAACGGAGAACAGTGCACTCCTACTACCATTAAACACACATTGAATAGAAAATTATTATTATTACAAGCTCGTTCAGAACATTGACATCCACACAGATAAAACAATCCCCGATCAAAATCGTCTTCATATCACCTTTCAATCCAAAAAAGAGAAAATCACTTATTTTATTGACATATTCTGTCCCCAACGACGAGAACATCCGGTCGAAATACATTGGCTAATTTTCAAATACACCGTACTATCCATGGCAATGGAAGTAAAAAGGCTGTGGAAACAGGAACAGATTTTCCATCATTGTTCCTCTTTTTATTTATAACAGGATCACCCCAACAACGTTTACACCGCATTTTGCTCAATTAACTCGCGATACAATTTTCACAAGAACAGGTGTTTTTCAGGAAATCGTTCATTTAAAAACATTGCCACATTCATCATTTTTAATACACAAAGTTCGATTTTTTCCATTTCCTTTTTTTTATTTTTTGTACACTAATTATTGATAAAAAATTTAATGATATAGAAATTTAAACGCACAAGTTACAGAATATCTAGCAACTACCGCACCTGATCGTTGTGGCATGTCAAATAATAATAATAATAATAATAATAATAATAATAATAATAATAATAATGATCTCCAACAAAAACTATTTTTACTTATATTTAACTTTCAGTATAGCTATTTCTAAAAAACTTTAAATTTCAATCCTATGCAAATTCCACCGAGTAAGGAGATGGACTGACCGATTTTCAAAACCAAACGGGAATGATGCATATGAGATTAAGGCGAATTGTATTAGCACATAACGACATGTATCTTCAGGTAAAACTACCTTTTACTGTGTAGTTTATACATTATCAAGAAAAAGTTTTTCTAATATAAAAATATTTTTTATTAGCTCACAACAAAAAATAATGTTTTTGGTATTTTTTTAAAAAAAAGTTACTTTTGTATTAAGTTTCTTTTATGATGGGCTATATATATATATATATATATATATATATATATATATATATATATATATATATATATATATATATATATATATATATATATATATATATATATATATATATATAGGGTTTCTGTTGATATTTTCAACGGGTCTAAACGTATTAAAAAATGTCAAATACAAAAAAAAGTTTTAAGATTTTATGTGACCCGCATGAATTTGCTAAAAAAATTAACAAATGACAATTGGAAAGTAAAATAATGAGTATCGACTTTGTTATTTTAAATGGAGTACCACGTACTAAAGTCAGCGTCATTTTAAAGGCCCGCGTATATCGAAAAAAGCGATAATTATTGCGAATCTACTTTGCCAGCCGTAAATATACTGGAAGAACTAAACATTGCTTATTATTAATTAAAAGGGAGATATTCCTTAATGATTGGAACATAAATATAGATATCTTTAAGGGGGAACTACACGCAGTATTATGGATCATTTGCAAGCCTTCCGCCGCTGCAATATTATGTTAAAACTATAAGAGATATGTATTAGCTTCAATGTGATTTCAATAGGGAAATATGTATAGTTGGGCGCTAAATGCGATTTTTTATGAAAAAATCTAATCTAAAATTATAAAATAGAAGTAGATTTGTCCATTTTCGACCATTTTTCGACCACTTTTTGACGCAAGTGCCGTCGCATATAATTTTTTTTCCACAAAATGGCTCTTTACCGCCTTGCATTGATCCTTTGTCTACGTAACTGCAAAATTTGAAATGGTACATCGTACTCATGTCTTCGTATTTCTGCAGCGCCCGAACCCTTTTGAACCCATTTTTAAACGAAATGTAATTTAAATTGCCTATACATAACACATATTTTTGAGGTCGGACGTGCAGGAAGTTTTTTCTAATACGTAGGTACCTTTTCATCTTACTTTAAACTTGACTAGACCTTGTCGATAGTCTTGTCGATAGTTTTTCTTTGCGTGCAGTTCTCCCTTAAATTTAAACACCATCCATATATTTATTATTTTGTTTTATAACGGCCTTCATTTTGTATATAAAATAGTACTTGCTATAACTTTTTTTGGACTAGATTCCTGATATATCTATAATTTTCGGGTTGTATATCCATTTTCACCGCCTCATACAGCATTCAAGGTAGATAGACCAACAGAGATCTGCAAATTTTGAAGTCATTTCTGGTTAAAAACATCGCGACCCTGTCCAACTAATTATTATATTATTTGTTGCGCTTAGATTGACAAACAAAAATCTTTTTTGGCTTTTTCGCAACTGAATAAGAATATTTAACTTTAAATTAATTGAAGCAGATATTTAATACTAGCTGATACCCGCGACGTTGTTCGCGGTTTAATTTTTGATACCAACTCTTCTATGATTTTTACTATGCATTTGTGAACAATAATAATTTGTGTCTTAAAGACTGTACACACATAAAAAAATTATCGTATAAAGAGGAACAAATAAAACAACGTGCATATTAAATAATTATAATTAAAAAATTTCCTTATATACAATGTTGCGCGTCTGATCACCTGCAGCTAATATATATAAGTTATCTGGGCTGCTCACCCTTGAGCAAGCAATGTATAACTGTCCATGAAAAAAGCACTTTGTTCTTAAATCGACACCCACAGCCCGTAAAGTCTGCCCCTGCGACTTATTTATAGTCATTGAAAAGCAGACATTCACAGGGAACTGCACGCGTTTAAACTGAAACGGAAAATTGGAAAATAATAACTCTCCCACCCAGAATATACACCTTTTAACAGAAACCAATAATTGTCGATGTATTATTCAAAAATGACCAATAACTTTCAATATCAAAATACACAACAGTAGAAAAAAAAACAAATAGCCAACTAAACAATAAATATTTAATTGGTAAAAACAAAGGTAAAAAATTCCAGCCTAATTTGTTAAAAAATAACTCTCTTATCCAAACAGAGAACATACATAAAGATCTACTTTAATAGGTATATTATATATGTAATATCCTTTTTCTAACAAAAAAACAACTGACTATGTATTATTTCAAAAACGACAAAAAAAAACAAATAACTTAAACAACAAATAGGTATTTACCACTGATTTAAATTTGTTTTAACAAAACGAACTGTCGATTTATCTAAAAACGACAAATAACTTTCAATATTAAAATAATACACCCTGAATTGAAAAAAAACTAAACACTTAATAATCTGAACCTGTATTTATGACATCTACGGATGTACCCGTTCTAACTCGAATCAAACATAGACGGTCACGCGCGTCGCGTTGGCTAGGCCTATTTGCATCTTTGCATCTAGGAGTAATATATTTTTTCTCAGGGATGGAGTGGCGTCGTTGTGTAGGTGTTTGCTTCGCAATCTGGAGGTTTCGAGTTCGATTCTCGCCGTGCGATAATTTTTTTTTTTTATTTTTTTTTCAGTTTTTTGCAGCCTATGTGTTAACCAATATATTATGCTTTGAAACAGTGAAAACCAAATCAAAATCCGTTCATTAGTTTTCCAGTGATGCTCTGTCAAATAAACAAACAAACAAAAATTTTTTTAACCATTGATTTTTTATCTGTAGGTCATTAATAGTCGACTATTTATTGATTTTTCGAAATCTGTTCCATGTACAGACTTTTTGATCTGTATTGCTTTATTATATGTATTGATAATCACATACCTCAACATGTAGACTAGTCTGTCTACGGAATGTTTCGATACATAATATAAATAATATTATTTAAGCAAGCATAAGAAATTATATCATTTACCTTAAGTTTTTATAGACACATAGTAGTTGTACAAATACTTTCATCCTATCGGGACTCATCAGTGCGCCGATCGTAAGAGAAAAAAACATTAAATAATAGAAAAGAATTGATTTCAAAATTTTAAAATGTGTCAGTTTGTTTGACATGTAACCTAGATATGAAAAAAATGATAGTTTGCAGCCATCTATAACGTTATTTTTAAATATTAAATATACATAATATTATTTATATTATGTATCGAAACATTCCGTAGACAGACTAGTCTACATGTTGAGGTATGTAATTATATTGAATATCTGCTTCAATTAATTTAAAGTTAAATATTCTTATTCAGTTGCGAAAAAGCCAAAAAAGATTTTTGTTTGTCAATCTAAACGCAACAAATAATCTGAACACATTTAAAAATAACGTTATAGATGGCTGCAAACTATCATTTTTTTCATATCTAGGTTACATGTCAAACAAACTGACACATTTTAAAATTTTGAAATCAATTCTTTTCTATTATTTAATGTTTTTCTCTTACGATCGGCGCACTGATGAGTCCCGATAGGATGAAAGTATTTGTACAACTACTATGTGTCTATAAAAACTTAAGGTAAATGATATAATTTCTTATGCTTGCTTAAATAATATTATTTATATTATGTATCGAAACATTCCGTAGACAGACTAGTCTACATGTTGAGGTATGTAATTATATTAAATATCTGCTTCAATTAATTTAAAGTTAAATATTCTTATTCAGTTGCGAAAAAGCCAAAAAAGATTTTTGTATGTCAATTAAAGCTACACACAGTGGCGTAACAAGACAACGTCGGGCCCTGGTGCCAAATCGTAAAACCGGGCTTCCTCCCCTCTGTAATAAGTGCATATAAATTAAAAAAAAAATTAGGAGATTTCATAAATCGCAAAAAATATTGAAATCTTGTTTTAACATCCCGAATAGCTCCAGCAAATCGGATTAGTACCACAGAGAAATGAAATAAGGTTATATAGGAACATTATCAACCATAATATATTCCACATAAACTATTCTAAATAAACTTAACCAAACAACATTCTAGAGTATATTAATAATTCTAATTACACCACCGACTTAAGATTAGACGACTGACTGGTGTTACTTTTGTCTATAACTTAAAAAAAATTGTCCATTTTTACATACTTTTTCAATTTTGCTTCGTTTTCCGCATCTACAACTTTTGGGGTCCTAGGCCCGCTTGAGATTACGGGCCCCTATCGGCCCTATCCCCTCAAAACGCTAAAGCTATTGCCGGATTAATTATTTTCGCCCAAACGTAATTACGGTCCCCAAGCTCGTGGGAAAATCTGACGACCAAAAAAAAGTCCTGTTCCATAAAATAAACACTTATCTCCTTTAATATAATAATATTTAAAATTACCTACTTATTGATAAAATGAAACAAGGAAAATTATATAAACGATTTTTGTTGCAGCGAAGCAGTGGCGGGCTCTCTAGGCCCGGACTTTACGGGCCCAATGGGTAATGCGGACCTGCCAAATCAAACAAAAATAACTTAAAATAAACTGTCAGTTTAGTAATTATTTTGCATCTTCGCTCCTGTTCCCCCTAGAAATTTTGTTCGATTGATCTTTATCGACGTAAAGCGCTCCGCTGCAACAGAAATGAACCTGATGGTGAAGGCCAAGTAAAAATAAAAGGCTATTTGCCTGTTTGGTGCGCGTTAGGGTCTTTACACACGGCGAATTTCCTTACTTAAACATGCGTTTTTATAAATGGATAGTTTTTATTTCTATCGATGGTTCTAATACGATACGTTTTTTCTGTAGACTTCAACAGGCCGCCGGGCCCTGGCACAACCGCACCACTCGCACCATTGTAGTTACGCCACTGGCTACACAGCTGGCAGACCCAGGAACTTGAAAAAGTAGTAAATTCAATGGCAAATGGAAAACTAACGCATTTTTACTCGAAACTAGATTTTATCCAATTTTTCGACATCGGATAATAAAAATGTCTTATAACAAAAGATTTTTTTGTACAGGGTGTTCGGTTGTATTTTGAACGGGGTCTATACGCTTTATTTCTCAAGATATCAAAAAATTTTACACACAAAAGTTTTAGGATTTAGTCTGTATCGTCAGAATTTGTTATTTTAAATGGAACACCCTGTATATTTTTAGTTTATTGAGAAGGGTTTTTTCTCCTGATTCCAAAAATATATGGTTTGTCTATGCTCACTGTAACCATTATCCCATAATTTTGAAAAAACGTGGAAAAATTATATGGCTTAAGTATGGTAGAAATAATACAAAGCTTTGGTTTCAATTGTTTTTACTTCAAAATGGCCGTTGTCACTCACTTGTCAACTTGTTTTAAAATATGAACCGTTGCGGCGTATTGGAAAAATAATGGGAGGCTTTGAAATCAATAATTATAATTATTTTTCTTATGTTTTTCCTTCAATATGACCGTTCTGTCATCACTTACTTAGCCACTTTTTTGCCTTTATTTTCAATAACTAGTTTACCGATCAAGAAAAAGCCAATATTTTAAAAATATACTTTCGTGTAAATAATTATCGTGAAACACGAAATCAATACAGGAGAGAGTATCATAATTTAGTTGCTCCATCAATATCTACGATTTATTACACTGTGAAAAATTTTGAGAACAGAAAAATTTTGATTAGAAAAAAGAGGACAACCACCAGAAATGAAGATAACCATTTGGAAATATTGTTATATTTTGAAGGTAAGGAAATTAAACCGATTATTATTGTTTTCAATAAAATATAATTCATGTTTTTTTTTGTAGAAGACCCAGAACGATCTATCGGAGACGCAGTGATAAACTTAAATAAAAAAGGTGGAAAATTTACGAAACCTTGGAACACTACAAGTATAAACCTTACAGGTTTAGACCGGTACAAAGTTTAACTCCATTGAATAAAATACAAAGAGTCGCATTTTCTCAAGAGATGTTGACAAGAATACAGAATGATCCTAATATCTGTAGGAGAATTTTATTCATCGACGAAGCTGCGTTTACCACCGCATGTATGCTTAATAGAAAAAACAAACATTTTTGGACAATCACAAATACCTATAAAAACCAAATTGTGCGAATTCAGGGTCGGAAGTCTATTAACATTTGGTGCGGTATGATAGATAATAGAGTTTTGGGGCCTGTAGTCATAGAGAATACTTTGAATGGCCAAAGATATTTAGATCTCTCAAGTTTTGAACAACCTTATTTGGCACCAGGACGGTGCCACTCCATACAGTTGCATCGAGGTTACCGAATATCTAAACAACAAATATGATCTGTCGATAGGAAGACAGCGACCCATAAATTGGCCAGCGAATAGCCCCGATCTTTCGCCTCTCGATTTTTTTTTATGAGGATACCTTAAGAATAAAGTATATTACAATAGACCAACCACTATTCGCGAATTTGCCGAAAAAATACAAGCTAAGATTAACAATTTAAATGAAAATAATTTCGAATTCACTTTTAAAGCCATAACTCGCAAATTTTCAGAATTATTATTACAGAAATGTATATTGAATCAAGGCGGCTGGGCAGACTAAATTTAATAATAAATATTCTTAATAATTTGACTTTTTTATTTGTTAGTTTCTTGTTTGTTTTCTACAGATATCGTTATTGTAACTTGTTTAATATAAAAATAATACCAAAAAGCTTGTTACTTCATTTTCTTATGCTATCATCTCTCCTATCATTTCAAGTAATAATTATAGTAATTATTAGGTATTATTATTTTCGACAAGTAGGTAGGTATATGAGTTAATGGCAGAACGACCATATATGAAAAGCAAAACAGTTGAATCAAAAGCCGCCCATTACCTTTCCAAGGCAAAGCGCATAATATTTTATGATAAGTGAGTGACAGAATGGCCATTTTGAAGTTGAAACCAAAGCTTTCTATTATTTCTACTATACTTAAGCCAGAGCGGATAATTTTTCCACGTTTTATCAAAATTATGGGATAATGGTTACAGTGAGCATAGACAAATCATATATTTTTGGAATCGGGAGAAAAAGCTCTTTTCAATAAACTAAAAATATACAGAGTGTTCCATTTAAAATAACAAAGCTGATGCTCATTTCCCCAATTTCCGATGTTCATATGTTTTTTTTATAACAAATTCCGACGATTCAGACTAAATCCTAAAACTTTTGTGTGTAAAATTTTGATATCTTGAGAAATAAAGCGTATAGACCCCGTACAAAATATAACCCAACACACCGTACACTGGGATATATTTTATCACCCGCCAGATGAGTTTTTACCAACCTATTTTCTTAAAATCCTAATTTCTTTTAGCAAGAGCAGTATCAAAGAGAATTAATGTTAAGGCCGAATACGCCAATCGTAATTAAGAAACCCGGAAATAATGTTTATACTGGCTATGGGGATGTAGAAGATAAGTTTTTTTATTATGGAGTAATGAATGATGGTAAGTATATTGGAACTTTTTGGAAGCGTTTTAAAAAGAATACACATTTATATAAAAAATAAAACTGGCTTATATTTTACTCTTCGATGTTCTCTTTTAGTCAATTTTATTTTTATTATTAAATATGCCCTTTTAGTTCTACTTGTACTAAGTTTTATGGCAAGGGTCAGGTTCAAAGTTTCAAGGCCTAGACCTACGTAAAAATGTTGGACGATCCTAATAAAAATCACAGGTAATGAGGTCAATTGCACTTAAAATTTTGCTAGAATTACGGTTATCCATATATACGTATTTATAGAGAATCAATCAAACCATATGAAACACAATATTTTGAATCATCCCCTCTTTTCAATTTTATCTCCTACCCCAACATACACCTTAGTTACTAACATCAATAGTTGTTTTGTATCCAAAATAGAGTAATTTAGTATTTTCAACATTTATTAGGATTTATAATTACCTATCTAAATACCTTGACGAGAAAACCCTCCTATTTGCTAGGTTAAGATGTACAATCAGTTTTACTTTTATTCGTTATGTACAAATCTTGTAATATTAAAGCAATCGCGGAAATTAAAAACATTTAAAATTCTCCCTTCTCATTTTTTACTTCCCTCATATAAGAGGAATCGTGGAAAAATCCCCCTCCCAAGATATTACAGATCTTCACGTTTGAGGGTTCCTAGATGCCAATTCCGTCGGTCTGTCCGTCTGTCTGTAGGCGGCATATCTCAAAAACTACTTATCCGATTGACTTCAAAATTTGGTCAAAAATCAAATAAAAAATTATTACTAAAAAATTAATTATTCACTTTACCTGACATTTTGCACAAAAATCAAGTATTACGTAAAAATTATCTGATAACATATTGGTACGAATACCCAATGGCGGCCTGGTAGAATGTTAAAAATTGCTACTAAAAAATTACCAACCCAATTTACCTGAAATTTTACACTAAAATCAATGCAAAGAAATTCAAAATAGCCATCGATGTATTTTAGCTCTGAGAATTCGAAAATCGCAATCGTCAATTCTAAGTGTTTTTTAATAAGGGTACTATATGTCTATCTTCAACTGTTTTTGATTTGTGGCGACTGAATGTCTCCCACATTTGTCTGCCAAAGTTAAAATTTGCGCATATCACACTGTATATATTTGTTTTTCTTTTCATTGTTACTGCATAACATACTGTACATATTTATTTTATTTTACATTTACTTTTTTAATCTAGGCTAATTAGCTATTGAGAAATGTAACAATTTGTAGGTACTTAGTTTTCTGTACATAATTGTGGGAATTTCCATCGGCATTTAGAGTCTAATTTAGTTTTAAAGTTGTTGTATGCTATCCGTTAATTTTTATTTTTACAACACTTCTTTTCGATTTTAAAATATGTTAGTAAGTATGATTTAAACTGTTTATTTGCATTTAGGGTTTATGATAGGAAAATACCGAAACGACCCTTCTTAGTAAAGCTTTCTCCAAATTTCCATTTTACTATCTGTAATGAATGTTTTTATTTTGACCATGGGAAAGTTTACAAAGATAAAAAAACCCCTTTTGCCAACGAATAGGACCAATCAAAGCGAGGGATTTTGGCACAGGGGGTGGAACTCTATGTTTCTTGAGGTTTGTATGAATATTAGAGCAGGACTCTGTTTTTGGACTTGCAAGAAGTCGGATGTGAATTTTGTTGTTCTAGTTCAATAGACTTATTTTATTTCGTTTTAACAGTGTTTCAATAAACTCTCACAGTTCATATAAAAAAGGAATGTATTGGATATATAGCTAATCAAGCACACACATACGTTCCTAAAGTGGTGACCCCGACGTGATCTGTTTTGTGAGAGCAAGTAGTTTAATTAGTGCTTCAGTGTTTTAGTGATAAATTCAACGTAAGTACCTAGTATTACAGTGAACTTTTTATCATTCCTTTTGTGGTAGGTTGTGTTTTAGTCAATAGTCCCTAAGCTATCGTGAGTTTATTTGTAACAAATATTTCGCGGTATACCATGCCTAACTCTGCGGCAGAAACCAACAGTGCCATCCCTATCGCGAACGCTGTCGCGATAAATTCCGCGCCGCGACTTCCAGACTTTGACCCGTCGGATCCAGAACTTTTGGTTTGTAATCGTAGAGGCTTGCTTTAATAGATCAAAAATCACAAACACCGAGCAAAAATATTTGGACATTCTCGCGAAACTTCCGCCGCGATATATCAGCGAAGTGCGCGACATTGTGACGAAACCATTAGATTCTAATTCCTATTCCGAGCTAAAAGAACAACTCATAAAGCGGTTAAGTGCGAGCCAAAAACAGAAGACCAGGCAACTGCTAGAAAACGAAGCTATGGGTGACGAAAAACCTTCCCAATTCCTTTGAAGACTGCAGGCACTAGCAGGATCAGTAGTCCCGGAGACATTAGTGAGGAGTATTTGGGTAAGATGCTTACCAGCCAATCTACAACCTATACTAGCTACGCAATCACGTCAAACACTAAGTGAAACTGCGGACTTGGCTGACAATATATTTACTGCTCTGCCTGTGAGCCCTTCCGTAACGGCAATCACCCCTAAGCATTCGCAAGAATACCAGATTCTCCATTCCCTCATGCAACAACTAACACAGCAACTTTCAGAGGTCAAGTTTAGTGTCAAGCAGGACGTGCATGCTTCAAGAGGAATGCGAAATTCCCGCACACATTTTCGATCCCGATCCCAATCGCGGCATCGCTCGCCATCTAAACCTAGGGAAGCGCGCCCAGCCGGATTATGCTAGTACCACTGGCGCTACAAGCAGGAAGCCCAGAAATGCACTATGCCCTGTTCATGGAACCAGGGAAACCAACCGGGCAGTCACTGATGGCGGCAAATGACACCTGCCTTAATAAATCACCCCGCCTATTTATCTACGATCGTGAAACCGGACTTCGATTTCTCATCGACACCGGTGCCGATCTAAGCGTAATCCCGAGACTCCGAGTGGATGGTGCTCATACCAAATCAACCTACGCACTTTCAGCTGTCAATGGTTGGTCTATAACCACATACGGAATAGTAGCGCGTACCCTCAACTTAGGACTCCGCCGAGATTTTCCATGGAGATTCATCATAGCTAACGTATCTCAACCTATCCTAGGAGCAGACTTCCTCGCACACTATGGACTGCTCCCGGATCTGCAGCAAGGCAAACTCTTGGACTCCACAACACAACTGGCATCACGTGGTGAGGTTTTGGCATGGACCGCTCCGACCGTCAAAGTAATTAATGGTGCTTCCCCTTTCCATGTGCTTCTGGAAAGGTTCCCGGGAATCACCAAACCAAACGGTGCTCCCAAACACATTAAACACAAAACTTAGCATCATATTATTACCACGCCTGGTCCGCCTGTCGCCCAGAAACCACGTCGCCTAGCTCCGGACAAACTAAAAACAGCAAGGAAGGAATTCGACACCATGGTGAAACTCGGACTTGCCAGGCCATCTAAAAGTCCTTGGTCCTCGCCGTTGCACCTAATACCAAAAAACAACGGCGAATGGAGGCCCTGTGGAGATTATAGAGCTCTGAATAGCAGAACCTGTCCTGACCAGTATGGCGTCCGCCATATCCAGGATTTCGCACAAGAGCTCCAAGGAAAATCGATTTTTTCAACCATCGACTTAATCCGTGCTTTCAACCAAATCTCAGTAGCTGAGGAGGACATCGCGAAAACAGCCATCACCACTGATTGTTCGAATTTCCATTTATGACGTTTGGACTTCGAAACGCAGTACAAACTTTTCAGCGTTTCATGGATGAAGTTACTCGAGGGTTGGACTATTGTTATGTGTACCTAGACGACATCCTTGTTGCCTCAACGACGCCCGAAGACCACCTCCCCCACATGGAAACACTTTTTCAGCGGCTTCAGCAATACGGCATCGTCATTAACCCAAGTAAATGTGTTTTTGGCCAGTCCCAAGTCAAATTCCTAGGATATTGCGTCTCAAATGCAGGCACCCAACCACTGCCAGAAAAGGTCGAAACTATTCTGGCCTACCCAAAACCTGAAACGGCTAAGCAACTTCGTCGCTTCCTGGGTATGGTGAATTTCTACCGGAGATTCATACCCAAAGCAGCCGAGATTCAAGCATCACTGAACACACTCCTCAAGAAAAAAATCAGAGGAAGATCCCCATTACACTGGACCACAGAAGGTCTAGCCTCGTTCGAAGCCAGCAAGAAAGCACTAGCCCAGGCTACCTTGTTGTCGCACCCAAATGTCAACGCACCCCTTGCTATATTCTGTGACGCTTCAGACTCTGCCATTGTCGCTGCCTTGCAGCAGTGGGTAAATGATCAGTAGCAACCACTTAGCTTTTTCTCCAAGAAGCTCAGTCCTACAGAGTGCAAATATGGCGCTTATGACCGTGAGCTACTGGCCGCATACCTATCCGTCAAATATTTCAGACACATGGTGGAGGCAAGAAACTTTAGTATTTTCACGGACCATAAACCACTGATATATGCATTTCGTCATAAGAAAAGCCAAGTATCACCTCGACAGTTCCGGTACCTGGATTTTATCGGTCAATTCACGACAGACTTTCGGCATATAGCAGGGAGCGATAATGTGATTGCAGATGCCTTATCTAGGATTGATGAAGTTCATAAGTCAATCGACTACGACGCTCTAGCAACATCCCAGAACAATGACGAGGAACTGACCAGATTTTGTCAAGACGATTCGGTCTTGAAAATGAGACAAATCCAAATTCCTTTCACTAACAACACAATCTGGTGCGATATGTCAACTTTAATAGCTAGACCATTTACGAAGCCATTCAGGAAACCAGTTTTTGACAGCATACACCAACTAAGCCACCCCGGCATCAGAGCCACAGTGAAACTAGCAACTCAGCGCTATGTTTGGCCATCTATGAAGAGTGACTGCAGGAAGTGGGCCCAATCCTGTCCTGAATGCCAACGTTCGAAGATCTCGCGTCATGTCATTAGTCCAGTCGGAACGTTTGCACCGCCCTCTAGCCGTTTAGAGCATGTTCACCTTGACATAGTGATAATGCCATTATCTGAGGGATACAGATATTGTCTGACCATGATAGACAGATTTTCCAGGTGGCCTGAACTAATACCACTGAAAGATCAGGAAGCAACCACCATTGCACGAGCCTTTTATGACAATTGGGTGTGCAGGTTTGGCGTTCCACTACGAGTCACCACCGATCATTGAGTCTTGCCTGTTCGAGCAAATTTATTGTCTAATGGGCACCAATCATATTCGTACAACGGCATACCACCCCGCAGCTAATGGCATGATCGAAAGGTTTCATCGCCAACTTAAGGCTTCTCTTCGATGTCATAAGTCCCGCTAGACCGAGAGCCTACCCACAGTTTTGTTCGGTATCCGAATGGCTTGGAAAGAGGACCTCGACGCTACAGCTGCAGAGATGATATACGGCCAACCCATTCGCCTGCCTGAATATCTAAGATGATAGCTCCAGCAACTTCGCCACTGAACTAAGTACACATTTTCTTGAGCTACGCCCCACCAATGGATCTAACCACGATGCAAAGAGAAAAACGTTTATTTTTAAAGATCTTCAAACAGCCACTCATGTTTTTGTTCGCCATGACGCTCAGAAGAAGCCTCTGCAACATCCTTACGAAGGGGACGCCGCGTCACCGTCAGTATCGATCGACTCAAGACAGCGTATATCTTGAACAAGGACCCAGAGGACATGCCACTGTCACAAGATATGGAGACGGAATACGTCATTCACCCAGCAGGAATCCCTAGAAACGATCAAGTCACTCTGCAACCCGCAGAAATTACCAGAACCAGATGTGTCTCGCAACGAGAAGAAGAAGCACACCAGCCACCAGATGGGAACCATGATCCCGCATCAGACCCCATCAGCAGGTCACCAGAGCGACAGACCAGATCGGGCAGACATGTCCGGTTTCCCAACCGCTTCCAGGCTGGATTGTCGTCAATCTCAATCTCACTGGCAGGGGGGTGTTGTGGCGACTGAATGTCTCCCATATTTGTCTGCCAAAGTTAAAATTTGCGCATATCACACTGTATATATTTGTTTTCCTTTTCATTGTTACTGCATAACATACTGTACATATTTGTTTTATTTTACATTTACTTTTTTAATCTAGGCTAATTATCTATTGCTATTGAGAAATGTAACAATTTGTAGGTACTTAGTTTTCTGTACAGGGTGTTCCAGCGAGGACTGAACAGGGACCTATTTTCGACCTTCCTTGTATTTTGGAAAAATTCAAAATAGCCAATCGATGTATTTTTTCTTGTAGAATCAAAAAATATCATCGAAAAAATATTTGAACCAGAAACAAAAGAGTTACGCTATGCATCAGGTGTTTTTTAAAAGGAATGTATCGTTTTTTATACGATTTTTGGAAAGAGTGATTTTTTTTATGTCCGTTCTGATTAAAAGATTTGATTTTGCGATAGCTGTTTATATTACATTTTAATGTTTTACAAACTAAAATTTTAGCTTCACCTGTTTAAAATATACGATAGGTTGGTATAGGTGATCAAGGTAAAATGACGTTTGAATGCTTTGTCAATAAAAATTGACATTATTTTAATTATTGTCGAAGTCTTCACCTAAAAAATATATATTTGACTCTGATCAAATGAAATACTCTTTGGACGAGAGACTACAGATTGTTATGCTATTTTACAAGTGCCAAGAAAATGCAAGAGAATCAAGAAGAAGATTTATTGCAAATTTTCATAGAAATATATCCATCAATACAATTCTAAGGATAAAAAACCTATTTGAGGAAAATAAAACTTTACATGATAGAAAAAGAAATATACAAAGAAGAAGAAATCGAGACCAAGCCATTATAAATTATTTTCGAGTTAATCCAACCAAATCTATTTCGGATGCAGTTCGGGAAGTTCAGTACGGTGGCGGTGTAAGGCGCAGAAGAGTTACCCGAGGGACTGTTCACAGGACTCTGAAAATTCATAAATTTAGGCCTTTTCGTATCCTTCCACTTCAGCACCTAACACCGGCACAAAAAGAACTTCGCTTCCAATTTGTTTCTCAAATGGTAATTCGGCAAGAAAACGAAGACCCTGATTTATTCAAAAATATTGTGTGGACCCAGGAAGCTACTTTCACAACATCGGGAGTATTCAACAGACATAATAGTCACCACTGGGCCGTTGAAAATCCAAAAAAGTTCCAGACTATTAAATTTCAAGGGAGGAATTCTATTCATGTTTGGTGTGGGATAAAAAACAATAAAATTTTGGGACCAATATTTTTTAACGGGACTTTAAATGGGCACAGATATTATGACTTTTTAGAAAACGAAATTGAAAATGTTTTGGAAGACTTACCATTGGCAGAATATCAGAATTTAATTTGGCAACATGATGGGGCGCCTCCTCATGCCGTGCATGATGTGGTTCAATTTTTAAATCGGCGCCATAACGAATGGATAAGGCGAAATGGAACATATGCTTCAATAGCCCCGACCTCTCAGTTTTGGATACATTTCTTTGGGGCCATTTGAAGAACGTCGTATACAGACAACGAAACGAAAATATTCAAGAGATCATGGGAAAAATTGTCGATGAAATAAACCGCCTTAACCAGGAAAATCATATTGTAACAGCAAGTTTAGAAAGGCTACAAAGGGGTTATCGATGTTGTTTCGAGAAAAACGGCGGTCACATTGAAAACTTATGTTATTAGTAGTTTTATTTTATTATTTAATAATTATTTTTTATTGAATTTCTTTTTCTATCATGTAAAGTTTTATTTTCCTCAAATAGGTTTTTTATCCTTAGAATTGTATTGATGGATATATTTCTATGAAAATTTGCAATAAATCTTCTTCTTGCTTCTCTTGCATTTTCTTGGCACTTGTAAAATAGCATAACAATCTGTAGTCTCTCGTCCAAAGTCAGAGTCAAATATATATTTTTTAGGTGAAGACCGACAATAATTAAAATAATGTCAATTTTATTGACAAAGCATTCAAACGTCATTTTACCTTGATCACTATCTCACTTGATCAGCTAAAATTTTAGTTTGTAAAACATTAAAATGTAATATAAACAGCCATCGCAAAATCAAATCTTTTAATCAGAACGGACATAAAAAAAACCACTCTTTCCAAAAATCGTATAAAAAACGATACATTCCATTTAAAAAACACCTGATGCATAGCGTAACTCTTTTGTTTCTGGTTCAAATATTTTTTCGATGACATTTTTGGATTCTACAAGAAAAAATACATCGATTGGCTATTTTGAATTTTTCCAAAATACAAGGAAGGTCGAAATTAGGTCCCTGTTCAGTCCTCGCTGGAACACCCTGTACATAATTGTGGGAATTTCCATCGGCATTTAGAGTCTAATTTAGTTTTAAGGTTCTTGTATGCTATCCGTTAATTTTTATTTTTACAACACTTCTTTGTACGATTTTAAAATATGTTAGTAAGTATGATAGTAAACTGTTTATTGCATTTAGGGTTTATGATAGGAAAATACCGAAACGACCCTTCTTAGTAAAGCTTTCTCCAAATTCCCATTTTACTATCTGTAATGAATGTTTTTATTTTGACCATGGGAAAGTTTACAAAGATAAAAAAACCCCTTTTGCCAACGAATAGGACCAATCAAAGAGAGGAATTTTGGCACAGGGGGTGGAACTCTATGTTTCTTGAGATTTGTATGAATATTAGAGGAGGACTCTGTTTTTGGACTTGCAAGAAGTCGGATGTGAATTTTGTTGTTCTAGTTCAATAGACTTATTTTATTTCGTTTTAACAGTGTTTCAATAAACTCTCACAGTTCATATAAAAAAGGAATGTATTGGATATATAGCTAATCAAGCACACCCATAGGTTCCTAGAGATTTATTGATGTTTGAAAATTGACAATTTTGCTCCTTTGAGCCGTCATAGCACCTAACCGGTTGGACCTAGAGCAAAATAACTTTAACATTCCGATCACAGTTTTTGATAAGCTATCTGATGATGCCAGTCAAACTAAAAAACGGAAATTATTTTGCTATCTATTTAATTGAATATATTCATACGAATTGTAGGTAATGCACGTGATCACCTTACTTCAAAATCACTGTAACTTTGACGTATTAGCAGATGTTATATTAATTTGCCGTAATGAGATATTCGTTAAATGAAAAACTATAGATTGTAACGCTGTATTATAAGCGTCAAGAAAACGCCAGTGAAGGAAGAAGAACATATATTGCCAATTTTCATAGAAATATATCCGTAAAAAAACACTGCATAGCATAATCTAAAGAATGGACCTATCCAAATACGAAAATGACAAGTAGAAAGTTGTAGCACGTAGGGTTTTCTTGTTAGAGTTGTAGAACCATATCGAATGTTACGATACTTAATATCTATAGAAAAAATGATTTCAGAAAATTCTTAATCCGATTTATTGACTATGTTTACAGTTTTCGCCTATTAAACATACCATACATCTAAGAGAAAAGCAAACCAGAAAAATATTAACTTAAAACACTAATTAAACTTTATTTTTTCCGTTTATGAGGTGTCCTATCTTCTCTCTTCAAAAACCAACAATAGTGACCCATCATAGCAGAATCCCGTCGTCCTTGGTACCGAATTTCCATTGTTCTGATATCTTGGTGAAAACTTTCACCCTGTTCACCGCTAACAACTCCCAAATTTTTAGGAAAAAATGACAGATGGGAATGGAGGAAGTGAATTTTTAATGACATTCTGGCACCAAGCTCTTTATAGGCATCTAACAGTTCATTGACTAATTGTTGATAATTTTCATCCATATTGTTACCTAAAAATCCTCTTACTACATTAACAAATGAATTCCGTGTTCTAAGTTCCTGCCTGGTAAGCTTTTCCCTAAAATTGACATCGTCCAGCAATTTTCCGATTTGTGGCCCAATAAAAATGCCTTCTTTTAATTTGGCATCACTTAACTGGGGAAAGACTTGTCTTAGGTATTTAAATCCATCACCATCTTTATTCAAAGCCTTCACAAAGTTTATCATCAGCCCAAGTTTAATGTGAAGAGGAGGCAAAATGATATTTTTGGGATAAACAAGAGGTATAAATTTAACTTTTTGAGATCCCGGTTGAAATTCGCTTCTTTCTGGCCAAGTTTTTGTTACATAATGCTGATATATTGCACGACTGTCCCATAAACAAAGAAAACAGCAATATTTTGTAAATTCCCCCTGAAGTCCCACTAAAATCCCAATAACTTTTAAGTCCCCACATATCTGCCATTTACACCTATTGTAGTTTATTTTAACCAAAATCGTGCGCATATTTTCATAATTTTCTTTCATTGCAACAGGTATAGAGGGTTTTAAATTTCCATTATGCAATAACACAGCTTTTAAGCTATATTTAGATGAGTCTATGACTAAGCGCCACTCACGGGGAGAATGTTCAATATCAAGTTCCTGCATTAAACTGTCTATATCAGTACACGCGCACAACGAATTTTCCATACTGTAGAATTCAGAAAACATAGCATTTCTTTTTCTGAAATTCGTAATTTTTGTTTCTTTGGCCAATAGGTTTCATTCCTTAAGAACGCAGAAGTTCTGACTGTTGTTTGGATAACCCCAAATCACGTACTAAATCATTTAATTCTTTGAACAATCAAATGTGGCTCGCCGAAACTGGGACCTGTGGTAAAAGTGGGATCAGTGCGCTGTTCTTCTGAGCTGCCTGATGATGCGTTATCTCCATTATAAAAATAACACCAAAATATTTAAAGTGGGCTTTTTTACATTTTCGGAAAATGGCCTGGTTTGTGATTTCATCAGAAATTCTCCACAAATATAACAAAATTTGTCAGGAGAAATTTTGCAACTTCGGCGCGTTTGACTCGACATTCTCGTCTTCACGTACACTTGCTTATCGATACACAGAGAACCACTCAATTCGAAACTCAACACAAGAGTGATGTTTAACGTTTATTTTATGTCTAATGTTGTAAACAATTCAGTCCAGGTAATTTTTCCGTTGTAAAATGGACCCATTTTAGCCGCCCCACAATAAAATTGTTTACCTTCCAATATAAAAGTTTCTAATTAGGCTATTAAAAAATGGTACGTATTAGGGCTTTCCGAATATTTTTTTATTATTGGGAGGGTATTTCCATTGTGAAAATATTGAGCTGGCCTGGGTTAGAAAAATCTTGTCGGCCAGTGAAATTATAAGGATTAAAGACCAATTTGAAGAAACTAAATCATTACATAACAAAATAAGTTCTACAACTAATATTTCGTTCGTTCACAATGTTCAAATATAAATAGCCGCCATATTGGATCTTTTATTAAATTTCACTTTAGTTGGGTGGTGCCTCTACCAATTTTTGTTAAGATCAAAATGAAAGTTTTAGGATTATGGCCGGTTTTATGTTCTATATGTATAGCTGCCATTTTGTTTCGCCATTTTTGATTTTTCTAAAAGTCTAATCAGTTTCTTCTCTACACACAGATAATCTTCCCGACAAATTTCATCATAGTCAGATTAATAGTTTTCGAGCTATTATGTTCACAAAACAAATTTGCACATATACATGCACATACAACACGCACCCATATATGCACCCACCCATACCCACATTCGCAGACGAACAAACGGGATTTTTTTGATTTATTAAGGACTGCTTGCTAATTTTTACCCTGTATGTCACAAGATTTGAATAATGGAACATCCTGCGATGTTCCGACGATGGTGTTGCATTAATCTATGTTCTAAAAATTGAGAAAAGTCTAATTATACAGATGCTCAACAGTTTTGGCAGGATGGTTGCATAAGATTTCATCACTGTGCGACTGAAACGTAATAACATGTTTTTTTGATTTCAAGCATTTATAAAGTAAATTTTTATATTCTAGGGGCTTTCTTTTCAAAATTTCATTCTGATGAAGATAATGATGAGCAAGACGATGAAGATGACCCAAACGAACCACCAATACAAAACGAACCTGATATTGAGCTGGCACGAATCAACTCGGATGAAGATGTTTTATACAGACTTCCATATTTAGGTAAAACAGAAAAAATGTGTGTTTATTTAAGTTTGTGAGATCAAAATACAAGAGTTCTAACCACACTACACTACAACTTGTTACGTTCTGGACGCGCGTTTCGCTAACCAAGTTCATCATCCATCATCAGCAGATTATATAAACTAAAGTAACTTATCCTAACCGAGACTATTTATAGGTAAATGTGGTCACACTTGGTTGCACCCGACCATTGTCAAGTAAGCAATAGAGGAGACTATAGAGAATAGGCCCTCTGTGCTTTCTTATCACGTTTAACTATTTCTATACTCTCAAATTCATCCAATAATATATTATTAGATACATTTTTAATTAACTTAAGATTATTTATCCCTATTTGGTGATTGTTTTCCAAAGCATGTTGGGCAACGCTTAACTTTTCTGTTCTTCCGTATCTTAAATGTGCCATGTGTTATTTAAAACGAATGTTTATGGAGCGTTTAGTTTGCCCAACATATTTTAGCTCGAAGTTATTACAGCTAATTTCATAGATGCCGCTCCTCTCCTTCAATTCTACTTTGTCTTTAGGGTTTCCAAGGAGATTTTTCAAACTGTTCCCCGTTTTATAGGCTACTCTAAAACCAACGTTTTTAAATACTTTTTCTAGACCTCTCGTATATCTGGGATCATATGGGATTACTACGAGCTTATTGGGAGCCTCAGGTGAGTGAAGAGTAGTGGCATCTTTTAACGTTTTCTTATGCTTATGTCTAATTTATGTTCACTGTGTCCCAGATTGCTTGTAATCACAGGGTTTCTCGGTAACCAGCAGAGATAGAATTGTGCCAGATTGTTTCGTTCCCGAGGTATCATATTTCGGACACCCTGTCAGATAAAGAAAAGGTAAAAACTGCTGTGGATAGATATTTTTACGTAGAGTCCAGTACTGTAGTCGAAATTTTTTTTAGACAAACCGTTTTTGAGATATAGCCCAAACTTAGTATTTTTTAAATGGGACACCCTGTATTTTTTGTTTCCAAAAAATTTGCCTTTTTTTCTCTTTAAAATGATGTATCACACTATGCACTTTTGACGTAAACTAAGCCTTATAAACGCAATATTAAAAGAAAAACGTAAGTTGGCCATGGAAATATGGCATGGAAACAAAAATCAAAACTATTTGTTTCTTAAATATATCAAATATTGCCGTGTTTATCCTCTTATCATACGAGTTACCAATAATTCTAACAGGTAAATTAATAGATATTAAGAAGAAATGAATAATTTTGAAAATAGTCATAAGTATGATATGATGAAAACAGTGATCAAGCATCTGATTTATATTTTAACAGGTAAGCACCAAGCGCTTAAATTATTATGAACCTCCTTTCAAAATTTTTTTTCAATTCCACTTTGAGTTATGGACTATTTCCAAAAGCTTTTTTTATATCGTAGATATCCAGAAAGGCCTCAGCCACACAAGGCAATTTTTCGCCGAATTAAAATAAATTTAATTAATGATGGATCATTTTCAAAGCACAGGGCTAAAACATATAATAAACGAAATCACGAGAACAATGAGATTGTTGTATAGTATTCAGGCCAATCACGCGAATTCATGTAGGCATATTCAGGAAACAGTGGGGTGTCAAATCACAAACGCAAAGGATATTAAGAAAACATAAATATAGGCCTTATAAAGTAAATGTAGTACAACAATTGCATCCTGGAGATGCAGAAAGGCGTCTAAATTTTTGTAACTGGTATCTTCAAAAAACCCAAAATGACCCTGACTTCGGTAGCAAGGTTATATGGTCCGACGAAGCCTATATAAGTTGTAGTGGTATTTTTAACAGGCATAATAATAGGCCCTGGTATACGGAAAACCAATTTTTAACAAGAGAACGTCAGCAGCAAGGAAGGTTTGGATTTGTGTGTTTATATTGGGAACAAAGATTACATTCCATATTTACAATAATAATTTAACAGCAGATAGATATCTAGCAATTTTAAATCCAATACTACCGGATTTATTGGATAACTTGCCGCTAGCAAATCTGCACAATATTTACTTTCTGCAGGACGGTGCTCCTGCCCACAATGCGCAAATTATAAGGCCATTTCTATTTGAAAATTTTCACGATTGCTGGATTGGTACAAATGGACCAGTAAGGTGGCCTGCTAGGTCGCCAATATTAGATTTTTTCGTTTGGTTTTACTTAAAAAACAAAATTTACCTGAATCCAGTCAATACGATGGAGCAGCTGCAAAATGCAACCATTCAGGCATTTAGATCATTGGAAGATAGACCTATAATTAATGATGAATGCTCTAACAAGAATTCGCACTGTGTGCCAATTATGTGTTCGTGAGGGGGCGGCCATTTTGAACAGTTTTTCTAGTTATGTAGAATTTGTTTAATATTGTGATTAAGTTTATCAAGATTATTAAGTTTATTTATTTCATAGTAAAAAAATGGTTATTAATTTTTTATGTTGTTTAATTTTGCTTCTGGACACTTTTAATATCTACCCATATTTCCATGGCCAACTTACGTTTTTCTTTTAATATAGCGTTTAAAAGGTTTAGTTTACGTCAAAAGTGCATAGTGTGATACATCATTTTAAAGAGAAAAAAAAGGCAAATTTTTTGGAATAAAAAAATACAGGGTGTCCCATTTAAAAAATACTAAGTTTGGGCTATATCTCAAAAACGGATTGTCTAAAAATTTGTGCGACTACAACACTGGATTCTACGTAAAAATATCTATCCATAGCAGTTTTTACCTTTTCTCTATCTGATAGGGTGTCCGAAATATGATACCACCCCCAAAAGCGCAAAATCTCTATTTCACCCTGTATCTCGGGAACGAAATGATGTGGCACAATTCTGTTTGCGGCATTCAAAGTTTCTCGAAAAAGTGATACAGGGTCGCGAAAACCGCAAAGTTATATCTCTGCTGGTTTCCGAGAAACCCTGTGATTACAAGCAATCTGGGACACAGTGTACAAAATTATGATTATATCCAGTACTTTTAGCTATATTTTTAATCCGATTCATTTCATTAATAAAACCTTCTTTACTTAAATTAACTAACCTGTGAGTTAAGAAATAGAAATACTTTTTCTAGACCTCTCGTATATCTGGAATCATATGGTATTACTACGAGCTTATTGGGTGCCTCAGGTGAGTGAAGAGTAGTGGCATCTTTTAACATTTTCTTATGTTTATGTCTAATTTATGATTATATCCAGTACTTTTAGCTATATTTTTAATCCGATTCATTTCATTGCTAAAACCTTCTTTACTTAATGGAAAATTGACTAACCTATGAGTTAGGAAATGAAATGATGTTATTTTGTGTTGACGATAATGAAATGAGTCAGATCTTATATACCTATCAGTATTAGTAATATTCCTATAAATATCAAATTCTAATTTATCGTTATTTCTAATAACTAACATGTCGAGAAAATGTAATTGCCCATTGTTCTCCTTTTCGTACGTAAAATTAATGGAAGGATATTAATTGTTTAATTTTTCTAAGAAAATGTCCAAATTTTCTGTTTTAGTATCAAAAATAGCAAATATATATCGTCTACGTATCTATACCACACCCTTGGGAAATACTTAAGTTCTTTTTTGAATTGGGTTTCTAATCAACCCATAAACAAATTTGCAAGAAACGGAGATAAGCAATTGCCCATCGCAGTTCCCTCAAGTTGTTTGTAATATTTATTGATGAACTGAAAAAAAATGTGCTTTATACATAATTATGTGAGAAGCAAATATTCATCAATAATTTCTTTCTTCAAATTATTGAATTTAAATAGTTCCTTTAGGTACTCTAAAGCTGGTGGTATGGGTACACTAGGAAACAATGAGCTTACATCAAAAGATATTAAAATTGCACCTTCTTTTAAATGAACATTCTTAATTTTATCTAAGAATTCTAACAAGTTAGTAACCTCAAAGTTATCATACGAGATATTTAATTTTCCGAATTATTCTACTAACCATTTTGAAATATTGTACGTTGGTTATCCAACAGCTGAAACAATAGGTCTCATGGACTTCCCAGGTTTATGGATTTTGGGAAGGTAATACAGTTTAGATAACTGTGGGTTACTATGTGGTAGTTTGAATTTTAGTTTATCAGGCACAAGGTTTTTACACTGTTTTATGGTACTTTTTACTTCTGTTATTATTTTTGATAATAGGTTTTTCTTATTTAAATCGTAAGGACCAGTTTGAATCAAATTGTCTATTCTTTTAAAATAATGTGTTTTGTCTAGTATAACAACCTTATTTCCTTTTCCAGCTTTTAAATGAAAACATTCTTTTTTGTTC
Source organism: Kuschelorhynchus macadamiae (assembly GCA_030620095.1). Classification (NCBI taxonomy): domain Eukaryota; kingdom Metazoa; phylum Arthropoda; class Insecta; order Coleoptera; family Curculionidae; genus Kuschelorhynchus; species Kuschelorhynchus macadamiae. The sequence goes on from JAUTXW010000286.1 coordinate 224,598, forward strand.
AGTCCCTAGGTAACTTCAGTATTTTTACGAGAAGCATATTTGGACTTGTTGTTAACAACGTTTTTTGAGATTTGATTTTTGCAAGCCTCTCTAATGGATCCCTTAGTTAACTCTGGCAGGTATTGAATGGAACTTTCGATATTCGTTATAATAGTTGATAAACTATTTTTTACTGGAAGCTCCGCAAAATTCAAAAGAGCGATTTCTCTATTATCAAAGGACTGAGAAGAAACATTTTCTACAATGTTCTCCACTTCAGAAGAAATTTGTTTTTGTGATTTCAACTTTCTCAGTTTGTTTTTAAGTGAACACATTTTCTTCAAAAATTTACCATCGATAACTATGAACATTTTTCTTTGGAAATCTAACCATTGTTCAAATTCTAAATAACTAAGCTTATAAGTGAGTTTTTTAAATAATCCATATGCTTCAATTTCAAGCATACATCGTTTGCTATACAGATTTTTAATTTGTAAATCTACCCACTTTTGTTTTGCAAAAGATTCAACCTTCCCAGTAACGGTTGATTGTTTATAGATCTTGACTGAAATGAATTTAGGGAAAACTGAATAAGACTGGCATGATTTTAGAAACCAAATATCTGCTATTAACCTAATCTTAGTACAGTATAACAATAAGTTAGGACTTAAGTTTGTGAGGATTAAGGAAGCATAGCTTACTTCTGCTGTTTTTCATCATCACTAAGTATTTTGTAATGTCTTTTTAGTAGTGAAATCAAAGCCAACGTGTGATGGAACATTGTTTAGCACACCCCTGTTTTTTTTTTGAAGTTCTTTATTCATGATTTTTTTTTCTGTTACACAAGAATAATATGTGTGAAATAAGACATTGTTGCCCATAATAAATTATTCCTTTCATCAAGGAAAGTGAGAGATTACCAAATTTATCATATGTACAGGTTCCACCAACGAGGACTGAGCACGTACTTATATTTGATTTTCCCTGTATTTTTGAAGAAAACGAAAATAGCAGTGCGATATAACTTTTTCCGTAAAATTTAAAAATGTCACTTAGAAAACAACTGAACCTCAAACAAAAGAGCTACGACGTACATCTTGTGTTTTTTTTAATAGGATACCCAATTTTTTACCACGAAAAGCGAGCATTTTTCACGTATGCTACCATATAAATTTTATACTTTATCCTTTAATTTTCACGGCATATATAGATAAGAATTACCTGGAGGTAAGAGTTACCTACTATCTGCCTCTGTCGTTAGAATATTCATTAAAAGAACGATTGCAAATCCCTTTTCTATAAAAGTCAAGACAACAAAAAAGAAGCTAAACGAAGATATTTGGCCACCTGTCATAAAAAAATATCGGTACACCATTTTAAGAAAACTTTATTTGAAGAAACAAAGGATTGCGACCATGCTATTGTAAATTATTTTACACATGATCCTACTAATTAAGTTGCCGATACAGTTCGAGATATTCAGTATGTTCATGAAAACGATACAAAATGGCTTCATTTCACGTTCTTCCTGTTCAGCAAATATCACCTGTACAAAATTGTTTCCCAAATTATAATTAGATAACAAGATAATGACCCTGACGTATTTAAAAAAATGTGGAAGACAGGGGCTTCTTTTACAACTCCAGGTATGTTCAATCGTCATAATAAACACCTTAGTTCTTAAAACTTGCCTAATGAAGGATTTTTAATTTCTTGAATCTCATGGTCACTAATAGGGCTAGTAGTATTTATTTATTTATTTATTTATTTACTGCATTTAGGATACAAACAGGTGCAGCCACCCAAAACGTATCTACTAATTAATTACAACGACATACCTTACGTATGGTTTAATATAAATATTTATTAAGTTAAAGTTTACCATAATAAAACCTAACAAAAGTATATAAAACTGAAAGAATGCCTTAAAATATTAAGTACACTGCCTACACTAGTATACGATTCAGATAATTTTTGAAAGAATATAAAATTAAAAACAAGTCAATATTGTGACAGTATAAGTTAAATAATTAGCTTAGTCTAAAATAGGAGAATTTCTGCCTAGGTTAGGATGTGTCTGAAATAAATGGAGACAATATAATGATAATACAGTAATTCATATAGGTGATTTCAATATAAATTTTGTAAATGATAATGTTTATGTAAAAAAATTATTAAAACAAATAATCAACTCATATGGACTTAAACAACTCATTAAAGAATATACCCGAATAACCAAAAATTCAAAAATTTTAATTGACCTTAATATCAAAGATCCCTCAAGATAATTGATCATGACTGGATATATTCAACAATTTTAAGTGTAGAAGAAAACAAGCCTTTGACAAAAATTATGAAGTTCGTTAATTACAAAAAACTTTTGCAAGAATTAAATAAGTGTATTTGGTCTAGAAATATTCTAAATTTCAATCTAATATTTATGAACATTATGGAGAATGTAAAGAAATGTATTGATAAAGTTACTGAGTGTAAGATGGTTTTCTTAAGAAAAAATTAACACCATGGTTTAATAAAACGATTTTAGAAGCCCAACGATCAAGAGATTTATATTACAAAAACTTTGCTTTTACTAGAAACATATAAGATTGGGAGAGATACAAAACATTTAGGAATCAATATGTCAATATTTTAAGAACTGAAAAAAGGTCATATCAGAAACAAATTGAAGAAAATAAAAATAATACAAAAAAATGCGGAAAACATTAAAAAATTTAGTAAAGCCAAAACAGAAATCGGAAATAAACGAACTTTGTAAATTAAAATCTAATAATAATCATTCGGAAATTCTTTCAAAAATTGTCATGAATGAGACACTTGAAGTACTTGGAAACAGAATAGCAAATTTTATAAATTTATGTTTAAAAAATGGGGAAAAACCAGATGAACTGAAATGTTCGGATATAACTCCAGTTCCAAAATTAAAAATTCTAAGAAATGGAATGAATTAGGACCTATAAATGTGTTATTGGATATTGAAAATGTTTTAGGACGGATAGTTTATGACCAAATTTTACAATTCACTGAAGAAAACAACATTTTAATACACCTTCAAGCTGGTTTCCGAAAAGGACATTCAACTGAAACTGCAATACAGTACGTATTTGAGAGTTGGAAAAGGAGTTTAGATAAAAATGAAATTGTTGCAGCAGTGTTCTTGGATTTCAAACGTGCATTTGAAACAATTGACAGAAAAAGATTATTATGTAAACTATATTAATATGGTTTCAGGGGTTCGGTTTTTAAATGACTAAAAAATTATTTGGAAAGTAGAACACAAAAAAATAAAATAAATAACAAATTTTCTCAAAAGATTTCAAACAACATTGGTGTTCCACAAGGAAGTATTGTGGATTTTTTATTATTTGTTTTGTATATAAATGATATGCCTAATATTTTAAATTCTTGTAAAATTCGGTTATTTGCTGATGATACTTTAATATATTTAAACGGAATGGATATTAATAACATTACAAATAAGTTAAATTTTGAATTGAAACTTTTATGTAATTGGCTTAAAGTAAATAAATTAAAATTAAATGTATCAAAAACCTAGTATATGATACTTGGAAATTATAATTTAAATATTAATAAAAATATTATAATTGATTAAGAAAATTTAGAAATGGTTATTTCTTTTAAATACTTAGGAATTTTAATTGATTCAAATTTAAAGTTTGACATTTATTTTGAAAAAGTAATTTTTAAAATTTCGCAAAAACCAAACTATTTAAAAAGAATTAGTAAAGATTTGAACTATTTTTCCAAAAAGATTATATATAATACAATAATTTTACCCCATTACCTGTACTGTTCAAGAATTTTATATAATGCCAATGAAGGTTTAAAAAACAGATTACAAATATTACAAAACAAAGCAATGCGTATAATTTTAGGCATGAATAAATATACAAAGATATCAATCATGTTAAAAAATTATAATGGTTAAATATCAAAAATTTAATACGACACTAGAAATTATCAAAGTTTTTACCTAAATAGAATTTCGAAATCGTTAAACTATAAGTCGGTGCTCTATAATGGTTTAATTAATTATAATAAATTAAAACCATCTATTAAGTCACAAAGGTCTTTAAATAAATTTAAAAAAGTGTTAAAAGAATATTTGTTAAATAACCAAGATTGACATATTTATAAAATAATCTTATTGTAATATTAATAAAATGTATAAGTTATGTATTTAAATAGGATGTCAGAGTAGCATTTTTGCTAAATAAACCAAATTACTACTACTATAGTACTGATTCTAGAGGGAGTGAGAGAAGTTCAGGTGCATTATATCTGTTATTGAATAACTTATAAACAAAAATAAGCTGAAATTTAATCCGTTAGTATTCTAGAGTTGATAGTTTAAATGGTTGCCTAACTACGGTAACTGGTTTTGTAGGCGTTCTAGCCTTATTTTATAATTTTCGTAATAAGGCCTTCAAATAACGCACGCAAAATTAAGTCTACTATAAACATAAGCAAAATAAATTAGATTTATTGCCTTCTCAGAATTGAAATCTCTGCACTTTCTCACTACGAACCCCAGGATTCGATAACACTTACATCTATATCAAAGGCAAATGAAAGCTTACTGTCAAAGAAGACACCCAAATCCTTTATCTGAGTAACTCGATTTATAGGTTTATCGTTGATTTAATAATTAAAATCAAAGGTATGTCTATTTTTAGTAAACGAAATACAAGAGCATTTTTTTATATTTAAAAAGAGTTTGTACTCTTCACACAAAACCGAAACTCTATCGAGGTCTTCCTGCAGTTTCAAGTAATCATCGATAGAGCGAATGTCTCAGAAAAAGCCTTTAGATCGTTAGCGTAAAGGAAAAATCTCGAATGTCGAAAACAGTTATAAGTATTATTTATATACAGACAGAAAAGAGGGGGGCCCAGGTGGGGCACACCTGGAGTTATTAAAATTGATCTGGACAGACTATTAAAAATGGGAATTTTTTGTTTACGATCAAAAAGATATGATGAGAATGAGCGCAAGAGATTACCCTGGACACCGAGATCGCACAAAAGGGCAATAAGAATATTGTGATTTACCTTGTCAAAAGCTTTGTAAAATCGGTGTACAGTAGTAACCGCTATTTCTATTTTCTAAGCTGAATTTGTCAATATATGGTCTATTAAACTTGAATTTTTATTTGAAATCCTTGTTGGTTAAATTTTATTACATAACTAAAAAAAATAAAGTTGACAGATGTCGAAAAGTAGGGGCGGCTCGTGGGTAAAAAATAGGGGAAGTGTTAGTTAGAAAAAAGTAGGACAGACAACGTCTAAAATGTAAACCACATGCAAAAACTTTTTTCCAAATATCCACTGTACACAGCCACTTAAATTCAGAAAACTAAGAATTTTTTAAATGAATATTGTAAGATTTGCCAGAATTTGTAATGTCTTTTTTAGCACTAATTGTCAGCACACTTGTTTGTCGTAAGTAAAAGGTCCTTTTTGTCATCGTCTTTCCAACAGGAAAATGGAGTTTCTAACAAACTACGATGTCACTAACGGGCCTAAACGAATTCATTTTCAACCACACACACGCGCTACTCCCCCAAACAATAAAATAAAAGACCGCCGATAAAATACTGAATAAAGCGCGATCGCCGCCATCTACTTGACGCACAATACGAACGGAAGCGTTAAACTGCGGCTCTTCCTTAGAGGCGCGGTCTTCGTACATGCGATACTCTCGTTGCCATAGCAAAGCATTATTGTCAGGCATTGTTTTTGTTTCTCGCTGGAAGATTTTTACGGAGCTCGCACGTGGCTCTTCCGTTGATTGATCGACACAAACGAGTTTGCTGCCGGTGCGGTGTGCGCACATACGGGTTTGCTTAATACGCCCAAGTATATAATTTCGTTTTGTGTTTGCCTCTAGGTTTCTGACAACCGGCCAGCGGCAATTCTACGAATCCATTAAATTTAACATTGCGATTATTGATAATGTTTAATGAACTTCCCTTACTTCCTCCGAGTAGCCATCACTGCTAAAAGTCTGTTGAGAATATTAATATTCATTTCGCTAATATTATATAACAGTCAAGTCACATTTTCTGGTGCTTAATTTTTCAAGATTTTCATCCATGAATTTTAAAAACGTTTTAATTTTTACTGAAGGTATTCTGTATATGCCACAAACAATAACTTGTGGAAATTTTATTTTAAAAGTAATAAATGAGTATTCATTTTCAATTTTTTCTAAAATTTCTTAACTAAATCTGTTGTCAATAAATATTCCCAGGCTAATAACCGCAACATCAATATTTTTTTCATTTATTAAAATTTCTATTTCATCCATTTTATTCTTTAGTGATTGAGCATGTATATGTATAAAATATTTATAGTCTTCATTAATGCTCAATTGGTCATTTTACTAAGAATAAATAATTTTCTCTTTTGCTTCCTTTACTTTAATTAGTACTGGGCATTCAGAATTTTGCGCTTGATGTTAATTAAAATTTTTATTATATGAAGGGTTTATAACAAAAACCGCACATGTCAGAAAATTCCATTTTTTAGATATAGGCAACACTGCATTCAGATAATTTATATCTATCGGTCGGTAAAATTATTTCCGTCAAAAACAACTCACGTCACCTCTAAAAACGTTATTGAAATTTAGCATGTTCCGTTAAAACAACACTTGTCAGGGACATGTGCTGTTTTTGCGGAAAATTGGCGTCGTAAGGTACTGTCAAAAATGGATTTACCGCCAAATGACGTTCCGTTAAAAAAACCAAGTAAAGCACGAAAATCTGTTATTATTCGTGATAAAAAAGTTAAAGGCTTAGAACATGTGAACTATAGAGGCAGATTAATACCAGAAAAACGTCTCGGCGAAGATTGTAGGTAAGTTTTTCAATAAAATTTAGTTTAAACTTTTTCTAACCTAAAAATATATTGTTACAGGTGTGCTCGCTGCAAGTGTTTTACGGCTTTATCTGACCAAGAAAGGCATATTGTATTGAATGATTTTTACAAAATACCATCAAAAAACCTTCAAGACTCACATCTTTGCGGCCTCATAAAAGTGGAACCAATCAAACAAAGAAGATCTCGTAAGCAGAACGGAAGAAACCTGGTACAATATTCAGACTCATCGGAAGAAGACGCTAGACCCAATAATTATGACCATGCCGCGTCTTACAGATACAAGGTACGTACAAAGCTGGGTAATAATAATAGTAATATCAAAGAAGTACCAGTCTGTAAAAAAGCTTTTCTCAGTCTTCACGACATAACCCCGGACAGACGATTACAATCAAGTCTTTGCGAAAATTTAAAATCGCCCATTGATAGAAGAGGTCAACACAAAAACAGACCGAATGCTTTACCCGAAGAGATAGAAAATCTTATAAAATTACACATTAGATCTTTTAAACCCAGACAGTCTCACTATTCCTTGAGGGAAAATCCGCATAGGTATTATTTAGACGAAAGGCTAAACGTGCGACGCATGTACAAGATGTTTTCAGAGGAGTATAAGATTCACGCATCTTATAAAGTGTACTGGTCAATTTTCTACTCAAAATTTAACATAAAATTTGGCTTGCCAAGAACAGACACATGTTCAATTTGCGATGGTTTAGTACAAAAAGAGGCTGCAGCGGAAAATGAGGATTTAAAGCGATCCTTCGCAGCCCAGAGGGAGCTTCATTTAAGAAAGGCTCAATCATTTTATGACTTAAAGAAATCTTGGACGGCTAAAGCTAAAAAGGGAGAAGCCATGGTTGTCTGTTTCGATTTTATGCAGAACCTACCCCTTCCGCATATTAGAGACAATTTGGCCTTTAGATGCCGTTAACTATGGTACTATGTTTTCGGTATTCATAACCTAGCGGATGATAGAGCCTCAATGTATGTTTACACAGAAAATATCGCAAAAAAGGTCAGAACGAGGTCATTTCGATGTTATTTGATTACTTTGCCAGAGTAGTTGATATAACTTCACGAAATTTGATAATTTTCAGTGACGGTTGCCCGGGTCAAAATAAAAATTACGTAATAATCCACTTCTTGTACATTTTAGTTCACTGCCTGAAGTTATTTGAAAGTATAACTTACATTTTTCCTATGCGAGGTCACTCGTTTCTTCCAAACGATCAAGACTTTTCGATCATCTCTAAGCGTAAAAATGTTGAAACCGCCGAAATCCCCGAACACTGGCATAAAATTATCAAAACTTGTCGTGAAAAACCCTCACCTTTCGAACTACGTGAAATACAGCAAAAGGATTTTTTTAACATAAAACAGGCAACTGACAAGTTCTTCTTGAAAAAGCCCAAACCCGCAGTTCAGTTAAAACCTCTGCGTATGTTTCGCATCCAGTCATGTAATACATTCTTAGAAGTACGAGATACTTACTCAGGCATGTGGAGGCAAAGTATAATAAGGAACAAAACTGCATTACCAAATGAGCTACACCTAGACCCATTTTTTCAAGGTCCAATCCCATTAAACCCGTTGAAGTTAGCAGATCTGCGAACACTAAGCAGTGTTCTTTCAGACAAAATACATAGCACATTCTACAAATCTCTAGTTCCTGGTGATGAAGAGCAAGAAAATCCTGATGTTGACGAGGAAGATAATAGCAGTGCTTACGGTGATTTTGAATAGTTAAAAATATTTTTTTATATTCATTCTTATTCTATGTTTAAGGTTTCAAAATGTATATTCATTATTTCTTTGAATGTCTGTTATTAACGTAATAAAGCCTTTAAAGTAATACTTTCTGGTCAGTTTCTATCAAAAACCACATTTGTCAAAGAAAAAAAGCAAAATAATAACTAAAGATTATGTTTTTTTTTACAACTAATTATTGTCAATAGAACCTGTGATATAATTTACTGATTTGATAATATTTTGCTCTCGTACTAGTTTTTGGGTTTGCGATATTAGGTTTTTTGTCTATCCTGAAAATAATGGTTTTTTGACAAGTGCGATTTTTGCTATAAACCCTTCATATATTTGATTATATATTTTACAATTTATGCAAAGTGGATTTTTCTGATTACATTTAAAAGAGTCATGAGCTCCAGCACAAAAAGGACATTTGATGTTATCTTTGGTTTTATGACTACAACCATTTAAAACATTTGGCTATATTTTTCCCATCCTAGAGATATTATTTTATTCTATAGTTTCCTAAAAGTTCTTCCGGTTGTTTTTATGTAGATTATAAATTTATTCGGTAAATTTTGATTTTCTGCTATATTTTATATTTATGGAATCATCTTTATCTATATATTTCAGTGCCTTCATTTCTTGTATCAATTTCTTATTATTGTAGGTTCTTTTTAGACCAATTAAAACAAATCTTGCTAATTTCGTTTTTGAGTTTTGACATATGTACCAGGTGTACAACTAAGAAAGGAGGCCGACTGTACCTCGGAAACCGTTTATCCCCCCAAAACTGGCCAAGAAAAAACGCTGGAAATTATTTTTAAGTTTCCAAGTCGGCCGCTAGAAGGCGTAATATGCTTAGTCAATTAGAAGAGGATTTTAGAGAGATTTAGAGATTTTCTCAGAAATTCACCCAATGAAGGTATATCAAAACTGACTTTATATTAATCTCTGCTAAATTAGGAATAATTTTTATTAAGAGTTTTTTCTTTAGCTGTTCAAATAAAGAGTGGGGGAAAGGGCAAATGTTTGTTTTTTAAAAAGGACATAACTTAAGTAATAATTAACGGATCTTGATGATTTTGGTCTTGTTGAAAAGGGCATTTATTAAACTTTCACATGACGTATAAATTGTATTATTTTAAGTTTCGTTCCGATCGCCAGATGGCGCTTTCTGGCAATTTTTTAAATTTAAGAGTTTTCTTAAAAATTTGAAATGGATTGATATATTTATTATAGGCCAGTGTTACGGAGCACAAAAAAATCAAGAAAACGGCGCAAAAAGTAAGTTGATATCATTTTTATTTACGGATATATAAGCAAAAGAAAATATTACTTGACACTCTTATAAAAAAATTAAGCATTTCTAAACGAATTTTTACGTGGTATCTAATTATCAATTTTTAACAATAATCTTATTCTTATACTACAAATATTTTAAGTATTCTTCAACTTCTTTAATTCATTTTTAACTAATTTGCTTTAAATAACACACCCCCTTCATAAAGAATGTATCTCAAATGCGTTATTATTATTCAATTATGGGATGTGCTAAAAGAGTAGTAGGCTTTGGCAAAAATTAAGTGCGAGCGTCAAAATAAAACACTATCACAAAATGAGTTGCCAAATTATTATTAAATTTAGTGTTTATAGTAAGTGTGTATTACGAAAGCAAAATGCCTATTTCTGATGAAGAAGGATATGATATGCTTGCAGTTTACTTTGAATGCTTTCAAAGAGTTGCAGCAAGAATATATGCTACTAGATACCCAGGTAGTCGTAGATATAAGCAAAGGGTTTTTACACGATTTGCAAGACGTCTTCGTGCTACTGGTAGTTTTTATCGCCTCCTCCATCGAAGGCACAGAGGCCGTACAGAAGCAAACACTATAAATGTGTTGACGTATATTGTAATTAACCCACATGTCAGTAGAGCTACATCTAGAGATTTAGGTATAGCTCATGGAACTGTGCAAAATATATTAGAGGAGTGCGGGTAAGTGTAAATGAAAAAAAATTAAGAATTTGAGCAATGTTATTTTTTTCCTTAAAGTAACCCAGTCGTCTTAACATTAGATCGGCTGATATCTTTACTTCCCCCTGTATTAAAAATACACTATAGAGACTAAGTATTGAAAATACAAAGATTTCCGAAAAATATAAGTTGAGATTATTTCATGTTCACCCTAAACTAACAAAGACATATTTTTAGAAAAAAATGATGATGCTTGTAATAAATTTGTGTGTAAACAAAATTTCCGAGAACGATAACTTGAACACGGTCAAATCGATATTAAATTCGCACAAAAAATAGTGTAGCGTCTCGAGGTGTAATATCTTTGATATTTTTTAGATGTAAAAATCATAAATTAATCATATTTTTAGTATCTACTCACAAACCTATAATAGCCAAATTGAAAACAGAAGTAATCGTAGTACATCTAGCCCCAGAAAATATTAGAAGTCATAAACCTACATATTTGATTTTTTCGCATAGCTCGATATACAGACGAGACAGAGCATGATTTACCAACATCATGGCTGTCGGTTCATTTCTCTGTCAGTGGCAGACATTTCCTAGACGATCGGTTTCCAGGGAGGTGGATAGGTAGAGGTAGTTTATTCCCCTGCCCCCCTCGTTCCCCAGATTTAACTTGTCTGGATTTTTATTTGTGGGGACGACTAAAGGACATGGTGTTTAATATCAGACCAACAACGAGGGAGAACCTTATCCATCGAATTCAAAGCGCTATCGAGATATCGAGAGCCACATCTTTTGTTAATCTACACTTATTTAATGCGACTTTTAACAACCTGCTCCGAAATTAAACTAAAAAAATTACAATTTTCTTCATATTAAGATATCAACTTGCTTTTTGCGCGGTTTTCTTGATTTTTCTTGGGCTCCGTAACACTCAAGGCCCATTAACTCAATAGGTTACCTCGAGCGATCTTGACCTATTCCAACTCGGAGTGAGCAATCTACGTCACTCGGCGACCGACTTGCTTTAACACGGCGTTGTCCATATCTCTTCTGTGTGCATTTAATTACATATATTAATCTTTTTTTGTTCAAAATTGAATCTTTTTTGTTACAATAAAATTATTACAATTATAATTTTAAACTTATGTTTAGGGATGTTGGTTCAAATGTTATCCAAGTTTTTTGCTGAGTGCACTTCAAAAAGTTCGCATCGTATTTGAAAAAATATGAGGTATTTTTAAAGTCTCAAAAAATATTCTTGTAAAAAGATTTAGCATGACAAATAGTTGTATAGCTTTAAAAAATATAATTTTTTTTTGAATTTTATCTAAAATTCTACGTCTAATTCATACATTGACGATAGCCTTAAGTTTAATTGTTTTCGAGATATTGACATTTAAAAACTGGGATTTTTAATTTTGCAGTAAACACAATTATTTAACTGTTCAAACAGCTTTTTTAATAATAAGAAATAAATCAGCACACAGTTTATGCTTAAGCTGTAACAAATTAAAAATTCAGTTTTCATTTTTTAATACAGCTTTTCGTGGGGCCCACTTCAGAATGGCTTCTTTTTTTTTTCTTTTCCTTCGCCAGTTCATCTAAATATTTCAATTTTATAAATAACCTTTGTCTTAAGAACCCTCTTGCGGCATCTACGTTTATGTTGTGTTTATTTGTAATTATTTTCAATAGCTTTTTGATTATTTTCGTTCACTTCCTTATTAATCCATTCAAATGAAATGTTTCAAACTTCCTGTTAAAAATCTTGGCATCTTTTTCGCATTTTCTGTTGCTTCCATAAGACCTCCGAATTAAAGATGCGACACCCATTTATGAATCCCATATGAGTGCTCTGCTTGGGACTTAAAAGTGTAATTTCCCAGAAACACTAAAATGTCTTAAAACTTTCACTTGAGGAATTAAAAAATACTCTGAAAAAGATAACTGGCAACTATCGCAACGAAAGCGTCAAGCTGAATAAACAATGTCAGGTGGTCGCCAGTCGACGTCACGACCTCCGCCTCACCCGCGCGTCCCCCTCGCCCGATAGTTGCTCATCGAGGTAACCTAATAGAGTTAATGGACCTTGCGTAACACTGGCCTATAATAAATATATCAATCCACTTGACATTTTTAAGAAAACACGTTACATTTAAGAAATTACCAGAAAGCGCTATCTGGCGATCGGAACTAAACTTAAAATATTATAATTCATACGTCATGTGAAAGCCTAATAAATGCCCATTTCAACAGGATCAAAATCATCAAGATCCGTTAATTATTATGAAATTACGTCCGTTTTAAAAATCCAACATTTGCCCTTTCCCACGCTCTTTATTTAAACAGCTAGAGAAAAAACCCTTAACAAAAATTATTTATAATTTAGCAGAAATTAATATAAAGTCAATTTTGATATACCCTGACTGGGTGAATTTCTGAGAAAATCTGCCTCTTCTAATTGACTACGCATATTACGCCCTCTAGCGGACGGCTTGGAAACTTAAAAATAATTTCCAGCGTTTTTTCTTGGCCACTTTTACTTTAAGAAAAATGTTTCCAACGTCATGGGATAAATGATTTCCGAGATACAGCCGGCCTCCTTTCTTAGTTATACACTCGGTACAGAATAGTTTTATTTTAATTTGATTTCTGAGATTTTGGTTAATTCTTATTCTTACCTCAGTTACCATTGTTAGCTACAACCTGTGTTTACTTCTGCTACCTTAAGCTGTGTTCTGAATAAAAGGAGTGCAGTCAGAAACTAGATGTTTGTGTACTGGTCATCCCAAACAATATCTATTGTTGATTTCAAATTTTTTAAATTGTTTGCAGGATTTAAGATAGACGTTTCTGTGGGATGTCCAATATCATTTGCGCCTCTTAAATTTGTAAAAGCCTTACCCGTAGAAGATCAGATCAAACTGAAGAGAAAAGCTTACACTAAAGGTATGAAATAACATCTTTCCAATAATAATGCTATCCTGTTTATGATAATACATTTTAAAATTCATAAAGAGGTGTGTACGATTATTTTAACTCTAATTTGCGTATGTATACGTTAGGATATAAAATGAGGGTCAACTTAGTTTTTCCCACAAAATTTAAATTCTTTAATTCCGAAATCTGCAAATTATTTTTAAAAATATTTAGAAATTTTCAAAGCTTAAATTTTTGTGTCTTAAAAATTGCCGCGGACAATGCCTTACTTCGTATATAGCGTATACTATAGTGAGTATTAGTGGACATGATAGACTAAATAAATGTTAATTTTTCGTTGAGCGTACCCTGTTCAATTTTACTAATGATTATTACACTAGTAGATTTTGAGCGCTGATTACGATTTTTTCGGTAATGTTTCATTTTCGAGTTATTCATCATCAAATTGTGACATTTTTCATCACATTCATCCATTCTTTTCACAAATATATATCACGTTATTTTGTATAAAAAAATTAACTATATCCAACTTTAATTTATTTTTATTCAATTCTAAATTCTATAATTTTGTGAAAATTTAATTCAGAAAATCAAAATTTAGTTGTTTTATTACTGCATATTCTTTGTATATTTATGTATTTTCTTACACAGATAAAAAATATGTACATATATATATATATATATATATATATATATATATATATATATATATATATATATATATATATATATATATATATATATATATATATATATATATATATATATACAGTGTGTCCGAAATTGGTTATGACAGTATTGGGATCTCGGAAACCGTGATAGTTACAAAAACGTTTAAATGGAGAAAGTTTTAGACAATTATGTTTGTAATTTAACGCCGTTTTGCTCGCGATTCTATCTTTTTTAGTTTTTGAGATATTTTGAAAAAACCAAAAAACTGCATTTACGAAAAAGTCCTATAATTTATTTATTTATGAAAATTTTCAAAATCTGTAAGAACATTATTAAGGCAACTTTTTACGTAGAGTGCACCTATTAAGTCAGATTTTACATACGACGTTTCGATTTTCTAGAACCATCATCAATTCTTTTTTTCTTATGGCCGCTGTGTTCGATTTTAACAGTTTTGAAAAGAGTATTTCTTTAGCTTTTCAACGGTGTATCACACTTTGTAATTAGGTTATTACTAAAGGTGCAAAAAGTGCATAGAGAAAATATTTAAACGTTTTTTGGAATTATCAAAGTAAAAAATTAAAAATTAATAGTGTTAAAAGCAAAATATGTAATTCAACATCTAGTTCTACAAAAAATTAGTAAAAACTACTCAATAACATTGCACAATGTTCACAAATGTTCAAATGACCAGCCGCAGATAACACTAACATCTTTGCTCAAGTAGGCTTTGGTTTTGAAATAATAGAATGCTTTTAATCTGTCAAAAATGCAACGTTTAAGTTTTATTTAACATTCATCTAATGAAGAAATGTTTGATATGTTAGTGTGTTATATTAAAAATGAAAGAAATGCAAACAGGGCCATGGATGTGTATTTTGACACGTACCCCGAAAGACGGCAGCCTGGCAGAACTTATTTTCAAACGCTGGTTAGAAACTTGCTTGAGTTTGGCAGTTTTAATAAGATTCGCACAAAGAAGTATGCAAAAGACAACGAGCAACGCAATAGGCAAATCCTAGAATATTTTAATGAAAATCCGACTTCATCTACAAGAAGAAGCGAAACAGAACTTCATATTCCAAAATCTACCGTTCATGGCGTCTTAAAAGTAACTAAATATCGTCCTTACAAGCCAACAATTGTGCAAGGACTTCAAGCAGGTGATTTCGAAAGAAGAATTGTTTTTTGTAATTGGTATATCAATAGATGTCGAGAAAATCCCGCTTTTTGCAATAAAGTCATTTGGTCAGATGAGACTCATTTTACAAACTGTGGCATTTTTAATAAAAAAAATCACCATTATTGGGCTATTGAAAATCCGCAACTATGCGATCCACGCAGGCTGCAAGAGCGATTTGGTTTTAATGTGTGGTGCGGGATGCTTGGTAAGATAAACAAAGTCTAATTGAATTGCTTATAATTCAATATTTTCCATTACTTTTTAGGAAATCGTCTCATTGGTCCCTTTATTTTTGATCAGACACTGACAGGCCCAAGATACCTTGCCATGTTACAGAATCAAATAGTTCCTGCCATTCGAGAAGCTGTGCCAGATGATCAGTTTAATAGCTTGTGGTTTCAGCAAGACGGTTGTCCTGCACATAACAGCAAGGATGTACAAACCTTTTTAACAAAAACTTTTGGTGAAAACGTAATATCCAACAGTGGTCCTCTCCGCTGGCCAGCTAGATCCCCGGATATCACGCCGTTGGATTTTTATTTATGGGGATGTGCGAAAAATGAAATATACGAATTTGATCCCCCAGAAAATAGGCAAGTTCTTGAGCAGCGAACCCGAAATATTGTAGAAAATATAAATAGAAATACCATTCAACGGGTAATCAGAACAGTTGAAAGGAAATGCGGACACTGCATAGAAAAAAACGGTCAACATTTTTAATCCTAGTATTATGTAGCATTTTTTTTATTAATTTTATTGAGTAGGTAGTTCATACTGATTTTCTGTTAATTCTTGTAAGGTTAGTACTTTTAAATCGCCATGAACGGTTGACTTCAGAATGTGAAGTTCTGTTTCAATTCTTCTTATGGAAAAAACCAGATTTTCATTAAAATATTCTAATATTTGCCTATTCCATTCCTTGTCATACTTGCATACTTTCTGTTGCGATTCTTAAAATTGGCTAACCCTAGCAAGCTTCTAATCAGTGCAGCGCTTGAAAAGAAGTTCTGTCGACAGTCGTTCTTCGGGGTACATTATGTGCACTGCACATAGTATTAATGTTACTGAGTAGAACTTACTGATTTTATGCAGAATTTAATGTCCAATTTAAAAATATTGCTATTTGAAACTATGAAATTTTAATTTATATCGATAATTCGAAAAAATGTTTAAACAGTCTTATTTCAAACGCAAAGCCTACTTGGGCAAAGATGTTAGTGTTATATGCGGGTGGTAGTTTGAACATGTGTGAACATTGTGCACGAATCAATTATGTTATTAAAGTAGTTTTTACTGATTTTTTGTAGAACTGGATGTTAAATTACAATATATTGCTATTTAACACTATTAATTTTTAACTTTTTACTTTGATAATTCCAAAAAACGTTTAAATATTTCCTCTACGCACTTTTTGCACCTTTAGTAATAACCTAATTACAAAGTGTGATACACCGTTGAAAAGCTAAAGAAATACTCTTTTCAAAACTGTTAAAATCGAACACAGCGGCCATAAGAAAAAACAAAATTGATGATGGTTCTAGAAAATCGAAACGTTGTATGTAAAATCTGACTTAATAGGTGCACTCTACGTAAAAAGTTGCCTTAATAATGTTCTTACAGATTTTGAAAATTTTCATAAATAAATAAATGATAGGACTTTTTCGAAAATGCAGTTTTTTGGTTTTTTCAAAATATCTCAAAAACTAAAAAAGATAGAATCGCGAGCAAAACGGCGTTAAATTACAAACATAATTGTCTAAAACTTTCTCCATTTAAACGTTTTTGTAACTATCACGGTTTCCGAGATCCCAATACTGTCATAACCAATTTCGGACACACTGTATATATATATATATATATATATATATATATATATGGGCATATTCTTAAGATTTTGGGTTGCATATAATCGGTTCTTTAGTTATGACTTTTTGAGATATTGCGTTTTAACGAATACTACTTTACATTCGATATTAACACTACATTAGTTTAATTGTAAAAAATAAGGCAACGCTAATATTTAATATTTCTATGTTATAAGGAGAAACCCAAATACACATGGACTTTGAGTGCTACGGAGCTCATTATGCTAGACTTCCAACAAGATTCCAGTATGAAGTGGTCCGAAGAAGGAGTTGATAAAGAAAATGGAAAGTTGATAAAATGGCGATTTTACTTATTTTTTATATTTTTTGTCTTTTACTTATTTGACCTAATATGCGTCTTTAATATGTTCATTCATTAATGTTCCGTCTGTGATATTTTATCTTTACATTTCTTTTGTGCCTTTTTATTATTTTGGTCAATAAAATTGCCATTTATATTTTATCTGTGTATTTTATAAGAATGAAATTACTTTGTGAGTTGTGAAAGACGAACAGTCCTGGAAATAGTTTTTTTTTACTAACCGGAACACTAAGCCCGTAGTTGGACATTACCATTCTAATATATTTTTCGATGGCGTATTTTGTTCCGAGGTGGGAACTCGTATATATTTATTTTTAAATGTGTTCAGATTATTTGTTGCGTTTAGATTGACAAACAAAAATCTTTTTTGGCTTTTTCGCAACTGAAAAAAAATATTTAAGTTTAAATTAATTGCAGCAAATATTTAATATAATTACATACCTCAACATGTAGAATAGTCTGTCTACGGAATGTTTCGATACATAATATAAACAATATTATTTAAGCAAGCATAAGAAATTATATCATTTACCTTAAGTTTATTGCAATTTTTTGCAAAAATATAAGTCAGTTTTGTTATAAATATGTGTAAAGACATTTTTATAGACCCTGTATATTCATTTGTCCAATATAAAAGATTCTTAACAAAGGAAGTTCTGGGTAAAAAAAAATTCGGATTTTTACTTCCCTCGTAAAATGGAAGTATTGTAACCGTGAAAAAATCACTCTCAGAGATTTTTTTAGATCTTCACGTTTCAGGGTCCCTAGATGACGAAAAACAGTTTTTCTCAGTTCCGTCGGTCTGTCTGTCTGTTCGCGGCGTAGCTAAAAAACTACTTCTCCGATTGATTTCTAATTTTATTTAAAAATTAAGGGTCAAATGAGAATGAGTAATGTTTTGGTAAAAAATCCAATATGGTCCGACAAGAAGGAGGCCAAGTGAACCGTTAAAAAATGTATTACTGAAAAACTAAGTATTCAGCTTGCCAGAAGTTTTGCACAAAAATTAAGTATTATGTAGGAATTCACTGGCAAAATTTTGGTATAAATCCAAGATGGAGGAACAAAATGACTGCTTAATAAAATATTTAAAAATTCAGCCTAAAAGAACTACTGAATGGACTGGTTTGAAATTATATTGTATAACTAAATATGGTATAGAGATGAACTAGTAAAATTGTGGTACTAATTCAAGATGGTGGAAAAGAATGGCGGCCAAACAAAATGTTTGTAATAGTAAAAATCCAATATGCCGGAATAAGATGGCGGCCTAGCGATACGTTATACGTTTTATTACTAAAAAAAACAAATTATCTAATTTCGTCAAAATTTAACAAAAATCAAGAGTTACATGAGAATGAACTAATAAAATTTAAAAGCTTTAAAAAAATCGGCCTGAAAAAACTACTTATTAGTTTAATTTCAAATTTTGTGCTCGCATTAAGTAATATAGAGATAAACCAGTAAAGTTGTGTTACGAATTCAAGATGACGGAGCAAAATGGCGTCTAAATAATTTTTACTTCTCTCGTAAAAGGGAACTAAAGAAGTATTGGAATCGTGAAAAAAATGATCCTGAGAGATTGTTTCAGATCGTCACCTTTTTCCACTCCCATCGGTTTTGGTAAAAATCCAATATGGCAAAACAAAATAGGGGCCTAGTGAAATGTTAAAAAAATGTACTTATCAGTGGCGGTTCCTCCATTAGGTCATATGGGCAATGACCCCTCAATAAATATTTCCAAACAGAAAATAATAAACAATTTATATTTTTTTAATTTCATATGTCCTCGTGGTTATAAACGTAGGCGAGTTTTTCTCGATTGAATTCGTATAGGGGCGCATAGGTAATATACGGCTTACGTTGGCAAATTTTGGTTCAACAGCCGCGCCGAGGAAATTTAAACATTTTTGTCAGTTGATACGTTTAATGTAAATCTTGTGATAGGTTGTGGTTACAGTTGCGTATTTTTATAGAATTTATTTTATTTTCAAAACTTGTTTGTTGATTTTGTGGTTTAAATTAATTGAAAAAATTAATGTTTTATATAATCGTAGCCACAGTGCTGAACTTTGAGAAATGTCTCGAATTTAAGTCCAGATGTCGACCTTTGCCTGAATTGGTATTTTAGTAAAAAATATATACGATTTATGTGACTAGATATGGGATTGCGAAGGGATAAGGGCATTTTATTGTTTCGTGTCTTTGATTTTTTTCCGATGAGTCTGTGGTGTAAAATATAATTAGGAAAGTAGGTGTATGTATGTATGTATGTAGGTATATATATATATATATATATATATATAAATATATATATATATATATATATATAAATTGATTTATCAAAAATACACAAAGCAGGGGCGCCCATCAGACCTATTGTTAGTGCTGTTAATTCGCGGCTACAAAACTAGAGAAATACCTTTCTGAAATTATGCAACCAACTGTAGAAAAAGCTGATTCATTTGTAAAAAACTCGGAGCATTTCACTCGAATTATACGAGATATCGTCCTTGAAAAAAAACGATATCATAGCAAGCCTAGATATCAAATCGTTATATCCCAGTATTCCCATCGACGAAGCATTGGACGAGATTGCTATGAACGAGGATTTCCAGGCACATATATAGTACAACTCTCGGAGCATTGCCTCAAAAATACTTATTTTTCATTCAACGGGCAAATGTATAAAAAAATGGATGGTGCTCCAATGGGGTCCTCGCTATCACCAGTAGTCGCGAATTTATTTATAATATACTTCGAGAAAGAAGCTCTTGAGAAAGCAAGTTTAAAGCCCAAATTATGGATTCGTTATATGGATGACATATTTATTATATGGCAACATGGTCATGCAGAGCTCGAAAAATTTTTGACTCCGTAAATTCAATCCACCCCAGAATACAATTTACTCTAGAGTTAGAGGAAAACAACAAACTACCATTTTTAGATGTTTTGGTCACAAAACTGCATAACGGACATTTCGAATACACCGTGTATAGAAAACCAACACATACAGACAGATATTTAAATGCAAAATCACATCATCACCCAGCACAAATTCAAGCTGTGGCAAATCCTCTAATATCTAGATCCGTGCGACTAACTGAAACACAGTCGAGACAAAACGAACTTAAGGTAATATCTAGTGCTTTAAAGAAAAATGGCTACACAAATCGCATCATAGAGAAAGCTATTAATGCACAGGTTTCCCGAACAACGAACAACAAAAATTATGAACCGGGAAAGCAACAAGTAGTCTTACCATATGTAAAAGGCCCAACAGAGAGAATCGGAAGAATTCTTAGGAAACACAACATACAAACAATACACAAGCCACAAACAACTATAAGTAAACTACTTAGAAACCCAAAAGATAAAATCAAACTGGAAAGCCAAGGAGTATACAGCATTCCGTGCCATGACTGTAAAAAGTTTTTAATTAACACGAATATCACTGTGTGTTGAAATGCATCAGAAATAAACAAACCACCTGCTTTATTCCTACATCATCAGGAAACCGGCCATAAAATAAATTTTTTTTTAGATTGATATCATTATAAGACCAGAATAATCTGTGAAGCCATATAAATTGAAAAACAAGGTGATTTGAATAAAAGGGACGAATCATTAAAACTACCAACAGTATGGAAGACAATAATCGACAAATCTAAAATCGCAAAAACTAGCAATTAGCGCAACAACAACAGCACCACCCGGAAAACATAAATAACGACCAACGCCTGCGTAACACTTCAGTCTCTATTCGGACGTGAGAAAGAAAGCTTCGAAAATGTATATATATATATATATATATATATATATATATATACTGTTATATATATATATATATATATATATATATATAAACACATTGTATATATATCCGTATATAGTATATATATATATATATATATATATATATATATATATACGGTATATATTGTAAATTTATATATATATATATATATATATATATATATATATATATATATATATATATATATATATATATATATATATATATATATATATATATATATATATATATATATATATATATATATTATATATATATATATATATCCTATTTTACACACTGATTGCAGTAGCTAAAGCTTGTTTTCAAGCACCGATGCGTGAAATACAATGCTTTCCCTAAAGGATTTACTTCAAATTTTGCTCAAAAATCAATAAATGCATGGGCCGCCATTAATTTTGGCACCGGGCCCGCACTGGTAATAATTTTTTAAAAATCGTTGTCAAATAACGAGTTGTCAAATTGCCAATGCAAACAGTTTAAAATAGACACTTTAAGTTCGAATAGTAATTTGAACAGTTTATTATTTTAAGTTATAATAAAATAATTTGGACTCTGATATAGAAATGTGTACTCCACCAGATATTACGGAAGCAGCGAAAACAGCTTAAAAATTCTCTGTTACCTCAGAAGTCAAAGGAAATTTATGAAAACACGTACAATAAATTTATGACCTGGCGCAGTAAGAACAATATTAAAACCTTTTCTGAAAATGTTTTACTCGCATATTTATCAGAATTGTCAAAAAATGTGAAATCATCAACACTATAGAGTCATTATTCAATGCTAAAAAGTACTATTAGCATTAAAAATAACATTGACATTGGTAAATATCCAAAAGTTCATGCATTTTTAAAACGGAAGAATGAAGGATATATTCCACAAAAATCTCGAATATTGGAGAAAGAACAAATTTTCAAGTTCATAAATAAGGCTCCTGACGAAGTTTTTTTATTAACCAAAGTGATATTAATATTTGGGATTGCTGGTGCTCTAAGAAGAAGCGAAATTTATAAGCTAAAAATGTGCGATATTCAAGATTTAGGAAGTGTTCTTGTTGTATCCGTCCATGATACAAAAACCAAAATAACAAGAAAATTTACCATTACCGAGCATTTAGAATTATACAGAAAATATGCCGCCCTTCGTCCCCAAAATTATCAAGAAAACCAATTCTTCATCAAGTATCAAGGAGGAAAATGTACTCGCCAAGTCGTCGGGATAAACAAATTTGGAAAATTGCCTAGTGAAATAGCAAAATTTTTAAAACTACCACATCCAGTAAAAATATACAGGCCATTGTTTCAGACGATCATCTGCTTATTGCTAGTTGAAATCAGATTTACTAATGTTAAAACAACACGGCGGAAAGATTTCAACGGTAAGGGTTACGTAGAAAATAACAAGAAAAATGATATTTCAAATAGACTTTTGTCAGTTCAAAATCCAAATATGACCTCGATCACAAGCAGCAATATTATAACAAATCATCATCAAAGGAGGCTACAGCAAAGTTAAATTTAGTAATTAACAAATTGCAACATTACTATTAATAATTACGATAATTAAAAAGAAGAAAATTAAATAATTTAACTATAATTTCTATTAAAAAGTTACAATTATTATAAAGTAGAAAATTAAATAATTTAACTATAAGTTCTATTAAAAAGTTACAATTATTATAAAACAGAAAATTAAGTAAATAGTTCATTAGTTTAATTTGTATTATATAAAGGAGAAAATTAAATAGTTTAATTTTATTTCGTCTTCATTATTATTTTTGTAGAAAAAGTATAGTGTGCAACTTTCATTTTTTTATACCCATTGTGTGATTTGTGACCCTCGCCTTCGGCTCGGGCCACAAACATCACACTCGTGTATAAAAGTTAACTTAAGTGCACTTTAAAATATTATAAGTGTCATCAAAATATCACACTTCGTAAATTAGGTTTCAATGTTTTTAAAGGGGGCCATGATTTATTTGTCACAAGATTACTTTAATAAGTAAGTATGGAACGCATTGAGTTTTCAATACAACATGAACGTAAATAACGACTTAAAAAATCTAAATGAGCTTTAACTACTTTGTAAGTGGGTAACATTAATTTACAAATCTGCAAAATGACGTCCATTTGCATCGAGACATTTTTGACAATTGGTGACTGTTTTTCGTACAACCCTGGTAAGTGTATTTAGGTTAATGTTTCTAAAGGTGTCCAGAACTCTTTGTCTCAGGATTTCTATGGTCACGGGGGGATCAAATTCATAGATTTCATTCTTCGTGTGACCCCAGAGGTAGAAATCCAAGGTCAGGGGATCTAGGAGGCCAAGATATTGGATCATTTAAAGAAATTATTCTTTCGTCAAACTGCTCTCTTAAGAAGTTCCTGACTTGAATGGGATTGTGAGCTGGACATCCGTCTTGTTAAAAACAAGTTCTTCTTAATTCATCTTCCGTTAGAATAGCTCGTAAGGCTGGTACAACCTGATTTCGCAAAAGCTCTAGGTACCTCTGCCCGTTTAGTTTGTAGTCAAACAAAAATGATCCAATAAGTCGATTTCCTGAAATGATTAATAATTTATAAATAGGTGCCCAACAGTTAGGGGCTGCAGGGTCGGCCGGGTGGTACTAGAAACTATAAATTATAAAGGGAAAATTATCTTTATTAAAAAGTAGATATTTTCTTTCCAAAAATAATTATTGAAACATACATGAGCTTGTATACAGTTGAAACTTATTCAGCTTTATTATGAAAAAGAAAAACATATTTGGTTAGCGGGCAGTAATAGCCGTAATAAATTATTTTGTTGGAAATACTAAATCAATTTATTTCAGTGATATTAATAAAACATAAAATATCAAAAGAGCAAACTCCTTACGCTTTAAAATTTAAATTCTTCGGAAATACAGCTTTCTATAAATCATAATGAAAATCGAAAAATAATTCGTCGTTTGATTAATATGGTATTTTTTTCATAACGCAAGAACTAGGCTTCCCGGGTAATAATAAATCATTAAATTCAGACAGTCAAAATAATTTTAGAGAATTAGCTACATCTGCAGAAAATTTAGATAAAGTGTTAATAAATTTATAGAACCCAATTCTATTTTTATAGGTTCTTCGAAACTACAAAACAAAATGATTGAATAAAAATGTAACACAATATCAAAAAAGTAAGTTGACTGACTAGAGTAGAACGTTTTACTTTTTTTTATTAGATTATACTCTTTTAGTATCATTAAAGAACTAAACGAAAAAAAAAAAAGATTATTATTTGACTATCATTTGGTGCCTATTTAAAAAAGCTTGGTTAGATTAACTTACCAATGATCCCACAACAAACGTTACTTCCAAATCTGATCTGTAGACGTCTCTCTGCGACTTCGTGAGGATTTTGCACAGCCCAATGATGACGTTTGTGCCTATTAAAGAATCCACAATTCGTGAACCTGCTCTCATCGGACCACAAGACATGACTTACAAAATCAGGACTTTCATTACATCTCCTAGAATACCACTCACAGAATTGTAGTCGTCTTGGAAAATCAATTTCCTTTTCTACTACGATTCTTTTTTAAAACTCTCTGTACTGTTGATTTTGGGTTTTATGAGGCTTTCATTGATAGCTTGTAAAATGTTTCTGTCTCGATTTTCATTGTTATTATTGTATCCACTTCTAGGTTGTTCGAAGGCACCATGGTTAATTAAATTAACTACGATTTACCTGAATTGGGTTTTATGAGGCTGCCGTCGTTCGGGGTAGTACAGTACAGAGCTAACATATCAATATTTTCTTCATTTGAATACCGGCCATTCTCTATAGGTTTTGACAATTTATGTGTCAGATTTATGATTTTATTGGGATAAAAGCTACTACTTATTAAAACACAGCTTTGATACTTTCAACTATTTAACTTAACGTCAAAGTCAAAATCCAATTTTGTTACAGATAAATCACCTCCTTAGAAAAGCATTGAGAGCTAACATTACTTTAAATCATGGCCTCCTTAGAAAAAACTGAAACCTAACTTTACGAAGTGTAATATTTCGATGATACTAAAATCTTTAATGCACTTGTGAGATCACTAGACTGAAAATTTTAGGCTCTTTCCAAAAATCGAAAAATCCATTATGGCGGCCGTAAGAAAAATGAAAATTGAGGTGGGTTGCGGCTTAACAAAAAACAATGAAGACGTGTCGTATAGCCATCTTATTTGTCTTAAAAATGTGTCCGAATAATGTCACATTTTAGCAGCTGTCAAATTTACCGTTCTGGATATATTTTTCCCCGATATTTGCAAAAACAATTGATGGATCGTAAATCTGAAGCCGGATATCGAATGCAATAAGTTTCCTCTAAAACTTTCCCAATTTAACCTTTGCTGTAGGTATAATAGGAGCCGAGATCCCTGTATAGACAAGCGAATCTGGGACACACTGTATAGAAATTTAATCTGGCATGGGCAAGATATTAGTTTCTCAGATTAAAGAGAAACGTGGATGATGCATTAAAATCCAAAACGAATATGATTGTCGGTGTTGTTTAAGTTTTAAAGGCTAATAAAATAAAAGAAAGCCTCGAGGCATATAACAGTGTCACGCCTTGTAAACTTGTTGCTATACTGCAATCACATTCAACAAAGTCTCATTGATTACAGAATTACTTATTCATCTGTGTCTACAATGAATCACAGTATACAGAGAGCATATCCGCGAAAACTCTCATCTTTGAATCGATCGCCACAATTTTCCCGAAGGAAACGGCCTTCACGCAGACTCAAATCAGTCCAGATCGCCTTTTGCCACTGAGAATGCTCGTCGTTCAATTAGACAATTTTTACGATATCTTTGTGTTGTACAAGAATTATATTTCGGAAAACCGATAGTATCGTAGGCCCTAATAAATGTGTAAATATGTATCCCTTATGGGGTATCGCTCAGCTACTTGCAACAGTTCCTTTTCGACCTGATGTGTCCGCCTCACAACAGAAGGAAGTGTCCAATCAGCTGATGTTTTAGGACAATCGTTTAAATCGAGCCTTATGGAGTTATTTGTGTTTTCCCAGTGAATTTGACGGTAAGTAAATATTAAACATTATAATTTTAACTCGCGTTTCTATTAAGCTTTAGACGTAATTTTTTTAATCATATTATCGAGGAAATTTTTATCTGCCAGTCAAATATTATTTTATTTACCTATATAGAAAGTGAAAGTTTGAAAGAGGTGATTTGTTGGCCCTTATTTAGTCAAAAAGATATATAAGCGACCAGAGTTTTTTCTGTTTTTGTATTTTACTTATTTTATTATATTTCAAAGCATGAAACGAGGAGTCTTACATCCGGAGAGAATGTAAATTTATCATTTTCATTGATAATAGCATTCGACAAAATTTTTGTAATGTCCATTGCAGTGTACAGAACATCGCACCCGTCTTATTAATATATTTTATTTAATATTAATGTTAATGTTAATTTTTTTATTATAGTTAATTAAACATTTCTTTAGTGACAAGAATATTTTAAAGTGGTATTGTAAATTTTACTCATGTTTCTAATATCTGGTTTGGAGTTTATCGCGATTAGATTATTTTTGATGTAAATCATTTCTCAAACACCCCTTTTTTGTGTGAGTTGTTAAGTTTTTAATATACAATAGAATTAGACCAAGACCATAAAATTAACTTTTTTGATATGACTTGATACAATAAAAATAATTCAATCAAAACTGAATGGTTTACAAAAGGAACGTCGTCATGGCGATATTTAAACTATTTCTGGCAACATCTTTATGTCGCAAAATAGAGCAGTAGCTATTGGTCTGGCAGATAAAACAGTTATCCATCAAAATTAGTCAAGAAAGTTTTTAAATCACGAATTCATATATACAATAACACTATGCAAAACACTAACAATCAAAATAAAAAAAAGGAAAACCAAATTCGTAACACTGCCGTACATAAACAAATTATCCTAAAATCTTCAATCATATTTTAAACAACACAATATTTTCGTAAGTCACAAGGCAAATAATCTACTTAATAAAAAGTATAGTAGTCTAAAATCCAAAACGCCTAAAAATAAGAAAGTCCACACTGTATAGAAAATCCCTTCCTCTATATTGGCCAAACCAGTCAACATTTACAAAATCGTCTAAACGGACATCGTTACCAAACTGCACTCTCGACATATGTATTTTAAAGATTCAATAACACACACAAAAAAGGAAAGTTGTACAAATGATTTACACTTGTGCAAATGTTTAATTAAGTATAATAAAAAAATTACATTACTATTCATAATAAAAAAATATATTAATAAAGTGCAATTATATATTATAAAAAAATAAAAAAGTCTTCCAACCAGCCTCATTGGATCTAGAGACCTTCGGGTTCCCAGACGGGCGCGATGTCCTGGACGCTGCCATGGCCATTACAAAAATTTTGTGGAATCCTGTTATTAGTATTCAGACAGACTTGAATATGTTGATAATTTTAATGCGTTTATGAATCGTCCAACTATTTTACCAATTTTTTGTAAATGTATGTCAACAATATTTAAATGTACTTGTTAACAATTGCCTAATTGTGCGATGCAGTCTCCTGAAACCAAAAAGTAAGTAAAACTCGTAATGATTATAAGTTTCTTTTATTATTATAATTTTAATATTATTACAATAGCATCTATATCTTATATATCTTTTTAGTTATTGTTACTATTCCATTGGGAAAGGCTGAAATTCGGTCGAAACGTCTGTAAATATAAATAATAACAGATTTTTCAAGGAAATGAAATAGTTTTCAAAGCGCTGCTCTGTCTCCTACATCTTTTATTTAATGTTATCCAAGTGGACACTTGTTTGAAAGAGCATTTGAAGCTCTTTCAAACAAGTATCTCTTATGAATGCTTCATAGGAAATAACTAAAAAATTAATAAAGATATCAAAACAGGGTTTAGTTAATTTTCCCTCCTTAAAATCACTGGGTTTAAATAAATGACAACAATTTTGAACATTTGTAAAGACATTTTGTAATGGTAATTTTTTAGGACTTCAGTTTTACCGTTTTGTTATGGTCATAGCACGTTGAACTTTAAATTCTTCAAATTTTTGATAATAAATAAATTTGGACCAGTACCAAGCCTGAATAAAACATGAGGTAAAGCCAACACTATCGTAATAAGGAGTATTTTCTTTCAAGTTGTAATAAAGAATACTTTGTCACAGAATAATAATTATGATTAAAAGCTAATTTTTTTTGATCAGCGGAAAACAGGTTCTTTTGAAGTAACTAAAAAATGAATAAAGATATCAAAACGCGATTTTCGTCAGAATTTAGACAATTTTTTCCTCTTTAAAATCACACTGTTAAAAGCATACCGTTTCGTTAGATTTTTTCGATAAAATCTCTAAAAATTGACTTTTGTTTAAACAACGCCCTCTAGTTAGTGTACCAAGAACGAGAGCCAAAAATGACAGTAGTTAAAAGAGCTTTAAATGCTCTTTCAAACAAGTACCCACTTGGATAACATTAAATAAAAGATGTAGGAGACAGAGCGCTTTGAAAGCTGATTTATTTATCACCTTCCCCCACCCTTATTATTAGAAATATGACAAAACGCCTTAAACAAAACTAACGCAGATTTTGTTGGATTTTTTGTTGCTGTTATCAAACTGTTATCTCCTGTTGGGTATTTTTGCAAAAAAAAAGTGTTTTTTTATTTACCATTACGGGTACGCCATCTTCCGGTAGTTTTACAAACTTGAAAATATTTTCCAACAATTTCTCTTGGCCACTTTAGTTATGAATTTTTTTTCGCGAAGCTGTAGCTTTCATAGTTTCTGAGAAAAAAAAAATATATGTATATATATATATATATATATATATATATATATATATATATATAACCTCCTAAAACATGTTATTTGTTAATTTACTGCAGAGAAATTTTATTGAGATATAATATTTTTGGTTTAATTAAATGTTTATGGAAAGATAAAAAGACCGACGTGACTATTTTTAAAGAGATTTTATTTCGAAATTGACTTCTTTCAAAAAATACGTGATGGAGACAACTTAAGTTGAATGATCGGTTTATCCGCTTCAGCAGAATCCAGGTAGGCTTTGTAAAACAAATGATAACACGTGACGTAGCTAAGAAGCCGATTTTGCGTTTTAATTAAGTAACTCTCGGACAATGTTGTTGTTAACAACTAAAAATGGCTTGTGGTAAAACTGTTTCTGACAAAATAAGAAAAGTTCACTTGCATTTAAAAGGCTAAAATGCCTCCCAAATCGTTGACAGTGTTAATAAATCAAGATATACAGTTCGAAATATTATTAAACTGTACAAAACCACTAGATCTGTGGCTCAAAAACCGAGAACTGGAAGTCATCCGCCTTATTTATTATTATCCAAGACCAACTTAAGAGCTTTAAAAAGGATTATCAAGCAGAACCGGCGTGCTAATTATAATGAACTGCAAATATTGTGGAATCACGCAACGGGAAAACATTTTTCAAGAGCAACT
Organism: Kuschelorhynchus macadamiae; assembly: GCA_030620095.1. Classification (NCBI taxonomy): domain Eukaryota; kingdom Metazoa; phylum Arthropoda; class Insecta; order Coleoptera; family Curculionidae; genus Kuschelorhynchus; species Kuschelorhynchus macadamiae. Next base: position 254,561 of record JAUTXW010000286.1, read on the forward strand.
TGTCACAGAGCTGCCAAAAAACTGGGATTTAAAACTTACACAGTAAGCTTAAGTTATTTTTGTTTTTGTTCGTTTATAATTCAACATTTTATAGGCAAAAGAGAAGCCCTAACTGACAAAGATTCAGAAAAAATAAACTAGCGTGGGCGAAGGAACAAAAATTATGGTCATCGAACCAATGGAACCCCATTATTTGAGGTAATGAAGCTAGATTTGAAGTAGGCCTTGGTGTCGTGTCATAAAAACTAAAGAAGAAGTGTTTCAGAATGACAGAATTGAACAAATGCGTTTAAATAATATCGAGTGTATCTTCCAACAAGAAGGTGCCTCTTGTCATCTGGCTAAAAAAATAAAAGATTGAATGTTAGAAAACAATATTCCACTTCTAAAATGGGCGTCCAGTAGCCCAGATCTGTAGCCGATTGAAAAATTGTAGATATCATAAAGAAAAAGCTTTGATCAAATCCCGCAAGAACCGTTTCAAGAAATTTGGAAGAGATTTACATCAGATGCCTGCCAAACATTAGTTAACACTATGTCAAGACGCATCGAAGCAGTAATCCTTCGAAAAGGCGATGTAACGCAGTGGTAATTTGTTGTTATTGGATTTCGTTGATTTTTTTTAATCGACAGTTTTTTGAATTTGTAAAAAATTTTTACCCTGTTAGAAAAAATTTAGTATTTTAGGCTCAAATTTCAGTGTGTCCTTAAATACCTCATTTTTTATGTAGCCCCACAAGAAAAAGTCCAAGGGAGTTAGGTCCGGGGACCTTGGAGGCCAAGGTGTTTCACTGTAAGTCCCAATGTATCTTCCTTCAAACCGTTCAGCTAAATATTGGCGAACTTCTATGGAGTTATGGGCTGGAGCACCATCTTGTTGGAACTAACAGCCCTGTACAGCGCCTAACGGTAAATTGTCTAATGCATCTTCTAAATCGTGCCTCAAGATCTCAAGGTACCGCTCGGAAGTTAATGAATTGTTAAAGAAAATAGGGCCTATAATCTTGCTACCAAAAATCCCACACCAAATATTAAATCCAAAGCGATCTTGATGTCTGGATGGTCTATTTACACGTGGATTTCGTGGTGACCAATTGTGGGTATTGCATACATCATGTTTTTTTAGTTTTCTTGGGATATGGTTCGAGTGGTACAGGGAAATGAAAACTATTTCATTTCCTTGAAAAATCTGTTATTATTTATATTTACAGACGTTTCGATCGAATTTCAGCCTTTCTCAATGGAATAGTAACAATAACTACAAAGATATATAAGATATAGATGCTATTGTAATAATATTAAAATTATAATAATAAAAGAAACTTATAAGGATGCACAGCATGGGAATCTCGGAAACGGTAAGAGATAAAGTGTCGGTTAAATTAGGCAAAAGTTGCGTATTTTGATGCCCAACAAAATCCTGTTTTACAAATTTGAAAATTCTAAGCAGTTCCGGAAATATCCGAGAAAAAAAAGAATTTTCTTTTGAAGCTATTTGAAAAGATATGAAAAAACGGAAAACACTTTTTCATTCTCACTTTTTAAGCTGTACAGGGTGTTCCAGCGAGGACTGAACAGGGACCTATTTTCGACCTTCCTTGTATTTTGGAAAAATTCAAAATAGCCAATCGATGTATTTTTTCTTGTAGAATCCAAAAATATCATCGAAAAAATATTTGAACCAGAAACAAAAGAGTTACGCTATGCATCAGGTGTTTTTTAAATGGAATGTATCGTTTTTTATACGATTTTTGGAAAGAGTGATTTTTTTTATGTCCGTTCTGATTAAAAGATTTGATTTTGCGATAGCTGTTTATACTACATTTTAATGTTTTACAAACTAAAATTTTAGCTTCACCTGTTTAAAATATACGATAGGTTGGTATAGGTGATCAAGGTAAAATGACGTTTGAATGCTTTGTCAATAAAAATTGACATTATTTTAATTATTGTCGAAGTCTTCACCTAAAAAATATATATTTGACTCTGATCGAAATGAAATACTCTTTGGACGAGAGACTACAGATTGTTATGCTATTTTACAAGTGCCAAGAAAATGCAAGAGAAGCAAGAAGAAGATTTATTGCAAATTTTCATAGAAATATATCCATCAATACAATTCTAAGGATAAAAAACCTATTTGAGGAAAATAAAACTTTACATGATAGAAAAAGAAATTCAATAAAAAATAATTATTAAATAATAAAATAAAACTACTAATAACATAAGTTTTCAATGTGACCGCCGTTTTTCTCGAAACAACATCGATAACCCCTTTGTAGCCTTTCTAAACTTGCTGTTACAATATGATTGTCCTGGTTAAGGCGGTTTATTTCATCGACAATTTTTCCCATGACCTCTTGAATATTTTCGTTTCGTTGTCTGTATACGACGTTCTTCAAATGGCCCCAAAGAAATGTATCCAAAACTGAGAGGTCGGGGCTATTGGGCGGCCAAGATCATTTCGCTTTATCCATTCGTTATGGCGCCGATTTCAAAGTTGAACCACATCATGCACAGCATGAAGAGGCGCCCCATCATGTTGCCAAATTAAATTCTGATATTCTGCCAATGGTAAGTCTTCCAAAAAATTTTCAATTTCGTTTTTTAAAAACTCATAATATCTGTGCCCATTTAAAGTCCCGTTAAAAAATATTGGTCCCAAAATTTTATTGTTTTTTATCCCACACCAAACATGAATAGAATTCCTCCCTTGAAATTTAATAGTCTGGAACTTTTTTGGATTTTCAACGGCCCAGTGGTGACTATTATGTCTGTTGAAAACTCCCGATGTTGTGAAAGTAGCTTCGTCAGTCCACACAATATTTTTGAATAAATCAGGGTCTTCGTTTTCTTGCCGAATTACCATTTGAGAAACAAATTGGAAGCGAAGTTCTTTTTGTGCCGGTGTTAGGTGAAGTGGAAGGATACGAAAAGGCCTAAATTTATGAATTTTCAGAGTCCTGTGAACAGTCCCTCGGGTAACTCTTCTGCGCCTTACACCGCCACCGTACTGAACTTCCCGAACTGCATCCGAAATAGATTTGGTTGGATTAACTTGAAAATAATTTATAATAGCCTGGTCTCGATTTCTTCTTCTTTGTATATTTCTTTTTCTATCATGTAAAGTTTTATTTTCCTCAAACAGGTTTTTTATCCTTAGAATTGTATTGATGGATATATTTCTATGAAAATTTGCAATAAATCTTCTTCTTGCTTCTCTTGCATTTTCTTGGCACTTGTAAAATAGCATAACAATCTGTAGTCTCTCGTTCAAAGAGTATTTCATTTCGATCAGAGTCAAATATATATTTTTTAGGTGAAGACTTCGGCAATAATTAAAATAATGTCAATTTTTATTGACAAAGCATTCAAACGTCATTTTACCTTGATCACCTATACCAACCTATCGTATATTTTAAACAGGTGAAGCTAAAATTTTAGTTTGTAAAACATTAAAATATAATATAAACAGCTATCGCAAAATCAAATCTTTTAATCAGAACAGACATAAAAAAAATCACTCTTTCCAAAAATCGTATAAAAAACGATATATTCCATTTAAAAAACACCTGATGCATAGCGTAACTCTTTTGTTTCTGGTTCAAATATTTTTTCGATGATATTTTTGGATTCTACAAGAAAAAATACATCGATTGGCTTTTTTGAATTTTTCCAAAATACAAGGAAGGTCGAAAATAGGTCCCTGTTCAGTCCTCGCTGGAACACCCTGTACAAGGTGACGTTAACAAATGTTCATTGCAACGTTTCGTTTCGATGGCCACCATCAACTTTGATTTTTCTTATGGGACGGAAAAAAAGTAACACAATATGGTTACTTGTGTTTTTATCCAGAAAAATGGCTTTTTAATACATTTCTAGCATTTTTTTATAGAGGCCTAACGATAAAAGGAAAAAAACATTTGACAAGTTCGAATGAATGTATTTATTTATTTAACAAATATTCAAACAAGTAAATGTTTGTATTGTTATTGTTGTTGTCGTTTTTTACTTTATTTTGTTCTACAATGGATGGAGGTAATTTTACAAACGAAAAAAATGTGCTATTTTGCTACATTTTACGCCAAAGAAATTGTGTAGGAGCCGAGCGCACGTATTCTAATAAATACCCAGAGCGGAGACAACCTAGCAAGTGTATTTTTCGGCGTTTACTATTTAATCTAAAAGAATATGGATCATTTAAAAAGCCTATATTATCTCGACAAAAACCTTCCAATGAAGAAAACCAATACAACGTTCTACAATCTGTTATTGAAAATCCACAAACCTCCACCAGATAAATTGAAGACCAGACGGGGGTAGCTAAATCTACGGCTCAATTTATTTTAAGGAAAAATCAATTTAAGCCTTACAAATTCCGAATATGTCAAGGATTAAACCTGGGTGACGATGAACGACGTAGATATTTCTGTGAGTGGTATAGCAGGATGTGTGAAGACAGTCTTAATTTTCCTTATATATATGGTCTGATGAAAGCATGGTAACCAATAACGGTATTTTTAACAGACGCAATACCCACTATTGGTCACAACGAAATCCACGTGTAAATAGGCCATCCAGACATCAAGACTTTTTCTTGTGGGGCTACATGGAAAATGAGATATTTAAGGAATGTTTTGACAACGAGGAACAATTATATCAATCAGTACGAGCAGCATTTAATACAATTACTCCTGAAATGTTAAGTCATATTTTGGAGTCTACCGTGAGACGGGCGTACTTCTGTTTAAAAAATGGAGGTAATTTGTTGGAACATTTTTTATAGTTAGTAAATAAATAAATACATTCATTCGAACTTGTCAACCGTTTTTTCTTCCTTTTATCGTTAGGATTTCATGGCCTACTTTAATAAAATGCTAGAAATGTATTAAAAAGCCATTTTTCTGGATAAAAACATAAGCAATCATATTGTGCTGTACATCGTTGAATTCGCAATGAAAAGCGCAATCTAATACTGGGTGTACTTTTTTTCGGTCCCATCAGAAAAATCAAAGTTGATGGTGGTTCCATTGAAACGAAACGTTGTAATAAAAATTTGTTAACTTTACCTTGTATAGTTTAAAAAGTGAGAATGAAGAAGTGTTTTCCGTTTTTTCATATCTTTTCAAATAGCTTCAAAAAAAAATTAAAACGAAATCGTAATATTTCGGTTTTTCTCGGATATTTCCGGAACGGCTTAGAATTTTTAAATTTGTAAAGCGGGATTTTGTTGGGCATCAAAATACGCAACTTTTGACTAATTTAACCGAAACTATATCTTTTACCGTTTCCGAGATCCCCATGCTGTGCATCCTTATCTTGGACACACTGTGTTATAGTTTTTAACACGTTTTTCGTTAATATGGCAAATTTCTTTAAAAACCATAGTTTTGATAGTTGAATAGAGAGTTTTGAAGTTATATAAGAGGAATGCTAAAAGTGTGCCCTACTGTGCCACTAATATTCGAAACTGCTTGTTTGCAACTGACTTCATTAACAAATGATAAAAGAGGCCAATTTGACGATCTTCCCTAAAATTTTAGATATTATGGAGAACAAAAGTGAATTTTGAATCTACTTAAAGCGTGCTGAGCATATTTTTTAGCATGTAGTTCTAACCTGATTTATAAAAAAATAGATATGGCGGAACCGACTTGACTCTCGCCCACCCCAAAATTTATCGTGGCGAAGAAAAATGATATTCATAATTATTCGACCCCATTCAGGCAGTCTATCTGTACAGGGTGATCAGTTAAGGGTAACGAGCGGCCATATCTCATAAGATATTGGTCGTATAGATTTGAAAAAAAAAATCGTAATAAAAGTCGCCAAGAGAAATTGCTGAAAATTATTTTCGAGTTTGTCAAACGTCCGCTAGAGGGCGTAACAACCAACACCAAGTAGAAAAATGGGGTTTTTATAGAATTTTGCCTAATGAAAATATATCGATGATATCATTTTCTTATTTAGTGACCATTTCCCTACACTTTTTGTCTAAAATGTTTTGTTCTATATATCATAATTAAACCGGTGGGGGAAGTTCAATTGTTTTTTCAAACAAACCAAGATGTCTCCCGTTTCTTTTGACCGATTTTAGCAAACTTAGGCTCATATGAAAGAGATAATTTGCACTACAAAACGCTTATTTGGTTTTGAATTTTTGACTTTTGCTGGCGTCGCTAGATGGCGTTAACTGAATTAGTAGCATATTTTTTAGTTTTTTTCAAAAAAAACAAATGTAATGGTATATTCATTTTTACATATTTTAAAAGGGGATAAATTCCTCTATAATTTAATGAAAATAATTTATCATCTACCTTTTTTTGAACCGTTGATATTGACCAAAATATTATTTTATTTTATTAAAAAATGGCACGCCACTGCTTTTTGTCAAAATAAAAATCATTTTCGTAATCACTTATTAGTTGCTAACAAAAAGAACCTCTTGACTTTTTTTCGTTAGACGAACGGTTTTGGATTGAAAAAATAAGATTTTGTTGTTGGACAGTTTTATTAAGATTTTTCATTGTTAAACATCTTATTTTTTCGATCCAAAGCCGTCAAGAGGTTCATTTTGTTAGCAACTAATAAGTGATTACGAAAATGATTTTTATTTTGACAAAAAGCAGTGGCGTGCCATTTTTTAATAAAATAAAATAATATTTTGGTCAATATCAACGGTTCAGAAAAAGGTAGATGATAAATTATTTTCATTAAATTATAGAGAAATTTATCACCTTTTAAAATATGTAAAAATGAATATACCATTACATTTGTTTTTTTTTTTGAAAAAAACTAAAAAATATGCTACTAGTTCAGTTAACGCCATCTAGCGACGCCAGCAAAAGTCAAAAATTCAAAACCAAATAAGCGTTTTGTAGTGCAAGTTATGCTCTTTCATATGAGCCTAAGTTTGCTAAAACCGGTCAAAAGAAACGGGAGACATCTTGGTTTGTTTGAAAAAACAATTGAACTTCCCCCACTGCTTTATTTTGATATATAGAACAAAACATTGTAGACAAAAACTGTAGGGAAATGGTCACTAAATATGAAAATGATATCATCGATATATTTTCATTAGGCAAAATTCTATAAAAACCCGATTTTTCTACTTGGTATTGGTTTTTACGCCCTCTAGCGGACGTTTGACAAACTCGAAAATAATTTTCAACAATTTCTCTTGGCGACTTTTATTATGATTTTTTTTTCTCAAATCTATACGACCAATATCTTATGAGATATGGCCGCTCGCTACCCTTAACTGATCACCCTGTATATTTAAAACAGTAAGCCAGATTTTTCAGCAAGTTCGTGAGAGAGTTGTACTGCATCAATTTACATGATTTTTTTTAAATGAACGTCTGGTTGAGGACACCTTTCAACACTATTTTTTGTAATGTTTTATTGTGTATTTTTTCTATAAAACCAATATGTTTTTCTTCAATAACATTTCTGGACAATGTGGTGAATGCGCCCCATATTCTTATAATTCCACCGGAAACTCAGCGCGCATCTAACGAAAAAGCTGAACAAGGTCTGCCGTGCCAGCTAGTATTACATTATATTCAAGATATTACCATTTGTATTTCCATCGTAAAGAGAAGTCTTTTTCAGATCTTTACGTTTCAGGGTCCCTAGAAAAAGTATGTTTTCCCAATTCCATCGGTCTGTCTGTCTGTCTATCTGTCAGTGTGTCTATTCGTGGCATTGTAAAAAACTACTAATCCGATTGACTTCACATTTTGGTCAAAAATTAAAGATCGTATAGGGATGGCCTAGTAACATTTTGATAGAAATCCAATATGGCGGCCTAGTGAAAAGTAAAAAAAAATTGTTACTAAAAAATCTACTTACAGTTCGAATATCCCCTTTACCTCAAATTTCGCACAAAAATAAGGTATTATGAGAAAATTAACTGGTAATATTTTGGTACGAATCCAATATGGCGAAACAAAATGACGGTTTAATAAAATATTTGAAAATTCAACCTGAAAAAACTACTTAATAGAATGATTTCGAATGTTGTGCGTTAATTAATTTTGGTATAGGTATACTGGTAAAATTGCAGTACGAATTCAAGATGGCGGAACAAAATGGCGGCCAAATAAAATGTTATTAATCGTGAAAAAATCACCAGGTTTCTACATATCTTCAGGCTCTAATATCCCTAGATGCCTAAAAAATATATGTTTTATCATTCCATCGGTCTGTCTCTCTGTCAGTTCGAGTTACTATTTACCAGAATAACTTCAAATTCTGGTCAAAAATTAAGGGTCATATGGGGATGACCTGGTAATATTTTGGTAAAAATCTAGTATGCCGGAACAAGATAACGGTCTAGTAAGACGTTAAAAAAATATTACTCAAAAACTAATTATTCCAATTTACATTAAATTTTCCATAAAAATCAAGTGTTACATAGAAATAAACTGGTAACATTTTGGCACGAATGCAAGATAGTGAAACAAAATGGCGGCCTAATGAAATATTTAAAAAATCAGCCTGAAAAAAAAAACAAATTTTTAGATTAATTTCATATTTTGTAGAAGTATTAAGTGGTATATAAAGATAAATTCGTAAAGTTGTGGAACGAATTAAAGATGGCGTAACAAAATGATGGGAAAATAAAATCTTCTTATTCAATTGATTTTAAATTTTGCAGAAAAATTAAATATTATATAAAGATAAACTGAAACGAATTCCACACGACGGAACAAAATGGCGGTGTGCGTCAATATAAGAACTACTTATTCAATTTATACCCAAAAATCAAGTTTGGTATAAGTAGATACTAGATAAAATATAAATGTTTGAAAAGAAATTGGGTCACACTTCATTATTACTATATAATAAAAAAAAAAAGATTCATAACCAGGGAAGTTTCGAGTAAGGAAATTCACCGATTTTCTTCTTATAAAATGGCAATTTCGAATCTGGTTCATCTTTAGTCTCCATTGGAACTATGATATTACAGTTTAATACCAAGTTAAGCAAAAGTTTGTGTTTATAATGACCAGGATATTATCTATTGCGATCGGTGAATGGTGATTGTTTAAGGTACGCACCATATATACCACGTTTGTTTAAAAGGTGTTAAAAGGGGACCGTTACGATTTCAAAGAGCCCGTTATTACATTATTAAGAGATTACACGTACTTTGTTTACAAGCTTAGTTAATATCTACATTTCGTGAACGATCAAGTTCAGTTTAAAAGTAACAAATTGTCTATATAAATGATATGATTTTATTGAGGAATAACGTGTTAAATTTCAATAATAAATTCATCGCTACTGGAAAATTGTTATGTGTATTGTAAGTAAAACCAAGTACATTTGTTTTAACTAAAAACTAGGGGCTAGAATCTCTCAATGTATTGCTCTGTGGGTGGAACAAAATTATCGTTTCCTTTATTTACGAAACAACTTAACCCAAAGATACTCCGAGTTAAAAACATGATTTTGAATTTTTCGCCACATGAACTTTTTGAATTAATAACATAGCTATGGTGTCAGCAGGATGGGGATACTCTATATATTACGAAAGAGATGTTACACAATTGTTAAATTAAAACAGAGTAAAATATACAGGATGGTATATTTAAAATAATCCAGTTATTTATGATTAAAAAATGGCTCTTCTAATAATTCGTTATTACAAAAAATACCTATTACTTAATGTGGTATTAAAAACCCCCAATAATTGTGTCCTTTTTAAATAAGAAAGTTGATAGTGGCCTCAAAGAAACGACTCACCCTGTATATATATAAAAATAATATAAATTAAAAATTTCTTTTATATACAGTAATTTTTGTATATATTTTTTTTATCTTTTGTAGTTTCTCAGATAGGACCATCTTACGTCCTGGGCAACTGTAACAGTGCCGTATTTAGAATGGTCCTTGTTTTTTCTTCTTTTTCTTAACACTATAGCAGCACAAAAATCAGTGACGACTAAAAAAAAAAGGTTTGTCATTTATAAAATGAAAAATACTATAAAATAATGTTTGACTCTGGGGGGTAAATTAGTCAATGCCCTGTATAATGTTGCAGAACCTGCAGACAGACGTTGTGGTTGCTACGTTTTTAAATTTTGTATAAAAACAAGCGTTTTAGCGTATTTAAAACCTCATTACTTTTTTTTTAAACTCCTGTTTGCCATATTTTAACTTAAAAGGAGTGTTTGAAACACCATTGCTTCTGTTTAAAATCAGAAGGAGATAAAGATCCGGGAACACTGTTCTTATTAATGCTTTAATGACAGACATTATGATTTAAAAGAAGTGTTTTAAATGTGTTGAAAACGTCATTACTCTGTTTGACACAAGCAATCAAAAATGATAAAGATCAGAAACACTATTCCTATCAATTCTTTAATGAAAAAATGTTAATTATAAAGGAAATACAGCAAAGTAATAACAGCAAAGCAAAGCAAAGAAAGAAAAAAAAATCGGCAAATTTTCTTTACCCGGAATTTCCCTCGTTATGAATATTTCGTTTTATTAGGAATACTAATATTGATAGACAGACCGACAAACAGACCAGTGGTATTGAGAAAAACTTATTTTTTAGCATCTAGGGACGCTAAAACGTAAATATATGTAAAAACTGGAATTTTTTTCGCAATTACAAAAATTTCATTTGGCCGCCATTTTGTTCCGCTATCTTGAATTCGTATCACAGTTTTACCCATTCATCCCTATACCACAATTAATTCTGGCACAAAATTTGAAATCAATCTATTAAGTAGTTTTTTTCAGGCTAAATTTCTAAATATTTTATTAAGCCACAATTTTGTTTCGACATCTGGGATTCATACCAACATTTCACTAGTTGATTATTACGTAATAGTTGATTGTTGAGCAAAATTTGAGGCAAATTAGATAAGTAATTTTTTAGTAATAATCTTTTAAACATTTGACTAGGCCACCATTTTATTTCGACATACTGGATTTCTACCAAAATGTTACCATGCCATCCCCATATGACTTAATTTTTACCAAAATTTGGAGTTTCTGTTTATAGTTTTTTAGCTATGCTGCGAACAGTCAGACCGAGAGACAGACAGAACTGAGAAAACATGTTTTCCGGCATCTGGGGACCTTGAAACGTAAAGATCTGAAAAAATCTCGGAGAATAATTTTTTCACGATAACAAGACTTCCCTTTTACGAGGGAAGTAATACATTTTTTTTTCAAATTTGCAACCAAACTTCTAAATAATAAGGAAATTGTCAAGAAATAATCGAATTTGAGAATAAAAAATCGGTAAATTCACCTTTAATCACAACTTCCCACTTACAATATACAGTGTATATATGTATATAATTATTTGCTAATAACTTTATACAAATTTTATAGACCGTAATTTATTCATTTATTTTTTAATTTTAAATTAACTTATTAATATTATTATTATTATTATTTATTTTTCATAACATTATTTACGTAGTTGAAAAATAAGGTTTCATTCCAGGAAATGTAATTTTACCCAAGATTTAAACATTTTATTAGGCCGCCATTTTGTTTTGCCTTATAGAATTCGCACTAGTAATTTACCAGCCGGAAGAATATGGGTATTTATCCCCCCTATATATTTTTGAAGTATAGCCAAGTTTAAGCCTTTTCAATTTTAATTTTTTTTGCTAAAAATGTTGCTATGAAAATAGTTTTACAATATCTGTTAATTTGTTTATTGTTTCTTCTTATTTTCTTTGGTTAATATTTGTCAACAACTTGCAACCGTTTTGAAAAATAATTATATCTCCTCTCTGTTATTATTTAATACATAATTTTTTGCAAAATTTTAAGTCAATGGAATAAGTAGTTTCTGGTGCTGAATTCTTAACTGACGGAAATGAAAAAACATGTTTTCCAGGTCCAGGGATCCTAAAACGCAAAAATCTACGAGGAAAGTGTGAAAATTTTTATTAAACATTTTTGTGAAATATCAAATTTAAAAAATAACTGAACATCAAGTTTAATACTTATGACAAAAATATTCAAACATATTTCGTGTTTTAAATACACCACCCATATTTTATTATACCTTTGAATCCTTTGTGAAATCCTAGACTAATTTGGGTTTTTTTTATTTAAAATAAGGAAATTTTGGAAGATCTCGTGCTAATTTTTAACTGCTTATTTCATACTTCGTTTCAAAAGATCTCATTGTGTACAAAGCGATCAAATTATCTTGATAACATTTTAACCCCCTATATCTCCTTTAGTTTTAAAGTTAGCCATATGAATCAAAAAACAAATTGTAGGGTTGGTTAACAAGTTTTTTCCTAACACACTGCCTCTTATGATAGGATTTTTCTTACATTTCTCGGGTATCTGTGAACATTCTGACACAGGGTTAATAGGCAGGGCCGTATTCTGTTTAAAATAAGACAATTTCATACAATTTTTACAAATAATTTGAAATTTTTCAAAAACAAAATTCTTTTTTTACTTATTAAATACATTACAGTATTAGGTTGACAATACATTAGTCGAAAAAAACATAATATACAAACTAGTGATGTAAACTGAAAAAAAATACGTTTTTTTCTTTAAAAAACATATATTGTTTTTTTTTTCAAAAATATTGTTTTTTTAGAAGTCTTCATAAGGAATATTTTTTGAGCGCCGCCAGTTTTCAATATCAGACTTCTTAGAAGCAGTGGTAGGTATTTTCTCCAGTCTGCGTGAATGATATGGTGCATTGTCCATAACAATTACCGAGTTTTCTTCCAGGGTTGGTAATACTTTTGAAAACCAATTTTAAAAAGATATACCATCCATTTTTTCATGGTAATCTGCACTTTTATTGGATTCAAAAGTCCATAGACCATCGGGTACAAAGCCATCTTCACTGCCAATATTGCAAATTGCCTTTTTCCTTTTCCTAAAAGAGGAGAAAATTTTTATATTTTAAGATTTAAAAAATAAAAAAATAGATATATTTGTAATCTGCAGGAAAATACTCATTTGAGGGACATATAATATACAGGGTGTCCCATTTAAAAAATACAATATATGGTTAAATCTTGTAAAACTGATACTCTCTACAGTTTGTGATTGGTTGGAACTAAAAAAGATATGGCAGGTTAAAATGTTATCAAGATTGTTGATCACACTGTACATTGAAATGTTCGAGCAACGTTTTGCGGACTTACATTATCCCAAGAAACAAATTGCCTGGTAGAAAAGCAAATTAATAAAAAAAAAACATGAATAATCTCAAGAACCTTTTGTTTTCCTTTTACGAATGTAAGTTTGTTTATCTCCATATTATCAATTTTATTATCATCTTAACACTCTATTGTGAACTATAATGTGTGAAATTTTTATATTAGGGACATAAAAAGTATAAAAATGTTATTTTGCGTAAGAAGCATACCTCATTTATATTTTTCTCTTAAAAGTACAAATATAATATATGTTTTGAATTAAACCCCAAACAGAAACACAAGATTTATAATTAAGAGTATCAGTTTTATCACATTACTTTGGAAGAATCAAATATTCTCAGGCACACCTTTAATCAGAGTACCTACTCGTTTCTAAAATAATTATGACATTTAATAACATACCTGTCAAAATAAATATCATTTAATGTAAAATAGTTGTTATCAAAAGTAACTAAATATTTGTAATTTAAATACGGCTTATTCAAGTGTAATTTTTAAATAATACATACATTTAATTAAGCTAAAAGGGATTAAACTAAGCAGTAAGATAAAAATATTAAAATCCAAAAACAACACTGCCATATTGAACACATTTTTCTAACTGATTCCTTAGATATCTGAAGAAATTTCTGATTTTTTCCTGGGATATTGAATGGATAGACTGGTTATTCTACTTTTTAGCACTTGAACATCATTTGGTATTAGAGCAGCATAAACCATTTGTTTTAAACAGCCCCATAGAAACATGTCGCCCATAGTTACGTCAGGGCTCCTTGGGGGCCACAAAATTGGGCCGCTTCTTCCAATTCATCTTGTACCAAATTTGCGGCTAAGCCATTCTGTTGCTTTACGAGCGTAATGAGCTGAACAACTATCCTGTTAAAAATACATTTTTTTGGCAACAATTTAATGGCAAATTTTCAGGTTCATTGCTAAAAAAATGTATCCAGCATTTCTAAGTACGATATTCTATTGCAGTTGTTATTGTTACTTTATATAATATTGTCTTCGCGTCATTATTTTAAATTTGGAGTTTTCTCGAGGCCAGTACTTGACGTGCTGGGAATCTGCAATTCCAGTAGTAGAAAATGTACATATTTTCATATATTTTCATTTAAAATCTTGTCTGCTGCCCACAAACAAAAATCTAGTCTTTTCGCTTCATCTTCCTCTTCCGACGTATGATTAAAATGGGGTTTGAAGGGAAATATTTTTTTTTCTTTTAAAATCGTCTAAATATAAGTTTTTTTTGTTTCCCGGAGAAAAAATTTTGCCTATAAGACCAACCATGTCAATTCCAACCCCAAAATCTTAATTCCCATTTAGGGGTCGAGTGAAACCTTATTTTAAGGGCAATCAAATTCTCTTTACAACGCATCTTATTTTTTTAAATTTGATGCGGCCGTTTTTTGAAAAAAATAAGGGTAGAGCAATAAAAAGAAAAAAATCATTGTTTGATCAAAAATGTTATGATCCTTTGATTTTTGCATCGAGAAAAAAGTTTTTTTCGCTTATTTTCAACTTTGTCGCTTTAACCTCCTGCAGGGTTAAACTGCAACCCTTAAAATATATTAAACTAGCAATTTTTAAAAATTAAGTAGGTAATTAACTAGTTAATAAGACAACACTGATAAAACTATAAAATTGTATCGATCTTTAACGTTAATTTTATGTTATGACATTGTTTTTCTGGAAAAAATAATTCTTTTTGAGCTTAGCTTTACGGTATGGGTATGGTTTAGGTTCAGAAAGAAAGATGAGACAAGATGTAAATAAAGTGTTGGCCTCCTGCATCCATTCAATAATACAAATTTTGTTCAAAACGGTCCCGGAGATTATGAAGCACTTCTGGTGTAACATCCCGACATTCATCGATTATCCGCTGACGTAAATCATTAGTGACTGTGGCTGAGTTTTATAAATCTTACTTTTTAAGTGACCCAATAGAAAAAATCTAAGGGTTTAAGTCAGGTGATCTTGCAGGCCACTCTATTACTCCTCTTCAGCTGATCCATCTACCAGGATACGTCCAATTTATATATCCACGAACAGCAAGGGTATAATGAGGTGCACAATCTTGTTGAAATGTCAGCTTATTAACATTGTAATTGTTATTATTTTCAAGTGTTTCTGTGAATGCACGATCGATAGCGTCTTCTAATAATTGCAGATACATTTCTCCATTTAGATTTCCTGGGAGAAAAAAAAGGACCAATTAAACAATCACCGTAAACAAATTTCATAAATGTCATGGAATAGATGTGGATTTCCGTCAGACCAATATCGACAATTTTGACGATTAACAGTCCCATTTAGAAAAAACAAACACTCATCGGAAAAACAAATGTTAAACACTAAATTCGGATTATTTATTATTCGTTCACTCATAATCTCACAAAATTCCAAACGTGTGTCAAAGTCGTCTTCGTTTAATTGTACAAGATGAATTTTGTAGGGGTGAAATTTATGTGTCTTTAAAATTCTGCGAATACTCTTACGAGATATGCCATATACTAAAGGTAGTTGCCTGGTGCTTAATGTAGGGTCCAAAACAGCAAGTTCCACTCCTTCGTTTCCCACCATCATTGGATTTGCAGCGATTGGTTTTCGGTTTGCCACGGATCCTGTAGAATAGAATTCCACAGTACTAACAATTATTAGGATTTGATTAATTGTAAAAAAAACTAGTATATACTACTTTTTTCTTGTACCGATAAAATTGGAATTTAGATTAACTTTTTTGAATGATAAATGTAACGATAAAAACATTTTTTTTATTTTTATGTTGGATCTGTCGAAAAGAGAATTTGATGACCATTAAAATGAGGTATAACATGAAGTTTAATGCTATTTAATATAAGGATTGAAGCTCACTCCTGCGGGGGGTTGAAGTAAGAGAGTGAAAATATGCATAAAAGACTTCTTCGTCGAAATAAAAATCAACAGGTTTCAAGATTTTCCTCATAGAGCAGTAACAATGAGAAATCGTTTTTTTTTTCGTTGTTCTTTCCTTATTTTCTCAAAAATTGCTGCATCAAATTTGAAAAACTAAGATGCGTTAATTACCTTTAAAATAAGGTATCAGTCGGTCCCTATTCCTATTTGCGAGGGGGTTGAAGTGACAAGACTGATAATATGCGCAAAACCTTTCCCCCGAGAAATAAAAATCGACGGCTCAGGGCAATTTTTTTTTTAGACGAACGGTATATGAAATATCGGCCTTGTTTTGTTTTGATTGGCCCACCCCGTATAGCAAAACAAATGAATGTAGAAATTCCCCAATATGCTATTTTAGTTTCATTTAATAAGTCTACTGTCGAATTTTACAGGAACTGTAAAAAAAAACTTGAACTTCTTCAATAATCTAATGGAACCCCAGATTTATAGTGAACACCAAATTTAAAATCTAGGATTATTTTTTAATATTTATTCATTATTTGTACCTACTTATGTAATTTTGTATAGCTTTTTATATACCTTTTTTTCAGTTTGACAAAGCATGGGTTCCTCTAGTGGGGGTAAGAAGAAATATTTGAGCATTAGGAACAAACAACGAGCAAACATGAGTTTTTTCATTGTTGTGATGTTCTTTGCAGTGTTCGGAATTATAGTTTTTACGGAAATATTTTTTATTGATGAAAAAGAGAAAGCTACAGGTATGAATAGCTCCTCATTTTGCTGTATTTTTTAGCATTTATGTGAATTCAATAACATCTAATTATATATTTGTATCTATTGTTTTCTTTCAAACTGTGTTAAGAATTTTTATTAGACTAAATAATATTAAAACGTTATGTATTTGAATAATTTTCTTTTTATTTTGTGTAATAAAGACAAATATAATACAAAACATGTATTTGTAGGAGTATTAGTACGTCATGGATCTATGGGATTTCAACATAAAGATAGGCCTGACTATGATAATGAATTTGCAGTAAGTATTATTATATCTATTATTTTAAAATTGATATAATTAACTGTAAAAAAACTTCTCAATATGCATTTGATGGCTAGCAAAAGAACTTTCTATACCATAATCAAAACTTACAACACGGTTGAAGCAGTAGTAAAAAAATGCAGAGACAAAAATTTACACGTATCCTTCGGTTAAAATGTATCAGAGTATTCCTATTTGTATGTTTTTAGAGTGTTTTGAGAGATAAAAAAGGCAAGGAAAACAAGAGTTTATTTTACGTCTTTTTGTAATCGTTTGTAGTATTTTATACAGAACCAGCGAATTTTTATAAAAAAAGAAAGAAAAAAATCGGTAAATTTCCTTTACCCTGAACTTCCCTCGTTATGGATCTTTCCTTTTATTAGGAATAGTGAAGGGTGATTCAATTTAATTCAGTACATAGTCATTTAGTAACACTTACATACTGTATTTTCAACCATTTTTACTGAAAGCTATTTTGTTATATCAAATTGTATTCCCACCAATATTTTATCAGTTTCTACTTATGCCATACTTGATTTTTCGGCATAATTTAAAATAAATTCAATAAGTAGTTTTTACAACAACAGACATCGCCATTTTGTCCGTCATGGTGAATTCGTACCAGTTTATAGTCAAATGAATAAGATTTTTTTACATTGATTTTTTAAAAAAATTATTTGGCCGCCATCTTTAATTCGTTCCAGAATTTTACGAGTTTATCTCTGTGTCACACTTAATGCTTGCACACAATTTGAAATTAATCTAATAAATACTTTCTTTAGGCAAACGTTTTAAATATTTTATTACGCTATTTTGTTTCGCTATCTTATATTCATACTAAGATGTTACCAGTTCATTCCTGTGTAACACTTGGTTTTTGTGCAAAATTTAAGATAAATTGGATAATTAGTTTTTTTAGTAATAATTTTTTTAACGTTTCACTAGGCCGCCATCCTGTTCCAGTCAGGGGCGTGCGGTGAAAGAAAGGGAAGCAATTTTTAGAAACTTAACTATTTGTAATGTAATTCGATTCTAAGATCATTTTTTGCAAATTTCTCACGAAATTTTTTATACGTTTAAGTGTTGAAAAATTGCGTTCTACTGATGAACTTGTGGCAGGTATTGTCAATATAAATTCACACAATTTCGACACTTCGGTGTAGGCATTTTCCAGCTCCTTGTCTTTTAAAAATTGCATTAGTTCCTTAGCGTTATTTTTTGCGCTAATATCATCGGTTTCGTAAATCACTTTTAGTTCAGATCGCAGTAACACTCGGTCGAAGAACTAGCCATAATGAAGAAGAAGAGATTTAAACGCATCTTCTGGAAAAGTTTTTCCTTTAAAAGCATCAAAATTGCAGAGCTCGTGGAATTTAAAATCATTTAAACCGTTAAATCTATAGTTTATTTGTTGCTGAATTTGATCGATTATTTCATAAAAGAGGCGTCTGTATGATGTTTGAACATCTCCGACCTTGTCTGTGCGAAGACGCTTGGCTTGTGGCTTTACATTTAACGTCATCGTTTTCTCCCAAAATAGGTGAAAGACATCTCTTTTTTAGCTTAACATGGACTTAAAATCATCCACTTTTTTTAGGCAAAGCCCAATATCATTTGTTTTAGTTTGTAATACATTAAAAACATTGTCCGAGAATGGAAATATTTCTGAAAATATGTTCAACAAATAATTAAAATTGAAATCTCGTTTCAAACAGTCCAAAAACCCCCTCGAACTATTTATTGCTTCTGAGTCCCACGTTTCATTATTTTCCATTATATTCTCAAATAATTCAATCAGTGATTCACGATTTTCAGATACTGTTAACACAAGTCTTCCATTATAGTTCCACCTAGTAGGAGCTACTTTGGGCAATCGTTTGTGGATAATGGAGTCCAAAGCTTGTGTACGTTTTGTTGACTTGGAAAAAAAGCAGCCATGCCATTTAAAGTAACGAAAAATACTTTACACTCTTTAATGTGATTGATAGACTGGGATAAAACTAAATTTAATTTATGAGCAAAACAATGGACAAACACAGCACTTGGGAAAGTTTCTCGAACTTTAGCTTGCAGACCCCCTAATTGTCCTGCCATCACTGCAGCTCCATCATAGCTTTGAGCAACTAATTTTTTCTCTCCGTTGATTTCTTTAGTAACGTTATAAACTACGGTATACAGGGTTATTCACGCAACCCGTTCATTAAAAGTTTTTGATGATGCCATTTAGATAAAAATTTCAAATTTTGGGATTAAGGTAAGGTCAAGGGGTACTTCTTTTTTGAAATATTTTCAACTTCCTGTCACTTCCGGTTTAACCGGAAGTTGGTATCAACTTACTTATTTTAAATGGAACACCCTGTATTTTATGGTATTTTTTGATTCTACGGAGAATTTTAATACTATTTTATGTAGCATGACCTATACCTAGGTTCAAGCGGTCTTAAGATAGTTGACCTTGAACCAAAAATGAGCCTTCGGGGTACCAAATTTTAAAATCTCATATTTTTGTAAGTTTTGAAGATATAATCTTTATATTTTGCAGACGATCGGTAAATAATCTTAGGTTTCTATTTTTTTTATTGAATTTGTCTATTTTTATACAGGGTGTCCTAAATTCAGCGGCAAAAATTCACATTTTCAAAGCCGCTAAAATCCGTTTTTTTAAATGGGACACCCTATAACTTTATGCACTATCAAATGTAGAATTTAATTTTCTATCGAACTGTATTAAGGTTTCCTATACCTATTCGTAACCATTTTCAAAATAATCAGGTTTTTATTAAACTATCATATGTATTTGCTAAATGCTTACACCTTCCCGTAGTAAGCCATGGAAAAACAATTGTTGTGCTTTTCTATTCAACATGACAGCTGATTTGAAACTTTTAAATTAAAATAAAATAACACTCAAAAGCTGATATTCTCAATTTATATTATATTCGCGGAGAATGTTACAAAATATTGGAGAGAACGTGCCATGTTTTTAATGAAAAACATCCTCATTTATCGCCAATGAACAAGAGAAAATTGAAGAGGATTGAAACGAAATTTTTTCGTTTCGGAAAAGTTAAAGTTATAAAAAATGTAATAAATTGTTTACATTATTTTTAACCATATCTACTAAGTTCGAGACTATTCTAAACTTGTTTTAGTGAACTTAAAAATTATAACAATCTAACAATCAACAATAAATAAATAAAATAATAAAATTGAATTATAACAAATGTTCTATATGTTGTCCGTTCATTTGAAGACACATTTCAATTCTTCTTTGTACAGTTGCTGTGGCCCGTTGAATTTGCCCGTTTTCTAATTCGGCAAAAGCTGTTCGTATTCTGTCCAGTAAATCTTATTGATTATTTACTGGGGAAGCATAGACTTTACCTTTGATAGATCCCCATAAATAAAAGTCTAGGGGTGTTAAATCAGACGATCGCGGGGGCCATCTCCAAGGGCCGTTGGAACCAATCCAGCGATCTTCAAAAATTCGAGATAATTGGAGATAAACTGCAGCGGAATTATGCGCTGATGCCCCATCTAATTGATACCAATAATTTTGCAGCTCACCAATAGGAATTTCTTCTATAAATTCAGAAACCGTCCCTCGTAGAATTTCCAAATACTTATCACTGTCTAAATTGTCTTCATAAATACAGTACCGCACCTGATCATTTAATACTATACCGAAAACATTGAAGCTAAACCTCTCTTGAGAACGCGTTTCGTGTAAAGCGTGCGGTTTTTCTGCTGCCCAGAAATTTTCGTTTCTTCTATTTGTTATTCCTTCTCTAGAAAATTTCGCTTCATCGGTCCAAAATATTTTTGAAAGGAATTGAGGGTCCTCTTGAATTTTCAAAAACATGAATTCGCAAAATTCTACTCGTCGGACGTCATCACCAGGTCTCAAGGCTTGTACGTTTTGGAAGGAATAAGGGTGCATATAATATTCGCTCAAGATTCTTTGGACAGATGAAGAAGAAATTCCCAATTTTTTTGTGCAGACGGTATTGAACTTTGCGGGTTTGCGTGGAAATAAGCTAATGTGTTTATTATGTTATCCTCGGCATTTGTCACTGGTTTCGGAACATTTTTGTTAACTTTAACCTTGCCAAAACGCAAAAAGTTCGTTTCAATCCTCTTGAATTTTGACTTGTTCATTGGCGGCAAATCAGGGTGGCGTTTATTAAACACACCACACATTCTCTCCAAAATTTTATAACATTCTCCATGAATATAAAATAGATTGAGAATATCTGCGTTTGAGTATTCTTCCATTTCGATTTAGAAGATTTAGTTTATCACTGACAGCTTTCGATAAATAACGCATACTAATCATCTGTCATATTGGATATTGGATCTCAATTGTTTTCCCATGGCTCACAATTGGAACATGTAAACATTTAAGCAAATACATACGATATTTTTATAAAACCCAATTATTTCGAAAATGGTTACGAATAGGTATAGGAAACCTTAAAACAGTTCGATTGAAAATGAAATTCTACATTTGATAGTGCATAAAGTTATAGGGTGTCCCATTTAAAAAAACGGACTTTAGCGGCTTTGAAAATGTGAATGTTTGCCGCTGAATTTAGGACACCCTGTATAAAAATAGACAAATTCAACAAAAAAAATAGAAACCTAAGATTATTTACCGATCGTCTGCAAAATATGAAGATTATATCTTCAAAACTTACAAAAATATGAGATTTTAAAATTTGGTACCCCGAAGGCTTAATTCTTTTTAGAATAATGGTTGCAACAGTGGAAATTAAATCATTCTGGATTCGATTCGAGGTTCCGCGAAAAACGCTAGACTGCTCTAAATGATTTTTTAAGCAATCATCATATTTAGCCATTAAACTAAATAAATCTTGAAAATTTCCTCTATTTGAAGAAACCCTTGTTTCGTCATGACCTCTCAATCAATCGGGTAAGTAGTTTTTTAGCTATTCCGCGAACAGACAGACCGACAGAGACAGATGGACCGACGGAGTTTTTCGACATGTAGAGACCCTGGAACCTAATGTTCTGAAAAAGTCTCGGAGGGTGATTTTTTACGGTTACAATACTTTCCTTTTACGAGGGAAGTAAAAAAGTAAATCAGTTTTAAGACGTTTATAAATTTTGAGGATTAATAACTCAAAAACGAAACATGGGCGAAAAACTTTGAGTCCGGGTTCGTGACGAATCCCATATTTCACCTATATACAAAAAAATAACATCAAAATCGTAGATATATAATTACCTTAATTTAGAATAAGTCAGCTAGTTAAAAATGTCATTTTGTCAGACATCGTTTAAAATTAGAAAAAAAAATTTAAAGTTTTTAAAAATGACACATGACAAACAACAAAGAGTAAAATTGGTAATGTTATTTGAGAAGAGTCGTCCCATAAGAAGAATATCCAAAGAAATTAACTTACCAAAAAGTACCATTTAAGTGGCAAAATCCCGGCTTATTAAATAGATTGCGTGGAAGTGGCAAAAAGGGGGTATCAAACGAGGAATAAGATAATAGTCTGAAGTTTCCAGACAGCCGTGGAAGCGCAAAGGAAAACAGACTTTCCTGATTCTGTTAGGACAATAAGACACCGCGTGAAGGAAAGATCTAATTTAAGAAATCGTGCTGCAGTTAAGAAATATTTTTAACAGCTATTAACAAAAAGCAAATAGTGAAGCGTGGAATTTGCTTTGCAGTATTTACAAGAACGGTTAGGGTTTTGCAGAAATGTTGTTTTCACGGATGACAAAATATTTACAGATGAAAAAATATTTCAATCTTGTTATAATGGGCGGATTATAATGGACAGACCTCGAAACACTAGATTTGAAGAGAAATACACCCAACGGTTCAAGCACGTGGTAGATTTTCAGTTAATGTGTGGAGATATATGACAGCAAGACGCCAAGGACTTTGACCAAGGAAGTTTATGTAGATCAGGGGTGCTCAAACTTGGACTGCTAGCGATCTACCTCAATATTTTTAGACTACTTACGATCGACTCTGAGAGGCTGCAAGTATGTGTGATGCAGGGTTGTCGTACATACACGATACATACACCCTACCTACTTACCTAGGTAGGGTGTACCGTAACATATATAGATATCAGCTTTCCGCACAATATACATTATTTTAGTCAAGGTTTGGGTTAGGTTTAGTTAGGATCTTCTCTGTAATATCAATGAAAAAACTCATAGTTACTCAAAATTGCGAGTTTTTTGGTTGTTACAAAACAAAAGACTTACATATGGTGTTAAACTTAACTAAGGAGTGACTTTGGATGTTGAAGCGTGGCACTGCATGTCCTCAGCATACTTTTCATAAGATGGTACATAACCACTGAGTGCTAATCGCAAGCATGATGACATATGATCGTCAGTTAGTCGACTGCGATATTTTGACTTAATTATCTTCATTTCAGAAAATGCAGACTCGCACAAGTAAGTTGACCCAAACATTGCTGTCAGTTGAAGGGCGATTTGCCTTAAATTCGGATATTTATCTTCAGATATAAAACACCAGAAATTTGTATCAGATGCTGTAGCTTTGAGATGTATATCTGATATAATCTGCACCAACTCATTTTCAGCAGAACATGAGTTCATATTAAACTGACTTGCTATTTCAGTAGCTAATTCCTCAATGGTTTTACGTGAAAAAGGATAACTTATAAATGATGCTACATTTGCCAATTTACTACAATCATAAAAACGCATTTCGAATTGTCCCAAAATATTTGATAATTCAGCCTCATATGAATCAGAATTCAACTGAGGAATCCTTGCTTTCAAAGACGGAAAATGTTTCAGATCCTTTCTTTCCAGTTGATCTATCATAAGTTGCAATTTACTTTTGAATGCGTTTACTGCGCTAACTATCTCAATAACAGTTTTTCCTTTACCTTGAAGCTCCAAGTTAATGGTGTTTAAGTGCATTGTGATGTCAGTCAAAAATGCCAAATCAGTAAGCCATTTTTCGTTTTTCAACATCTGAGCTTCAAAAAAAGAGTTCAGCTGACTCTCTACCTTTCAACTGCAACTTAAAGAGCCGCCGTTGCAAGCTACGCGCACGGATGGAATTCACAATTTTTGTAGCAATGCCCATAATTTCCTCCGTGTTTAAAACTTTTGAACACAGAACTTGTTGATGTATAATGCAATGGATTGAAAAAAATGAAGGGAAATCTTCATTGTCATTGCTGGTGCCCCATCGGTTGTAATGCATACTACTTTATATATTGGTAGCTTGTAGTTTTTTACAAAATTGAAGAAAACGTCATATGTATCTTCGCCACGGGACTTCCGCTTCAAAGAAATGATTGTCAAAAATTCTTCCTTAGCCAACATGTCATTGAATATCATCCGCATAAAAATACACAGCTGGTCTGTCATATCGGTGGATTCGTCGAACTGTAAAGAAAAGTATGTACATTCCATGATATCATTTTTTAGTTTATCTGCCATGTCCTGACTCATGACTTCAATACGCCTTGTGACAGTCGGACGAGATAACTGAAGTTCTCTAATAGCAGACATGATTTCTGTTTTATTTTTAAAATCTCCAAATAAATGCTTCAATAAATGCTTCCTTTTTTCGAATGGTCTCTTGTGTTCCGCCAATATATGAGATATTTTAAATGACGCGATCGTAGCAGCTTTTGATTGTTTGGCTGGTCTTGTGAACATGGTTTGTTTTTTTTTTTCAAACAAGATATCAAATCACGTACCTTTCGTTTTCTTAATTCACTCTGTGGCGGAAAATCCTTTTAATAGTTTTTATGAACCGTTTTATGATGCCTCTCTAAGTTACCACGCTTAGGTATTGCAACTGACGCACGACAAATAAGACAAATGCACTTATCCTTCACCATACAAAACAAAAATTCTTCTTCCCAATCGTTATTAAAATGATACGTTTTAGATTTCTTCGCTGCACTCATTTTTTACTATTTAATAATAAACTTTGTATCGACCTAGTATTGCCTTTAAGTTGCAATTCAGAATGACTCCAATTCCTGCAGGCGCAACATTTATATCGGCGTGAACGAAAGTCTCGAATGTTCCCGTCAAACGCGCCGCCCGAAATTTCTAGAAAAGCGGCAAGAATAAAAAACGCGGCTTTTCTTTGACAAGTACCGCGCGTTCTTTTGATAAAGCCGCCTTTTGCCGCTAGCAGAGTGTTATTTTATTACGTAATACATTTTTGTAGTTTAGTTAAGTACCTACTAATTAAAAAAATCTTTTTTCTCGAGATCTACTCAAAAAGCACTCGCGATCGACCGTTTGAGCACCCCTGATGTAGATATATTACAAAATGTGTGCTAAATTTTATTTATCAACAAGACAACTGCCCTGTTCACACTACAAGTGTACTGGATGCGAGACACCGATATAAATTTACTACCTTGGCTCTCAAGGATTCCAGATATTAATTCCATGGAAAACGTTTGGTGTCACATTGTCAAAATGATGAATAAGGTAAACGATTACCTTCTACAAAATGACTTAAGAAACAAAACTGACGAAATATATAGTTGGCGCATTACCTTTCTGGAATGACGTCACCCTGGTTTCAAATAACGTATTTCTTATATTATTTATATTTCAGCGATGATTCCTAACCTAAACGTATGCAGTGATGTAGATAGGAGGGGTGCGTTCAGCACTGGCTAAAGCGAATTTAAAATTGGCATTTTCTGTACAGAAAGCGCTGCAACTTGTCGAAAATGGCTGGCAAAAAAATAACACTCTCATTGCCATAAAAAAACCCTCATTTTGCACACTTAATACAAAAATAACTATTATAACTTCAAAAACTAAAATTATTTTGCAAATAAGACTTTACTAATATAAATTCTTTCATCTTAGTCTTATCCTTTGTTTGCAATGTAATAAATTGACGCCAGTTACCCATTTTCATCAAAATTATTTTAATTCTCAATTACAGACAATACTGAAAAAATATTAAGAAAAGGGGAATAACGAACGATGAATCCTTTACCTCCAGAATGTTTCAAAAACAAAAAGAGGTAAAAACAAAAATCACAGATTACTTAAAGAACAAAATAAGAGATATGATCTATTGCGTGTTTGCTAAAAATGAATATGTTACAATGCAGACTTTGCTTTAAAAACTAAAAGAGAGAAATTAATGTATAACTAACTAACTTTAAAAATAAAAACTACTCCCCTTCACTGTCTTCAGAATCAGAACTAAATTCTTCATCGTCACTGCTGTCTTCGTCGGTACTAATTACAAGTGGCGCAATGTCTGAAGCATCACATATCTGTATTGTCTTCCAAGCTTCTTGGATTACCCTTTCTGTGTGGCTGACATAATTTTTCCAATGCTCTGAAGATACTTCATTTATCGCTTTTTCCCACATGGCCAAAACTTCCGATGGTGTCCCCTTCAGACTAGCAATGTATTGGTCGTATTTCCTCTTACACTCAGACCATACCATTTCAATAGCATTAAATTGACAATGGTATGGAGGAAGTCTTAGTATTTTGTGGCCCAAAGGTTTCACATATTCGTCAAGGTAGAATGTTTTTTCAATGTTACAATTTTTTTCTACAATGCTCCATATTTTATCCTTCATGGCCCTCTCTGGGAAGTCAATGTTCTTTTCTTTTAACCATCCAATCAATCTCTGCTTTGTCCATGATTTTCTTGGAATATCCTCTAAAAGGCCGGAATGATAGCTTGCGTTGTCCATCACTATCAAACTTTTTGGAGGAAGATTTGGTACCAGCTGATTTTTAAACCAATTTTCAAAATTTTGCTTGTTCATATTGTCATGATAATCTCCGCTTTTTAGTCCACTTTTAAATATTAAACTGGCCCCCTTAATAAATCCTTCCTTTGATCCAGCGTGAACTACAATATATCGATGACCTTCACTAGCTTTTTTAGAACTTGTAGACATAGTGTTATCCTGCCAGCTGTTTCTAAACGAACCTTTACTAAAAATCCAAGTCTCATCAATAAATACGGTGGTATAAGCATCTTGTCCTAGATTTTGATTTTTGACATATTCCATCAAGAAATTGATTCTCTTGTGGACGATGTGGGGCAAATCCATCAGGTATTTTCTATTATTTGATTTCTTCCACTTAAAACCAATACTTTTTACGTATTTTCTTAGCGAGGTGATGGAAAAATTAAAATATTCATTTATCTCTTTTAGTTTTTTAAGCAAAGTCTGCATTGTAACATATTCATTTTTCGCATACATGCAGTAGATCGTATCTCTTATTTTGTTCTTTAAGTAATCTGTAATTTTTGTTTTTACCTCTTTTTGCTTTTGAGACATTCTGGAGGTAAAGGATTCATCGCTCGTTATTCCTCTTTTCTTAATATTTATGATTTTTGTATGGCTAAGTTTTGTTGCATTTGAAGCTCGTTCAATTATATTATCAGTTTGCGGAAGGATTCCATTTTTAGCTTGCTCTTTTTCCAATTGAAAAAAAGCCAAGATATTCAAAACTATTAGCTGTGATTGCTGATTATATCTTCGCGGCATCTTGCAAAAGTTTAAAAAGAATCACAACAAATCAATGTCAATTTTGACGAATATATTCTGAAAGACACATAACCAAAACCGGCATTGACTGTTGTAAAGAAACGACAATGAGTTTTTTCAAAATGTTTTTGTCACTGTCAGTTAACATAAATCAAACAAAAATAACCAAAAATGACGTCATTCCAGAAAGGTAATGCGCCAACTATAGAACAACTATGATGCACATCATGCACAAAGACTGGTGGCATCTATGCCCAAACGCTTAGAGTTAATTATTGACAAAAATGGAATAAAATATTAATTTACTAATATTTTTGATATTTTCATGTTTTTTCTGTTGTTTTGATAATAAATTTTGTAAATAAAATTATATAGTAAATAGTTTTTTTTTGTGGAAGTATACATTTTTGCTTATTGGGAAAATATGTCCAATTTAAAAAAAATCATCACTTTTTTACCAGTTTAATTGCATAAAGGCTGTGTTGCGTCGTCAGTTTGAGCTAAGTGTTTACGCTGGTCCTTAGCCCGAGTTATAAATTGAAAACGTTTGCGCTTTGCTTCGCCTGTGGAACTAACCTTACTTTAATGTTTATATTTATCCTCTTTTTGTGTAACTCAATTTTGTCTTGCTTGTTTTTCAGTTTATGTGCGTTTTTTAAATTTGCTGAGCATGTATAATCAAAATCATAGTAATAATGCCTAGTAAAGACTATTCATTGTGGATATATTATTGTATGTCGCAGCTGTACGTTGTTGAAGAGAAGACGGCAAAGAAGATCACAAATTCGGCCTGTTAATTGGGGTGGAAATACTCATAACTTCTACCAGTATTTTCTTAAATTTAAAGACAATGACCCCAAGCAGAGAATGTTATATGTATATATGAATGTAAAATTTATTACGAAGGACGAACGAAAAGGCACTCTGAAATCCAGCAATTTCATTGGTTGCAGCTTAACGCAAACGTCGATTTTCGCCAGCCGCTTCCGTCAAAGTTAGAAACTCAAACCGATGGCGGCAAAAATATAACCGCACCCACTGCTTTGCGTTAAGTAAACTTCAAGGACAGCGCAAACGGCGACGTAAGACGTAAACGTTTTCTATCTTTAACCCAGGCTTAATAGGCCATAAAGGTAAAAAACCCCAATTTCAAGAATCTGACAGAAAATGTTAACCTAAGCGTCCGGAATATTTCATTCGCAGCACCAAACACTACAAAATAAACTAACGTGGGGAAACTAGAAATTAATTTTAAAAATCCGCTGAACGATAAAGAAGTTGTTTTAAGTTGAACATCATAAAAACGTTAAATTTTTTTGTTCTTAGCCCTAAAATATAAAAATAATTGAATTAACTTTTAGCTCACTCTTAAAAACTAAAATTTTGATCTGTATGTGAACGCTTGTGCTTTGAGTTTAATTATCCTTATACATCAAATACTAGAAGTAGAGAAAAATGTATGTTACCTGGACCAACATTTAGTAACTTACCGTTTTTATGCACCTATCTGCCCCTTACATACATACTTCCATTTCGAAATCCTTATGATAAATATTCACTTTATAGACTGAAACTAAAAACTGATCTACTTGAAAAAAAACTCACTTATAAATTACAGAATATTTATTGGAAGCATAAATCAACTAACGGAGTCATGATTACATCTTTTTTCAATAATGCCACAACAAATGGGTGAAATGAAATGCTCCACAACCAGAATCTGGTCCCATTTTGAATCCTAGGTAGAGCAAAAACGGGATATATCCGACATGGAAAATTCTTCTGAACAAATCTAAAACAATCTGCAGTCTTTCTTTTGCTTCTTCGGAAAGTTGCATCACTCGATATTTTTGTAGATTTTAAATGATATAGTTATACCTATGTCACCGTTTATATGTGTCAACCTCAACAGCTTATGTTACTTTGTGACGTTGGTTTCTATAGAAACGTCAACAAACAAAAGGAACTATAATTTTAGGGTGTGTTTAGGGTTTGTTTTTCCGAATGCATGCCGTCTCCACCGAGCGCCGAAAACAATTCGGTGGCCCTGTCTCAAGATATGAGTGGAGAGATTAATGACACCCCAAAGGTTGTATAGGAAAGAAATATTGATAAAAAAAGCTTAAGTTAAATACTCAACATGCTATAATATTCAGTAGATTGCTTATCCATTATTGTAAACGCAAAGCAACCAAAATGTTTCGTAATAGAACGAAGGCTTTCACGGCTTTGGTCAATTAAGAAATCATGGTTCTTGGGATTAGACCGTGTCAAATTGGAATTACTATCTGACCTTTCGCCTTCGATTGCACGAGGCATCTTCGAGGATCTTTACTCCACGAGATCTGAACACTTAATGAGCTCGGATTTTTTTTTTTTTGTCGATGGGGAATGCTTTTACGCACGACTCCATCCCGGTTGGGATGGAGACAGTGTGGGACTCGCATTACTGCCAGGTTGTTACACTTGACAGATTGCCATACTCACTAAACCCCACCGGGCCCCCATCAGATGGACCGTCATTGGGCAAGCCCAAGGGTCCTTCGATGGGGTTGATGCCGTCCTTTCGGGGATGACCCTCTAAAAGACATGGTCCTCTGGGGGGGTGAGTTGCCTCTTTGGCACGGTGTTTTGTGCCGCCTCTCGTTACTGGTATATCTGAAAAGGAAAATATCGTTAGTAATGTAGTCATCTTACCTGTTGAAGTTACTCTTGTTGATCCGTCCTCCCGTCTGTCCGGTTGCCACTGTCAGCGTCCCACTGGTCCTTGGCCCAGTTTGCCGATGTCAGGTTCCTCCGTCCATCCGCGTGTTGGTCTTCTTGGTGTGTCCTCTTCTGGGTTCTCAGTGTCACTGCTGTTCCGTGTCCTTGCAGTGAGGAGCTGAGGAGGGGTGTTCTTTTAACTTTCAACTGCAGCTCACGCCGGAGCCAGTTGAGGTATCTGGTATCCTCTTCTTTTACCTCAGGTTCAGCTGTAGCTCACGTCGGAGCCAGCTGAGGTACCTGGGAGTCCTCTTCTTGGAGATTTTTGTTGGCCACATCAGTTGCTTAAGAATTTTTGCAAGTAAGATCTAGCTTCTGAGGAGCACGGAGGCTCAGAAGTTTTGATTTAATTGCATACATCCTCAAGCACTTTTAACGCAGAAGTCCGTGTCTTGGTCTTCTGTGTTTTGTCCTATTGTTGTGGTTTGGAGCTAGTGGATCGTAGTTCACCAGGTCTCGTAGATTTTCATTATGATGGTTTTCGGCTGCTTTATTGCAACAAAAGGCTGGGTAACCTTTTGTTGCATAAAGTCTTCAATTTGTGTCCATTGAAGATCTCTCTGCAAGTCCTCATTCCTGATGAACCACGGGGCATCTGCCGCCATCCTTATCAGTTTGTTTTCTGTCCTCTTGATTTTTAGAAGGTTTGTTTTTGACGCATAGCCATAAGCTGTGGAGCCGTATGTTAGTTGGCTGCTTGCTACTGTTTTGATGAGTAGCAGCTTTGTCCTGATTGCCATTTCGCTCTTTCGGCAGAGCAATGGATAAAGTTTATTCATTGCCTGTCTGGCTTTGGTCCTCGCTGCGTTGATGTGTTTGGTCCAAGTCAGTCGTTTGTCCATGGTCATACCTAGGTACTTGACCTCGTTGGACCATGGAATCTCCACTTCTCCAACTCGGATTAGCGCTCTTGCAGTCAGTCTCCTTCGTTGGAAAAGTATGGCTTGCGTTTTCTGGGGGTTGATCTTGACTTTCCACTTAATGCACCAGTCATTAAGGTCATTTATGTCCTCTTGCAGTCGCCTTCCCAAGATACGGGTGCTTCTGCTTTTGTGTAGGATGGCGGTGTCATCTGCGTAGAGTACTGTTATGCCCTCGTCTCCTATCGGGACATCATGGGAGAAGATGGAGTATAGCAAGGGTCCTAGTACCGACCCTTGTGGAACTCCTGCTACCAGTCCTCTTTGTTCAGAGTGGGTATCATTCACTTAGACGGAGAATGTCCTGTCTCTTAGGTAGCTGCGTATTATTTTAATGCTTCTTCTCTGGTATCCGGCCACAGACATTTTGTACACCAGTCCTTGGTGCCACATCCTGTCGAAGGCCCTCTCGATGTCTAGGAAGACTGCTCCTGTGGCTTCTATGTTGTTGAATCCTTTTGTGATGTATTCAGTAGCTCTGAGGACTTATTGTTCAGATGAGTGCCCTGCCCTGAAGCCGAATTGCTCATCAGGAATGGCATCTAGCTCTTGGGTCTCATCTTTAAGTCTTCTAGCTATGGCTCGCTCAGCTACTTTGCCTAGGGCAGGGAGTAGACTTATGGGCCTGTAGTTTTGAGGTAGGGTGCGGTCCTTGCCTGGTTTTTCCAGGACTATGACCTCCGCCTTTTTCCACATGCTGGGGAAGTGGCATGTCCTCAATATGGTGTTGATGATGCTGGCCATCGCACTGTAACCTTTTCTTGGAAGGTACTTCAGCATCTTATTGGTAATGCCGTCGGCTCCAGGGGCTTTTTTCACCTTTAGCCTATTTATTATGTCTCTGACTTCTCCAGGGGAGACAGGAGTTGGGTTGTGTTGAAGTAGAACCTGTGCGTCCAGATCCCTTACAATCTCGTTGACTTCTTCTATATGTTCGTCGTCTTCGTTGGGGTGATGGTTTAACTGACCTTGCTGAACAATGGCGTCGGCAAGGATCTCAGCTTTGTCTTGATCTGTGTAGACAGGGCCGTTTACACTTTGAAGAGCTGGTAAGGGTCGTTTGTCAGACCTTAGGGCACGCTGCATTTGCCATTCAGTCTGGTGAGTTGTATCCAGGGATTTCACTTTTTCACTCCACTTGTTATCCCGGTATTCCTTGAGGCTGTCCCTCAGGAATTGGGAGTGGCGATTTAGTACAATCCTGTCTTCTTTCTCTCGGGTCCTGGCGTAGACCCTTCGGAGTCGTCTATTTGTCCGGACCTCAGCTTTTAGAGGTTCCGGGAGGTCCTCTGTATTCCGGTGCCTGCTTATGTCTTCCACTACTGTGTTTTCATGGAAGGCAGTCAGGATGTCTGTCTCTAGACGTCCTACGGCCTCCTCTAGTCCCTGAGGAGCGCGGATCTCAGGGATTTCGATTAAGGTTTTCAGACGCCTTTGATAGGCCTTCCAGTCGGTTGTCTTCTTGATGCGGTGGTTTACTCTGTTTAGGTTCACACCCAGTTGTAGGAGTACTGGGTTGTGATCTGAGGTTCCTTCCTCCAGAGTGTTTGTGTCCAGCTCCTCCCTGATGTTTTTCAGGAGTGCAATGTCTAGGACTGAAGGTCTCCCATGTCCACGGGGGAGGTGGGTAGGTTGCTCGGGTTCTATTATGGCGAGCCTGTGGTCTTCGCAGAGTCTGGATAGTTTGCGACCATCGTTATTCGTGTAGGAGCAATGCCATTCTTCTGACTTGCAGTTTAAGCCTCCTATAATGATTTTTGGGGAGTGTCCTCTGTCTAGATGCTCGATGTCTTCTCCTAGTAGTTCTTGTCTGGGAGCACGATATGCGGAAGTAATCTTGACATTACTTCGCCGTGTTTGGACCTCAATGGAGATGGCGTCTAGTTCCACATTCTCAACCCCCAGGAAGGAATGTGGGACGCCTCTCCGGACTAGTAGAGCTACTCCTCCCGCAGCTGGGTTGCCAGGGGG
Source organism: Kuschelorhynchus macadamiae (assembly GCA_030620095.1). Taxonomy (NCBI): domain Eukaryota; kingdom Metazoa; phylum Arthropoda; class Insecta; order Coleoptera; family Curculionidae; genus Kuschelorhynchus; species Kuschelorhynchus macadamiae. Next base: position 287,856 of record JAUTXW010000286.1, read on the forward strand.
GTCATATCTGTACATATGATACCCCGGGAAGGAAATTCTAGTCTCAGGTCTGAGTTTTGTCTCTTGGATTGCTACAACATCTGGGTGGTGTTCCTCCAGATGCTCTATGACATCTGTTTTCCTGGCCCTTATTCCACAGGTATTCCAGGAAATTAATTTTAACTCCTCATTTTGTTGTTGTACTGGCATTTTTATTTTAGTTTGCGAAGCTGTTCCTCCACAGCTTTTGTAATTGTTGGGATTATATTTTCAACAATTGAGGGCATCATTCCTGTAGCTGCCTGTAGGATGGCAGCTTGTAAATCCAAGGGAGGACTGGAAGTTTCGCCCTTAGATGTACTTGGTTTTGCCTGCGTTGGAGCCTTGTCTTTAGTGGTTTTGTTCTGTTCTTTGGCTGGTTTTGGCCCTGGTTTGAAGTTTGCCCATGGGGCGACAGGTGTCTTTTTGGGATTGGGGAACCTGGGGCAGCCCCTGTAACTGGAAGGGTGCCCACTTTGGCCGCAATTTGCACAGGTGGCATTTTTAGTACCGTCTTCACTAGTTGGCAGGTTGCAGGCACTGGCCCTGTGTTGACCAGCGCATTTTACACATCTGTCCGGATGCGTACATAAGGACTGTGTGTGCCCAAATTTTTGACATTTGTAGCACTGTTTGACCGTCTGGTCTTTTTTCTTTGGCTCCATTTTGACCTGTCTGGCGAGGAGTACTTTGATCCCCATTATCCTCTTGTCTGCTGACTTAATAAGAAACAGCGGCATTGGCTTCTTTGTGACCCTGGAGGTTATACGGGTTATTTCAATTTCCTTGAATCCGATTTCGCTGAGTTCTTCAACGATCTCTTCTAATGGGATGTCCATATGTAGTCCTCGGATTACAGCATGGACTTTTTTGTCTTCAGGTAGCTGATACGTGTGGTATGGTTTGTTTGTTTCTTTTAGCTGTTTGGTTAAGGCCCGGTGGTCCTTGGCCGTTTCAGGGTAAATCTGCAGTCTGCTCCCTGCAGCTTTTGCCTTTGAGAAGGCAATGTTTGCGCTCTTGATATTCCTGCGCACAACTGTCCAGTCTCCCCCGTCGTCTATTACTATAGGCGGGATTTTAGTTTTTACCGGAGAAGTCTTGACGTTCTCTACTTCTTACGGTTTCGTTTCTTGGGGTTTTTCTTCCTCCATCTGTATGGTATCCTCTGTGGGTGGAGATTTCGCCCTTTTCCTCTTAGTTTTTTGCTGAACAGCGGGTGAGTCGGTGTTCACTTCTTGAGTCCGCTTTGTATCAGCACTGGTTTGGTTAATAAAAAGGGTTTCTAGACGGACCAGCCTGGCCGTCATCTCCTTATTTTCCTTCTCTAAGGCCTGGTACCTTAGTAGGAGGCGGGTGTTTTCTTCTTTGAGTTTGGCTATCCTTTCGGACTTTGTTTTCACTGCTCCACTAGAGCTGGCACTTCTAGTGGAAACACACACTTCTGGTTTCATTTTGTTGCACTGCACTTGAACAGCACGACTTCCCAGAATATTTATTCCTGTAAGGAATAAATCGCACTTAGCACTTTTCCAAGATTGGAAAAAAGTGCCTTCTCGTAAACTTTCAGTACGGAGCCGGGTGAACCGAATCAATCCGCACTGTCTGAATGCTCAAAGTGAACTGACGCGATCTGAGCTCGGACCGATTCAGTCGGGCTTTTATACCCGACTTATGCTCGTCGGACCGTGACTCTGTATTAAGGTCGGTTTCCACGTGTGATGTAGACCGCAACCGGTAACTCTATTGAAGTTTTTTGTATATTTGAGAATTTTAGTAGTTTCTCTAATCTTTTGTTTATAAAATCCTGGAACCTTGGTTCATTTTATCTTGATAATATGGCCAGTGGTATGCCGGTGTTTAGCTACAGTCTATTGAACAATTTGTTTTTTACAGTCTAGTACATATTGAGCGTCCTGCTTCTCCCCTTCTGTTAGAAAGGATACAACATCTCTCGGGGATCACAAGCATTATTCGATCCTTTTATTGTTTTGAAGATTGTACGTTTGTTAGACCGCCGAAGTAATCGTCCTATTTTGTCCGTAGTGCCATGTATGTAGGGAAGAACAACACTACCTAACGGTGGCTCTTTATCATTCTCTTTTCGCGGAGTTGGATTACTATATCTTTTAATTTAACGCGTAATATCTTCAGATCAATAGTCATTCCTGCTCAGAGTTTCGCTCAGTTTCTCTGTTAGGTGTTAGAGAATCTTGATCAGAAATCGAAATTACTCTGAATACTAGTGAGTTAATAACCGATTTCTTTTCTATTGGATGGTGGTACGAATTTTGCATTGAAGTATCTATTTGTATGCGTCGATTTTCTATACACAGAACATCCCAATATACGATTTTCCTGCCTTTAAACAAATCCATCTAGAAAGAGAATCGTTCCATTAAATTCAGTTTCCACGTGGTCCAGAAATATGAGGAGATTTTCTTGTCATGAGTCCAAACAACAAAAGTTTCATCTAAATACCCGAACCGGTGTTTTAGGCCTTCATAAAGAAATTCGCTACCACAGATGATAGAGGAGATCCCATAGCTGCCCTTGAGGTTTGTTCATAAAAAGTTCCTTGAAAAATGAAGTAAGTAGATGTAAGAAAAGCTTCCACTTGGTGTATTAAGTTATTATCGAGATTATTATGTTTCAATATGTCTGATATAATAGAAATTGAATTTATAGTGATATCGAAATTGATCAAAATATCTTCAGGATTTGCCTTAAGTTTTTCCACGAAATGTGCAGAGTTTTGTTATAAACGAATCTGTTTTTCCAATAAATTGATTAAGAACATTTAAAAGATATTTACGTAGTTTGTATGTGGAAAAGTCTATTGAATTGATGATTATTCCAAGTGATACATTGTTCTTGTCAATCTTGGGAAGACTGTAGAACCTGGGGATTTTGGAGCTGCTTGGCTTTAATGATTTCTTCTACGCTGGTGGTAGGTTGGATGCTCTAATTAGATTGATGATACGTCTTTCTATTCTACTTATAGCGTCTGACTCCATAAACTTATAGCTATGTTGTCAAAAAGTTAAGTCACCATTTGCACGTATTTAGTTCTATCCATGACGACTGTGGCGTTGTCTTTATCTGTTGGAAGGACCAGGATATCTGTGTTTTCATTTAAGGTGTTCATCGCTGTTTTTTCAGCTACGGAGAGATTCGACTTCGGTAGTTTTGAATTCTTAATGATCTTCGCTGTCTCATACCTAACTTCATCGCCTTTCTCTACTGGGAATCTTCTGATTGCAGCTTCATCGGAGGATACTACATCTTCTACAGAACTGGATGTTTTTGCAAAATTTTGGCCTTTGGAGAGACCGGAATATTCTTCTTCGGTTAACACTTAACTTCGAAGACAAGTTGATAATTGTATTGTTTGACATCAGGGGACAAGAAAATATCCTCGTATTTCTGGCTCACCTTAATCAGAAACATCGCAATATTAAATTTACAATGGAAATTGGAACGATTCTCTTTCTAGATGTATTTGTTCAAAAGAAGGAAAATGGTCTATTAGGACATTCGGTGTATAGAAAATCGACGACATAATGCAAAATCCCACTACCATCAGTACAAAAGAAATCGGTTATTATCTCACTAGTATTTAGAGCTATTTAGATTTCTGATCAAGATTCTCTAACATCGGAAACAGAGATACTGACCGAAGTTCTGAGAGAGAATGACTATTGAATTAAAGACCTTACGCGTTCAATTAAAAGATGGAAGAGAATGATATGGAGTCACCGTTAGGTAGTGTTGTTCTAGAGCATACATGGCACTACAGACAAAATAGGATGATTACCTCGACGGTCCAACATACGTTCACTCTTCAAAGGATTGGACAATACTTGCGATCCCCAAAAGATGTTGCACCTTTTGAAACAGGAGTATATAAAATTCCTTGCTCGTGTGAAAAAGTGTATGTGAGAGAAAAGAATGCTCGATATCTACTAGACTGAAGAAAATGAACGATGTATTAAAAATAAACAAATTATTCATTAGACTATAGCTGAACACCAGCATAAAACTGGCCTTATTATAAATGTAAGAAAACTGTCAAATATGTTTTACATTTCCACATCTACAACTTCTTCTCATGTAGCAGCATTTAAGACAGCCTATGCAACTACGTCACACGTGTTGTCACTGCTACAGGTAAGGCTCAAGGAAATGAAATTATAGTGTACGTGTTTAATTTGAATAAAGATATTTCACAAAATTAATTTAAATCTTTGCTGATCAAAGTAGAAATAATTTGAGTTACTTTGAGGAGGAGCAAATGGGTGATAGGCGGAGGCTTACAGCCTTAATGGACGCTACGTCCCTATGTGTTATTTATTATTAAAATTAAATACCTTTTCCAGAGCGATGATTACATATCTATCCGTGTTGGTCAAGCTATGATGGACAATGCAGATATTGGCGCTTTTTTACTTGGAAAACCTCAAGGTCATCTGGTAAATGTGGATAATTCTCCACCATATATGTCTAAGGTAAATATATTTTAAATGTTTCTTCTAATGCTAATATGTATGAAACCTTATAGACATGCACCTGTCTTGTTTTTTCTTTCCAGTTTTTCAGTGAAGGTCAACTACCTCCATATCCTGAGAATCTAACCATATCAGATGGCTCCTGGCAAAACGTAAACGGAAGTAGGTAAGATATTTTATTACAAAACCTTAAAATTATTCAACTCAAATTTTTTGTACTATTGTACAATAACATGTTTTTTTAACATTTTTTCAGACAGAATCTTTCTATGTTTATAAATAATGTTATAAATTTTTTTTATAGGAAGATAACAAATGTCTAACAAACAGAAAGAGTTTTTAATTCTTAGGTCTATTATAATAAAAACAATTGCTACTAGTTGTTACTTTCGTTAAATACTACAAATAATTTTGAAGCTGATATTTTTAATGTCAAGCTGTTCAAGTAAATATTAGCAGCGCATGCAAATTATGTGCATAACAGACTTACTTCTGCAGACATATTTCGATCTTTATTAGTATATGACATCATTATTATCCTCCCCCCCCCCCCAATAGCCGCCATTCACAGCCAGAAAAAAATCATGTCATAAGACCTTTAAACTCACCAACTCATCATCCCCCAACATTCCAAGTCGTCTTACCAACGTGGCATATTCTGACTAAAAATCTCTATATAAAACTATAAAAATAGCGAGATTTAAAATAAAATTAGTACCTGAACCGAAGAGCGTTTTTATTAAGGACAAATCTCACGCTTTGAAAAAAAAATCGGCCTCAGGGAGTCTAGGGGAGACAAGAATTCGCTTATCTCAGAAGCCAAAGACACCAAGCAATGTTTATAATAATGGTTAATGCCAGAATTATGTTAACAGATGACCGACTAATTTGACTAAGAATAACTCAAGAACGGAAAATAGGACATATTAGGTCTAAGTGCAAGGAACTAAAGTAAACCTTTTTCTGAAGTACTGATCGTTCTCAAAATTACTTTAATCAAGAAGTTGGTGGACGATACAATTATGAAATGTCAAACAAATTAATCCAACGCAAACGATTCTATACATTATGTGAAAGAAACCACCAGCAAGCTCAGATGAATAGCAAGAAACTATAATATCATAACAGCTTTTAAGTCAGGAAACTAAAACCAAACCCGATAATATAAATAATTGTATCTGTCAAGTACCTCGTGAGTGTGTTGAGTCTTATATCGGAGATATTAAGAGATATGAGAGTTAAACAACATCGAAAGCATACAGAAAAACATCAAGATCGGGTATCACTGTACAGGGTGTCCGAATTTGGTTGCAAAAGCGGGGTATCTCGCTTATTTTTAAAAATAGAACCTTGCGGTTTTCACGAACCAGAGCTAATTTTTTGTGAAACTCATGAAGCCGTAAACAAAATTTTCATATTTTCGTTTATGAGATACAGGGCGAAATAGAAAATTTTGCTTCGTATCTCGATTATCCTTTAACTTAACGCAAAGGGAAAAATACAGCTGGCATTGTCATATTTTCATTTGAGTTGTTATTTTTTAGATATGACCCAAAGTTGTGTTTTTTTAAATGGAACACCCTGTATATTTGTCCAGAAATTGATTTGTCCTTTTAAAAGCTTCTTAAAAATATATAATAGTATGGGTCTATTTTAATAAACAACAACAAAAATCCGAATTTTTATAATTATCATCCCAAATTTTGCAGTAGGCCATGCAAAACGATGCCGTTTTCTTTTGTTTTCTTGGAAACAAACGACATTTCCCAATTTTGTACGCGTATATAAAATATAGCCCTAGTTTTTTTATATTTATTTATTGTGTAAAAATATATTTGTATTATTATGGAAGAAAATCAAACTTTCGAACATTATGAAAAATATGATATGTTAGCTTGTTTTATATTAAGTAATGAAAATGTTGAAGCGGCTTCTGAGATGTATTTTAACAGGTAAATAGTTAATTTTTAGGTATGTTGAAATACTATTGCTTAATTTTTATTTAGATATCCAGAAAGGAGGCAACCTAATATATCCACTTTTTATCGGATAAAAAAGAATTTATTTAATCACGGATCATTTATCAAACCTCGTACGAATAATAAAGAAAATCGGGAGGCTGAGGAAATTACGGTTTTGGCTAATGCAGAAGCTTACCCTACAAACCAAAATATAGAGTTCAAGAAATTCTAAAAAAGCACAAATACCACCCATACAAATTTAGGCTCGTGAAGCACTTACAGCCAGGGGATGCAGAGCGTCGGGTAGTCTTCTGCAATTGGTTTCGAGAAAGATGCGATATGGTTAGAGATTTTGAAAGGAAGGTTATATGGTCAGACGAAGCACATTTCAGTAATTCTGGTATACTCAATAGGCACAATAGTAGATTCTGGTCCCAGGAAAATCAACACCAAATATTTCCCAGAAGACAGCAGGGCAGGTTTGGTCTAAATGTGTCCTGCTTCATATTAGGAACACATATAAAAATTTATATAATTGAGGGAAATCTAACAGCCAATCGCTATATAGAAATTTTAGAGGTAGCTATACCTGAATTACTTGACGATGTTCCTCTAGCGCAAATTAACGAAATTTATTTTCAACAGGACGGTGCTCCTGCACACAATTCTGGAATGACGAGATTATTTCTGGACAATAATTTTACCAATCAATGGATCGGAACAAATGGACCTATAAGATGGCCCCCTAGGTCCCCAGATTTGTCGATTTTAGATTTCTTTCTATGGGGATATCTGGAAAATAGAATTTACAAAGACAACTATGATAATGTCCAAGATTTAGGAAATGCAATAAGAGAAAATTTTCGCTATTTACAAAATCATCCCGTTATTTTGCTTAATTCCCTAAAACGAATACGAAAATTGTGCGAAGCATGCATAGAACAAAATGGAAATCAGTTTGAACAGTTCTTTTGATTTCCTTGGTTACTCTAGTTCTTATACGACAGTTAATTTTTACTCAAAGGCATGTTACATAATAATTTATTACTGTTTTGTTCTTGTGTTACATAAATCTGGGTAGGTGGTACTTTTTTGGTGCGAAATTATCAATATTTATTTTGATAAATAGATTTAATTACATATTTATTTTGATTTATTGTTAGGATGTAGATATTGTTAACGACTTTAAATAAAATACAGCATTGTTTTGCATGGCCTACTGCAAAATTTGGGATGATAATTATAAAAATTAGGATTTTTGTTGTTGTTTATTAAAATAGACCCATACTATTATATATTTTTGAGAAGCTTTTAAAAGGACATATCAATTTCTGGACAAATATACAGGGTGTTCCATTTAAAAAAACACAACTTTGGGTCATATCTAAAAAATAACAACTCAAATGAAAAATATGACTACGCCACTGGATCAGCCAGCGTAAAAAACTGCATAAGCAGCAATTTTTCCCTTTGCGTTAAGTTAAAGGATAACCTAGATACGAGCAGGGTCCCAAAATGCAAAATTTTCTATTTGGACCTGTATCTCATAAACGAAGAAGGCTACGAAAATTTTGGTTACGGCTTCATGAGTTTCACAAAAAATTAGTTCAGGTTCGTGAAAACCGCAAGGTTCTATCTTTAAAAATAAGCGAGATACCCTGCTTTTGCAACCAAATCCGGACACCCTGTACATTCTTGGAATCGCGACCATAGAATCGATAAGTCAGAAATCAAAAATCCTTCACAAAGACCAACACTGGAAGAAAAGTAAAGTAGTGGTATTCATCGAGTATAATAAAGGACTTTTTAATAAAAACAAACAAACATATATTGCGATGATTAACATAAAATATAAAATGATGCAGAAAATCAACAATTGAAACAAAATATTGAAGTTAAGTAGTGACGTTAGGCGAGATTTAGCCACATAGAAATTTTTAAACCTCAAGAGACAAGAGATTATTCTTATTATTCCGTTATAATCGTTATATTTCTTCCTTTTTGATTGATAATTTAATTTGTATAGTTTTTTTTTCAATTTAACTTCTGTTAGTGTTCGGTTATTTTAGGTTTTTTTTTAAATTCCAGATAGAAGGTTGTTCGGTGAAAATTTATTTTTTATGCTATAATGTCATACACCTATTGCTCTGAAACATTTGTGATTTTCTTTCCATAATGTGTTTCCGACATACCATTCCCCTTTTTCAATGTTTGGTCTTTTCTATGTATTTTCGCTGTTTTGTATCTTCGATGCAGCAGCACAAGGGGAGATTTGGGAGATATATCCCTCAAGGCTCTTTAATTATAACGAAGTATTAAAAATACTTTTAATTTTAATTTTTTTTCATAAAATATTGACTGTGCTAATAGTTTTGCAATACCTAGGTATTAATTTTTTTGTTGTTTCACCCGCAAAATATTTATATCTCCCTCACCTCAAGTGCCAAGTTTTACTACGCCACTGATTCAGCTAAAAGTCTGTTAAACTTTTTGTTAACCCAGACAAAAAAATGGTGGCTTTTAGACTTTTCTCCTCTTTAAAGATATTTTTATTGTGATAATATACAATAAAATAATTCGTAAAGGGCTAATTGATTTTTATATTTAGTAAGTTTAAAAAAATTGGAAAGTATAAAGAGTCCCTAAATTGCTGCTCAACAATAAAAAATTTCAATCATCGGAGCCCATTTATAAATATTAAAACTACATTAATTGGGTCAATATTATGTGAGTTCATTTTCATAATTGAAAAAGTACACATTGAATTATTTAAATAATTTCGTCAAAATACTTTAACGAATCTGACTACTTCTTTGTAACTATTGTAAAAATTATACAGGGTGGCCAGCCATATTTTGACCCATTTTGGACTTAAATAGGTCTAAAACGAAAAAAAATTATCGAGGTGTGCTTTTCGCTGAATACCGGAAGTACCGAAAACAAAATAGCTGACTTTCTAGTATATAAAATTAAAAAGCTTAGTCCTTCCTCTTTTCAAAAATATATTACAAGCTATAGTTACGTTTCAGAATGGTTGATTTATTAGGCTCCGAAAAACATACTGCATGTCTATATGAATTTCACCGGTAATGCTTTTTCTTTTTTTGAAAAGTTGCCTATGAAAACAAATTCATATTGTTCCAACGTCGATCGCTTTTGACATAATATATATAAAGTAGAAATGAAAAACGTTTCCTTTGAGTGAGAAGGAAAAATGTGTGATAATGTTTGATGAAACTGAGTCAATAAAGGTAACTCAAAGAAGATTTAGAAATATGTTTAATAAAACTCCACCGACAAAAAACGCAATTAAAACCCGGTATAGAACATTTTGGAATACGGGATCTTTAAGACGTAACAAAACAATAGTAAATAATGAAAATATACTAAACATGACATTACAACTTATGGAGGTAACCCAATTAAATCCAACCTTATCAACCAGTGGCGGCTCGTGGTGAATTATATTGGGAGGTCAATAACAAATTTAAAAATAGACATACTTAAAATAAAAATAAATAACTTATCTTTAAATTGAGCTTTAAATTCTCTTGAAGTTCAGGTCTACTCTTCGTTCTTTAGAATTGGAATGCCCCACAAAATTTTGCACAATCTATAATTATTTTTAAAATATAATGATTTTTGGATACATTTTCATTAAAATCTCTAAGAGATATTCTGTAAGCTGTGTCTAGCTGAGGGCGAATATCAACACTTCCGACCGTAACATAGTTCACTGAACATTTCATGTGATCTGCAGAAAACGCATGTTTGGGCATTATTTTTTCTCTTTAATACTGGTTTTGCACCATAATGAGTCCGACGGGTCCTTAGAAAACAACAAACAAACATAACAGTAAAATGAGTTAGAGACTTCACAACCACATATCCAGTTAGCTAAATCATACATACTTTTGCCAAAGTTTCGATGAACCTCTTTATTTTTGTCTTTACTAGTTTGTCGTTAAATCATACACTTACCTTTTGTAATTTTCTCAAAATTAAGTTGTTTGTTTAGTTGTTTAATTTTTTGCACTACCGACATTTTATTTCATCTACATTCACAATTCAAACATAGACCACCTTTAAATTGGTTATTTTTGTAAAATTAAGTTCGAAAGCACTTTTTAGTTGTTTATTTTTTTGCACTAGTCACTACCAACATTTTATTTCCTGTATATTGCCAACTCACACATAGATCATAAAAATAAAAAAATATATATTACAAAAAACAGTATATAAATCAATTTTCATCGATTAAAAGCGTCCGAAACAATATCGAGTGAGAATATCGACCGCACGACCTCTGATCAATTGAACTTCCGCATGCCGAAGTGATGCCGCGACCGATCGATCGAATTATGAGAAGAGACCGGCTGATGACCCAAATCGCGATTTCATATTCCATTTGCTATCACCTTCAGCTGCGGCTCGGTAGCTGTGAAATCTTCGGGTACTTTCATCAGGCTTTAAGGTAATCAGGGCAATTCGGACTGCCGAGCCTAGCTTAGTATATTATATTATAATAAAATACGCTTTATTATGCCTATGAAACCATTCGAACCGTCGCGCGCGGCTAATAGTTTAGCGTATTTAACTTTTCCCAAGGTTCGTGTTTTATTACAACTATTAGAAAGGACGGTCAAACAAATAATTTATTTTCTGAAAAATTTTTGTTGGGTCATTGACCAAATGACCATTTGGTCAATGACCCTATGGAAGAGCCGCCACTGTTATCAACGAGAAAAATCGCAGTTTCAACAAAAATTCCTCGGTCAACGATGCTAACCATTATGGCAAATATACTCAAACTAAAGCCATATAAGATAATGTAAAACTATGCGAGACTTTACAAAATTTAATAAGAACAAACAGACATTTGAGACACAGATGAGGTTACTTTTTATATAAATGGAAAAGCTAATAAACATTATTGTAGAATATGGGCAGAAGAGAATCCCAGGCAATTTCATGAACAAGTAAAAGATTCGCCGAAAATTACAGTTTGGTGTGGGGTGTCCAGGGAAAAAATGTATAGCCCAATCTTTTTTGAAAATCCAATTGCAAATTCTCATGCATATGCCGATATACTGAACATTTCTTTTTATCCGCAATTACGTCAGGAAAATATTTTGAATTCAGTGTACTTTCAACAACATGGAGCTACACCGTGCTACGCAAGAGATTCACTAAATAACGTCTTTGAAAACAGGTGGACTGGAAGAGGAAGCCCTATTCCATGGGCTCCTCGTTCACCGGACCTAAGTGTCCCCGATTTTTTTATGTGAGTACGTAAAATAACGATGCTAAAATGTAATAGAAGATATTTCCGAAGAATATTTAGTCCATAGTTTTAACAAGCTTACTACTAACTTAAATAGATGTATTGGAGTCGAAGGAAGACACTTCCAACATTTGCAGTAGTAATTTTTTAATAACAAGTTTTCACTTTATTATTAATATTTAATCGATTGTTACAGCTTTTTCCATAACTTTTAATGTTTTGTGTAATACGTTTTTATTCTTTGCAGTTTTTTTTTATTTTGCACTTTTATTCTATTTCAAAAGAATATGTCAAAAGCGATCGACGTTGGAACAATATGAATTTGGTTCCATAGGCCTCTTTTCAAAAAAAAAAAAGAAAAACATTAACCGTGAAATTCTTATAGACATGCAGTATCTTTTTCGGAGCTTCTGCAACGTAACTATAGCTTGATTACATGTTTGAAAAGGGAAAGAACTAAGCTTTTTAATTTTGAAGAGATATACAGGGTGTTCCATTAAAAATAACAAAGTTGCACCTATACCTAAAAGTCAGCCATGTTGTTTTCAGTACTTCCGGTTGTAAAAATAAAATGACATATGCTTCAAACAAAACTTTCGGCAATATTCAGCGAAAATCGCACATTGATATTTCTTTTGTTTCAGAGCTTTTGAAGTCCATCCTGTATCAAAATGTAATATTTGGTCTTTTTCAAAATTATATATATTTTTTTCAGATATAAGTTTTTCGTATTCTCTGCTTACTATGACCAAAGAAGGAACCAAAGAAATATTAGAATAATTGCAGCTACAAAAACCAGGGGTCCTGAACGAGTTTGGTGTAGGTTGTGGTACAGATTGATCGATGGTAATACGACGGCGAATACTTCTAAAACAGTACCAGCAAAAATTAAGGTAGTAAATACTTGAACTTGAACGATCTGAGTGTGAATTTTACTGCCCAAACAAAAATGTGTACTTATAGTATATTGTTTTACTTTATAATATGCTCTTTCTTTAGGTTATTCGGGAAAATTGGAATCTCAGGTACAGTGCGTGTTTTGTGATGTGTCCGCTTAAAACTAACATGTCAGTGCCAACAGCAGTCAGCGTAGTTGCCAGATTGAAGGAACCCCCTTCGAATATATTAACCGTCATCAACAACTTCAACGAGTCCTTATGGAAACCATCAGTGTCGATCGGCAAGTTTGCTGTGTGCGTGAAACCACTCCATTTTAATTATAATAAGGTAAGTATGTATGCGGTTTTCACCAGACAGTATTATATATATATATATATATATATATATATATATATATATATATATATATATATATATATATATATATATATATATATATATATATATATATATATATATATATATATATATATATATATATATATATATATATATATATATATATATATATATATATATATATATATATATATATATATATATATATATATATATATATATATATATATATATATATATATATATATATATATATATATATATATATATATATATATATATATATATATATATATATGACCGTCTAAAGTCCGTTCACACCCCCTACAAATTTTTGAGCCATATATATCGTATATATATATATATATATATATATATATATATATATATATATATATTTATATGTATATATATATATATATATTCAATTTATATAAAGATATATATATATATATATATATATATATATATATATATATATATATATATATATATATATATATATATATATATATATATATATATATATATATATATATATATATATATATATATATATATATATATATATATATATATATATATATATATTTGACCGGTCTGGATCCCCCTACAAATTTTTGAGCCAAATCGCAACGAAATTTGGAGGGCTTAAATAGGAGATGGAAAGCTATTTTTCTATGAAAAAATGATAGCTAAAAGTTATAAAATGGCGGCTACGCGCCATCTTGAATTAATATTTTAAATACAACACCCCGCATATTATTCCATTTGCAAAATCTGCTCATTATTCTTAACATTTTTCTCTAATACACTTTATTCCTAAATGTAATTGTTTTCGAAATAATGACGTTTGAAAATTGAAAATCCGGTTTAAAATGAAGTAATGGTTTTAGTCACTTTCGATAAAAAATTCTGCTAACTAAATTTTTTAATTAATTTGTAGTTAAATCTTTTAATGAATTTGATAATAAGAGGCGTAAAGACAGTATTTTAAGGATAAACAGTACCATATATATACCGGAAAATCTTGAAGGTTACGAATTTGTTATATATATATATATGTAAATTCACAAGGAAAACAAATTAGTTGGTAAAAAAATATTTTATTTATTTTTGAATAACACTTATTTATATATATATATATATATATATATATATAATTATTGTTCTATTGTTTGACATTCATATATATATATATATATATTTTTAATATTCAGATATATATAACGAAAAAATCTATATATATAGATCCGGAGATCTTGGTGGCCATTCTGTATATTCCCCTGCGATATATCCATCGCCCATATAAAGTTTGTATCGAGAAACTCTCTAGCCATGCGATAGAAATGGGGAGGTGCTCCGTCCTGCTGAAATATGATTTCACGATTTTCAAACTCTTCCTGATTGTTTAATACAATTTGTCTTATTCGAGGTTCAATTTCAGTTTCTAAAAGATTTCTGTAAAGATCTCCTGTAAGATTGCCTCTGATGAAAATCGGTCCAACAACCCAAAGTTGCCCAAAATCCCCGCCCAAACATTAACTTTTTCAGGAAACTGGGTATGCCCTTCTCTAAAAATATGCGGATTAGTATCGCTCCAGTATGGTACGTTCTGTTTGTTGACTTTTCCATTAAGGAAAAACGTGCATTCATCTGAGAAACATACACGTTTTAGGAAGGATCGTTCTCCTTCAATTTTTCTTGTTAACCACTCACAAAATTCAACCCTCCGGTCTGGATCATCCTCCGTGAGAGCATGCAGGATTTTCATTTTATAGGGATGAAATTTTTCATTTTTTAGGACTCTTTAGACACTTTTCGAACTTACTTCGCAGGATTCAGCAACTGCAGACGTCGACTGAGTAGGATTAATTACCATTTCAGCAACAATTTCAATTTTTTTTTCTTCTGAAAGAGGTGGTCTTCCTGATCTTGGAGCATCTTTCATCGTACCAGTTGCTTGGAGCTTATTTAAAAGTTTGCGCAAATATGACCGCGAAATAGGGTTTTCGGGAAATCTATCGTTAAACATACGGACTGCTAGATGGAAATTTCTTCCAGCTTCTCCAAAAATCAAAACTGCTTCAAATTTATCGTGTAAACTGCGAGCCATGGTCACACTTTTCATAAAATAATTAAGATGCTCAACGGACTATTTGACAGTTAGTTATCAAGATGTTACCGCGACAACGATTTTGTTTCCAACGCAAACTTGATCGTATTTTTGATTGAATTTGAAATGACCAAAATGTCAATTTTCAAACGTCATTATTTCGAAAGCAATTACATTTAGGAATAAAGTGTATTGGAGAAAAATGTTAAGAATAATGAGCAGATTTTGAAAATGGAATAATATGCGGGGTGTTGTATTTAAAATATTAATTCAAGATGGTGCGTAGCCGCCATTTTATAACTTTTAGCTATCATTTTTTCATAAAAAAATAGCTTTTCATCTCCTATTTAAGCCCTCCAAATTTCGTTGCGATATACGAGTTGGCTCAAAAATTAGTAGGGGGGAACGGCCTTTAGACGATCACGGTATATATATGTATATATATATATATATATATATAAATATATGTATAATATATATATATATATATATATATATATATATATATATATATATGTATAATATATATATATATATATATATATATATATATATATATATATAATATATATATATATATATATATATATATATATATATATATATATATATATATATATATATATATATATATATATATATATATATATATATATATATATATATATATATATATATATGTGTGTATATATATATATATATATATATATGTATATGTATATATATGTATATATATATATATATATATATATATATATATATATATATATATATATATATATAAATATAACCGGCAGTGACCTAAACCTTAATATATTAAATAGAACCCTGTAAATTAAGATCTAATATATCGATTGAGTTAAAATTCTGCTTTGTTGTGTTTCTGGTGGGGAAAAAAACAAATTTCACTTTCATTTTACGCTAACAGATAAAAAGAGCTAATTATGCTGGGACAAATATAGGATTTATTTTTTTCTTTTATAAATATGCTTTTTTTAATAAAAACTTTATTAAACTACTTTCAATTTCGAGTAAAAAAGGCATATTTGTTAAAAGTAAAAATATCCAACGGTTTTTGAAATAAAATTATAAAATGGAATTAATATAAGTTTTAAATATGTACTCTTTTCCAATGTACAGTCGTGAGCTCTTGTTCAAATATTATCTGACACGAAATATGATATATTCTTGATTTCTTCTGATGTTATGGAATACGGCCTTACTTCAGTCAACCATCGGTCTTTAACTTTTGCAATCTGCACCATTATTAATGACTCACCTTGTATAATAAATAGCAAACTAAAGATCTGAAACAACCGTACGTTGTTCGTTCACCTCCAGTTCGTGCGACCTTCTTGATAAAGCAAGATCCAACAACAACAAATTTCTCTTTATATTTTGTTCCGAAAAGTATTTTTGTTCATAAGTGAATTTTATTTTGCGTTTCTTGTTCCAGGAAATACAAATCATAGAATTCATTGAACTAAATCGTTTAATGGGTGTAGACCATTTTACGTTCTACAATCACACT
The DNA here is from genome assembly GCA_030620095.1 of Kuschelorhynchus macadamiae. Classification (NCBI taxonomy): domain Eukaryota; kingdom Metazoa; phylum Arthropoda; class Insecta; order Coleoptera; family Curculionidae; genus Kuschelorhynchus; species Kuschelorhynchus macadamiae. The sequence continues at coordinate 304,510 of JAUTXW010000286.1, forward strand.
ATAGGGCCTCAAGTATCCTGCATCCTAGACGACTATCGTCAAAAAGGATTAGTTACGCTGTTACCCTGGAAACTACAGATGGTTTCTCAGAGGGAAATACGCACTGAAGGCCTGTTCGCCGCATTGAACGACTGTTTGTATAGGTCTATGTACAGATTCTCGCACGCTTTGCTGATCGACCTCGATGAGTACATTATTCCCAACTACAACGAGACATTACCCCAACTTATCGAGTAAGTAAAACTATATTTTTTTATTAGAAATACTTTAATCAGTTTTTTTAAACTGTGAAATATTTATTTCCGAGCACGAGCGGGGATCGAACCCGCAAGCAATTCGTTAGAACTTGTATATATTGAAACCCATCAGTTTCTTAACTATTTTTGATCCTGCCTAATGTAACCGTATGGCGCGGCGTTCCTAACTAGACGTCAAATTTTTTACAATTTACAATTTTTATGTTATGCCCGTATAAGCCAAATTTTTAAAAATTTGACTAATACTATATTATCTAAAGAGTCGATATTCTGTTGTGCTATTTATCTAGCAATAAAACTCCAGCGTTAAGGAGTTATGTCACCAAATTTCCAAGATTCCATCCGGAAAAGAAGGTTTTTGGTGGAGTCTAGGAGTGTTTTCGAAGAAATCACAGTTTTAAATGATGAAAATCAGTTAAATATATTCTTATATTTGGAAGAGTCGCCTGAAACTTCCATCCGATTGGCAACTCTGGAGTTGAATTTTAAAAGAACCAGTATCCAGACATTTTTGAAGATAAATAACTATAAGCTTTACAAGTATTTGACCGTTCAAAAATTGGAAGAAGAAGACTATAATAGAAGGTTAGAGTTTTGCACTACTATAACGGATAAACATTTTTTGGGCAATATTTAGAGAACATTTACATTACTAGAGCAACAGAAACGAAAAGGAAATAGTTGAGGTGAAAACCCAAGGGCGAAGGTTTGGTGCGCAATTTGGGGATTAAGGCCCAGTATTTTACGAATAAAATTTAAATGCTAGAAGATAAAATGACCTCTTACTAAATAACATCCAGCAGGTAATTGAAAACAAAGTGCCAGAAGCAGAATTGGGAAATTTAACGTGGCAGCGAGATGGTGCTCCTTACCATAGGAGTCAAGAAATATCTAACTACCTGTCCAATCGATACCAATACTGGATTGGAAAAAACGGCAATCTTGCCTGGCCACCCAGAAGTCCAGACTTGACTCCCATGGACTACTTTTTATGGGGAACCTTAAAAAGTATTGTTTACCAGGAGAAGCTAAAGACTGTAAATAAATCGCGACAAAGAATCCAAGAAAGGTTGAATTTACTTAATCAAGGACAGTTTGTAGCGAAGGCAGTTTTGCATTTAGGAACAGTCTTTGCAACATGTATTGCGGAAAATGGTGGCTATATTCAAAACGATTAGCAATAATTCCCGATTTTTTGGTTGTATATTGCAATTGTTAGGTCATTTTGTAAGTAAGATAATTTTTTAATAAAGTTTTTTATCCTATCAATGCCTGGTCGTCATAGCCAACTAGCAGCAAAGTTCTAAGTAAGTATAGAATGTTTTCAATAGACGATATTTTGAATAATAATATAACAAACATTCTTTATGAAAGTCACCCTCATTTTCAATGCTTAATGCGATAAACTTATAAAATTATGGGGTTTCCATTTAAAAAAAACATGACTTTTAATGATTTTCTCATTTAATTTTTAAACGCTAGTTTTTGACCACTCTCTATTTGTTAATTATTAAAATATTGATCTACGAAAGTAGAGTCCATTCTACTAGAAGTCCTGATTATTTAAAAAACGATTTTAAGCAGGAGAAATCTACATTTAAGTTGGGGCCTGCAAACGTCATTTTTGACATAAAATATAAGATATGTTAAAAACGGTTAGGTTTAGGTATAGAATAATATACATATATGATATCTGAAATTTTGTATGGAATCGAAAAATGGCACAATATATAGGGTGTTCCATTTGAAATAAAAAAGTTGGTACCGGTCCACGAAAAACTAGATACTCTGTAGATATGAAACATACATAAAATAAAACCTCAGATTACCTCAAACAACTCATGTATGTAACTTTTTTTGCTATCTTTTACAGATTCCGAGATAAGGTATCATCCCTTAATAAAACGACCACCCTGTGCAAGTTCTAACGAATTGCTTATCAGTAGTACGATAGCGCAATTGGATAGAGCAATGGGCTAGAGAACCAGAGGTGCGGGTTCGATCCCCGCTCGTTCCATAACTTTTACTGTTGATCAAATATTTTTATATATTTTTTATAATACAATAATTAGTAAGGGAGTTTTGGCATCAAATTTATATTTAAATTAAGTAATTGCAATGCTACTTTTTATAGGTGTTACGGATTTTTTTCTATTTTGATATATTTTATAACAAATATTTTACAACACATTTCTAAATTCAGTATTTCAGGGAAATAGGAATATGATGGCATACTACTCGATATAGCGATACATTTTTCAAATAGGCGCTATTATATTAAATAACTTTATTACAGCCCCTTCCCTTTTTAAACATTTCGAAACAAATTTGCTATCGCAACAGTCTACTGGTACAGGGTGTCCCATTTTCATGTATTTTACGGAGTTTCTCGTTTATGAGCAGAGATACAGAGATGCATTTTTGGACCCCCCCGCCCCTTATTCAGTTATCGTTTAACTCATCGGATAATGTTTTTTCACTTGAAATTACTTGGATGCAACCTATCCTGATAAATGGATTGGTCGCTGAATTTCGACAGAGTGGTAAGCTCGCTCGCCAGATTTTACACCCTTGAGTATTTTAAATCAATTGAGTTCTACGTATTTTTGATAATTTGATTTTTATTTTTTTGCATTTTTACTCTCAAAGACGAACAGCTTTGAGATATAATTATATTGATCAAAAGTGCGTTATTTACGTAGAAATGATAACTCTTTCTAATGTGAAGTCAAGACAGTCTCAGCAGCTCAGGGCAAAAAAAATACAAAATTTAATTAACCATTAAATATGTAGGAAGCGCTCTCTAGGAGCTTGGTTCAAACTAGTACCGAATTCAGAAGACCTTCGAAAACGCTAGTACACTAATTTTGAATTTCACATCTTTATCCGTTTTAAAATTATTGTAATTTTTCGAAAATTAAGTTTCTCTTTCAACACCCTGTATCTACGACTAACATTTATTAGCACATTTATTGAACAAATCTTCTTATTTTGATCTCTAGTATCATCTGTTGCTCTATGGCTGATAAGTTATGGGACACTCTGATAATAAATGGCCATTCTGGTTTTCAAAATCAAGACATTCATGTCGATGAAGATTGTCTAGTCTACTTAATTCAATAGGATATTTTAAAACTAAATAATCCATGAAATATAATGACGGAATGTTGGATTCAGAATTATTAAAACTAAATTCGCATTTAAATAGTTTGTAAGTTTATATAGTATTTAAGACTAATGAATTACTAATTATTATAATAATATCTACTTTTTTATAGCTACTTAACTCATCGACTTAATACTCGAAGTACTGGATCCTTTTCGTTCCAAAACGCTTTTTTCTATCTGCAATGGGACGACGATGAAAAAGTGGAAAACTTCAAAGATATTATTTCTTCCAACCTGGTCACCCTGAAGAAGACGAGAAGAAAAACGAAATTACACCCCCACAAGCAGCGGTCTAAGTACATCTGTAGACCGGAATTGGTAATTGAAGCCGGTAATCATTTTGTTTGGGAGTTTATACCCGGACAAGGTATATTGTCAATTAAATAGGAATACATACATATACAGTGAGAATATACATAAGAACACAATGTTTTACAATACCAGCTACCGCGTTAAATGTTTGATAGTGTTTATGTATTATACTATAATCTGTTTCATAAATGTATAGAGTAAAAAAATTAGGTATGCAAAAAGACTACACCAATAATTTATGCCACTACCTTAGTTTGGTATTGATATCATTGCAAAATTCTTTCTTTTTATCAAGTACAGGTAGTACCACCCGGTTTTTGGGTCAATTTACGCATTTTGCCCATTGTTATCTATTCATAAACACTAAAAATGGTACACGAAAGACGTGCGGTTGGATACTTATATAAAGAATTTAAATTTAACGAAATTTTATTTTAACAAAATAAAAATTTCATTATAATATGTATATAGATAAAATAATTATTATTATACATTAATATACAACAATTAAATTATAATAGGTTGTATTCTTCGTCATTTGAGGAAGTGCCATCATCTCTTGACATTATAATTAAAGGGGCGACCGTTTGATCGATCAGGTTGTCAAGATCCCACATTTTCTCCTGTTTAATCACATGCTGGACTGCTTTTCGGCAGTTCTCTGGAGTCATTTCCTTAATAGCTTGATCAAACAATAGCTTAACATCTTTTATTTTAAATGTCGTGCTTTGTTTTCCTATAAATCCTTTGACTTGCGAATGTTATGGCGATAAGCACAGCACAGTTACATTATATTTTTCTGCTCTATCATATTTCATAAAACCATTTTTGTGTACATTTGCTAAGGCTAATAGCTATTTCTTTATCAAATTGGGTTCAAACTCAATACCTTTGGTAGTTTTGGTAGTTTTGGTAGTTAGCCAATCTATAATTCCTTATCTTCTCCAAGATGAAGTTGGTGTCTTCTCTATACGCCGCTTGCGCTATGCATAACTACTACCAAATCAGCCAGATATTTTATCATTTCACCAAAATAGTCTTCAAAAATCCCTTTTCTTATAATGAAATTCTTGATAAATTTAAAACATTGTCTATTAGGTCATTTAAATTTAATTATAAAACATTTTTAGTAAATTAACAAGGCGAGGAGGCCACAGGAAAGGTCCATTGTTGGCAATCCACTTGTTGTAAAACGTAGCTTGTAAAAAGTTAGTAACTGTAACGGTTCTATGTGGTGGGGCGCCATCGTGTTGGCAGAAAATTTGACTATGTTCTGCCAAAGGTAAATTACTTAAATATTCGTTGTCCACGTCTTCAAGAATATTCAGATATCTTTCTCCTACAAAAGTTTATAGACATAATTTTACGGCAAGAAATGCTTTGATAATATTCATGGATTTATTGATTTAAGAAGAAAAAAAAACATCAAAATTCAATTAATTTAATCTGAAGAGTGCTCAATAAAAAAAAGGTTTAGTATTTTATGACTTTCTAAAGTACCTTGTATAAATAGCTAGTAAATATCTAACTAAAGATAACTTTCCTATAAAACTTAGGACGATATATTTTTTTAGATATGATGGGTTACGGTATGTGGACCAGTATTTGTATGAAGTAGTGTAGTGTGACCTGTATAAATAATTTAATTTAATTTATTTATGTAACAATATTTATTAAATGATCTATCTAATTTTGGATTGACGCTAAATTGATAAAAAAATTATTGTAATATTATCTAAATGAATTATTTTTCATTAAAAAAGTCCTTGTATTTAGGCAACGTATAACTTACCATTCAAATTTTCTTCGTAAAAATTCAGTTTTATTATTCCATCGTTCCTTACTGCACAAATTACATTAAATTGCTAGGATTCTTGAAAGTTCCGCGATCTTACTGCATAAGGATTCGAATCACTCCAAAAATGTGAATTGTGTCTATTGAAAAGGCCATTTTTAGTAAATTTTGCTTCATCGGTCCAAATTATATTATCCAAAAATCTAGGGTTATCTTGTACCATTGTTAAAATAAACTCGCAAAACTGTACTCTTTTTGGCAAATCAGTGTCTTTTAGATGTTGAACGAATGATATTAAATAAGATTGGAAGTTATGTTTTAACAGAATCCTATGCACTGAGTTCCTCGAGATTCCTGATTGTCTTGCCACGTTTCTTAGGGATGTCATTGAATATGCTGCAAAATATCCCAGAATTGCAATCTCGACATTTTCATTATCAACAATGGGCTTCCTCTTATTAATTTTTGCCTTGACGTTTCCAAAATTTTTATAGTTTTCCAATATTTGTTTAACGCTGTTCGGTGACGGTTTCTGCTTATCTGGATATCTATCAGCAAATATCTGGCATGTTCTTGTTAAAACTCTGTTAGATTCCCTATAGATAATAAACAAATTCAAATAATCCTCGTGTGTGTAATTTAATCGCCCTAGCATGATTATCAGTTTAATAGTTATTATAATTACTATAATAAATTAATAATATTTTAGTGGGTAGTTGTCAAACGACAATAAATATTACATTTCTATAGTAACCAATTGGTTTTGTTCTGGCCAGGCCTCCCTATCATGGCCAACTAACAAGAAAACTTAGAAGGTTTGGCATTAATAGAATAAAAAATGTTAAATCGTCAACTCAAAAACTGCAAATCTTTGGAATAGACAACTTTATACAAAGTCACCCTTACTTTAAGTGTTAAATAAGATAAAATTATAAAAAATGAGGGTTTCCATTTGAAAAAAGTAACTTTTAACAATTTTTTAAAGTATATTTATAATGTCAGTTTTTGATCACCCTATATTTATTTATTACAAAAATATCAGCATAGGCCACTAAAGTGGATCCTTTTGGACAAGCAAGCCACCCGTAAATAAATAATAGAGCAGATATTTATAGTTATGTCTAGACCTGCAAACGTCATTTTTTACATAAAATTCAAAATATCTCAAAAACAGTTGAACTTAGGTATAAGCTATTATACATGAAATATACCTAAAATTTTTCGAGGAATGCAAAAATTCGATAATATACAGGACTTTAGTTAGCTGCCAAAATTTCAATTTTTCCAAAGCCTACTTTTTGAGAAATCTATCGCCGCAGTTTGTCATGGGTGTGTAATTGTAGTTAGTTCGCAAATAAAAATGTTTAGTATTATTATTATTACATTATCAAATAACGGCTTTACAGGAATTCAGATATAATTACGTAATTTACCAACTGAAGCGGTCGTTAATAAGCAAACATGAAAATTGCACCTTTGATTTTTTTTAATTATAGGTACTAATGGAATATTTTAAATTCTAGGTACCTTAAATGTACCAACAGATGCGGCTATTTTACATCATTACAGAATATGTGAATTTGGAGGAAACGATTGCATTAAAACTTCGTCAGTGGTAGATCGAACGGCATACAGGTAAACAAACCTTTCTCATATAGGGATACAGAGTGGAACATTTAACTGGAATAATTTCGAAAAACTGTTTTATCCGTCAAATTGATTTATTCGCCTCTAGAATTTTTAAATAATAACAATTTTATTGGCTTGGCGCAAGGGGCTGTCTGTCTGCATTTGGCGCTCAAGGTCACGGGTTCGTTCTCGAGAGGAGGTAAATTTTGCTAAAAAATACATTTAATACGTTCACCAACTGATGCGTAGGATGATACGCGCTGCATCGGGTTACGGGCAAAAAGGGTAATGAAATTTTACTGTCCAAAATGCATAAATTATTACATCGAAGATAAAAACGAAATAATAAACATATTAAAACAACAAATTGAAGATTTAAAAAACAACAAAATAAACCCAAAAAGTGAATGTGAGGAAATATCGCATGCATACATGACATCTAAAGGCCCAATCAACGAGAAACAAAAAATGTGCCTAGTTTAATTATTCGTCCAAAGCAAGCTCAAATAGGTCAAAAAACAAAGGAAGAAATTACAAAAAAAATCAACCCTGCAAGTATAAATATAGGGATTAAAAACATGAGACTTACACGAAAAGGCAATATGATTGTCACATGTCCAACTAAGGAGGAACGTGAAGAACTCAAAAAGACATCTGAAGATAAGTTAGAGGATAATTATGAAATAGTTGCAACAAAAATGCTCAAACCAAAAGTGAAGATACCCGGATATGAAGGAATTGAGACAGAAGAATTGGAACATAGTATTAGAAAACAAAATCTATGGATTAAGGACGACGAACTTAAAATTACATACGTTAAAAAAAAAAGAGAAATCTCTCGACAACTATACTTGCAGAATGCTCAGCGGGGCTTTTTCATAAATTTCTGAAATATAAAAAAATACACGTAGGATGGAATCGATGCCCAATTTATGAAGATTTAAGCATTATAAAATGTTACAACTGTCAGGAATTCTATCATAAATATAAAAATTGTACAAAAAACTGGTGTGTGAATACTGCGCAGGAGATCACAGTGTTGAGGAATGTCCAAGAACAATAAAAAATTGTTATAATTGTGTACAGTCAAATAATAAATATAGAACCAACTACGACACGGTACATGCTACGTCTGATCCGAACTGTCCAATTATCATTTAGAAACATTAAAAAGTAAAATTGATTATAATATATAATGTTTAGACCACCACAAGATGAAATATTGGAGCAGTTGGACAGCTTGGAAACGGAGGTGCATGGGATATTTGCTGATGACATCTCATTGAATAATCAAATTCAAACAAATGAGAAAATACTAAATATTTTACAACTTAATATTAGAAGTGCGAACAAAAACTTCGATCAACTGTTATTATTTTTGGAGTACTATAAACTGTTATATATTGATGTAATTGTATTGAGTGTTTTCAATTGGTGTCTTACGATATTTTCAACATACCTGGATACATCACATACTAGAATTGTGGTGACTACAATAAGAATGATAATGTGCTAATTTTTATTGAGAATAATTTGAACGTAAATATAAAGCATAAAAAACTAATCTCGTCAAAGGTAACTAAAGTAGACTTGTTTTTGAACATTATAAGACATCATTCGGAATAACCTCGGTATACAAGCCTCCCCCAGTACAAGACTACCCCTTTTTTTACTGATTTAACACAATTTTTTGAACAACACTAGATACAAATATTGAAATATTTATTGAAGACGTAACTTAAATATACTAAATGAAAATAACCCTGCTATCAATGAATATCTCTCTATGATGGCACAAAATGGCTTTGTCTCCTATATAAATTATCCAACTAGGGTCACTCCAGAAACAGCTACATGTATTGATCATATATTTATCAGACAAAAAACTAAAATAACATATATAAAATATAAATCTTTCATTCACAAAACTGGACAAACATTTTAGAATTGGACGATCCAGAACAAGTAACAATACTTTTTACACAAACATTCAAGGAATCAATATATCAGGCTACTTCAAAACGCTTAATAAAAAAAAACAATACCGAAAAAATTAAAGGAATGGATTACAAATGGGTTAATAATTTCCATAAAACATAGGGATAAACTGAAAAAAAGATTGATTAAATATTTTGGTGTAGAGCTTAATAATGAATATAACTTATATAGAAATGAATTAAATAAATTATTAAAAAAACAAAAATTTAATTACTATAAAAACTAAAAATTGAAATCAATAGAAATAATATTAAAAATATATATATAAATTCTATCAGATGCAACAAATTCAAATAAAAAAAAAAGTCAAATAAATTACAACTTCTTAAACAAAAATAACACTACATTTTCAAGTAACACAGACATGTCAAACTACTGTAATGAATATTTTATTAACGCAAGCATTGAAATGAAAAATTAACCCACCACTCAATTCGAACAAAATAACTGAAAATATACAAGACTCATTATTTTTAAATCCAGTCACAGAAAATGAAATAATAAAACAAATTTCTACCCTAAAAAATGAAAGCGTACCAGAAAAAGATGGAATATCTGTCAGAACGATAAAACTTGTGACCTGTGCTATAACTAAGCCACTAGTACACATAATAAACTTAATATTTCAAACAGGTAAAATACCCGGTTATTTTAAAGAATCAGTGACTGTACCAATTCGCAAAGCTGGCGAAAAAAACAAAATAGAAAACTATCGCCCAATTATCTGATTTATCTGATAAACAATTTTGCAAAACTTTTTGAGAAATGTTTGAAAGACAGATTAATTAACTTCTTCGAAGATCATAAAGTTCTATCCACTAACCAATTTGGATTCAGGGAGGGGTTAATAATAACCTGAATACTAGTAAAAAAACCAATGCTGTGTTTATCGACCTCGCAAAAGCCTTTGATACCGTGCGACACATAAAATTAATTGAAGTTTTATCGCATTATGGAATAAGGGGACAAATTCTGGAGCTATTTTCTAACTACATATCTAACAGAAACCAGTTTTTAAAACTAGACCATACTTTCAGCAAACCATTGAAAATAAAAATAGGAGTGCCACAAGGAACAATTTTAGGACCTATACTTTTCATAACCTACATAAACTCTTTACTAAACCTAAACATCAATGGCAAAATTATATCATATGCGGATGATACAGTACTAGTTTTTAGTGAAAATAGTTGGAAAGAAGTTAAAGATAGGGTTGCTCACGGATTCAATATTATCAAACAATGGCTTTCGTTTAAATATTAAATTTAACAAAAAAACTAAATATATCGCTTTTTCATTAACAGGTGCAAATAGGCCCAACTTTAATACCATCGAGATAAATAATAATGAAGATAATAGAAGCAGTATAGAGAACGTAGCGAAAATTAAATACCTGGGGATAAGTATAGATCAAAGCTTAAAATGGACAGTACATATATCATATCTCACGAAAAAAACCCGATATTTAATTAAAAAAATTTACCTTTTGAGGGAATTTCTAACCGCAAAACAGCTAACAATGGTTCATACGTTCACAAAAAAGAAGCACTAAAAAAATTTGTACATCATCAACATCAAACACGGAACAATCTAAACAAACACCTGTTCATACCAAATAACAGAAAGAACATAAATTAAAAATTTATGGATTATTTAGGTCCCAAATGTTACAATATTCTACCAAATGAAATAAAAAACAAACAAAATCAAAATATTTAACCAAAAATCAAAAATTTTCATTGTTGAAAATCGTCGTAGGATACAATAGCTAATTTTAATGTTAGTAAAAATCAAAAATTTGTTTTTTTTTTTGTTCTTGGCTCATGACTTAATTATTTTTCTTTTTTGGTTGTGTGTGCCAATCATATATATGTACATATCATAAGATATTACTATATATTTTAAGGAATTAGATTTTAAGTAATGATACATGCACATACAGATATTACTATTTTCTTAACATCTAGGTGCCTCGGCAAAATATGTGTGAAATACAAATAATGCTTTTTTAAGTTTAAGATATTGTTATGTTGATTGTAAACATTTATTGCTTAATAAAAAAAAATCAATATCACGCTAAAATCACCTCTCAAATATTGTCATTCGGATCTGACGATAAATTATACAATAAAACTGTGTAACAACAGTTAAAAAGACATTCAGCATAGATAGGTATGTAGGCCAATATCCAGCAATGGACGAAAAAGGCTGTTGTTGCTCTGATTGTTAAATCATCTTTATAAGAGATATGACGTTATACACATTTTTTTAAATGAAACATCTCGTATTTTTTTAATAATTAGAAGATTCAAAACAAATTTAGTGTTACATACCTAAATTCAAATGCTTCCGAGAAAATGGAGTCTTAAAATTGATCGCAAGTATCAGATTTTGACGTTCAGTTGATGTCATACAATATAGATTTTAAAAAGTTAAAATAGAAAAGTGCATGACATTTTGCTCTAAGTTTAATAGTTTGGCCGACGAAGGACTCTAAGTGGACCACTGTGACAATTTTATATGCTTGTCAAGCTGATTGTGGCGACCTTCTGGACAGAATGGTAAAAAATCGTTTTCCCCGGAATCATTTAAAGTTATTGGAAAAGAAAGCAGATAGCAAACAGAACTTCTGTGGAAGTAAGACTATAGGTCTTTCAGAAACCAGATCCAACACGTTAAATCGTTTACTGTGTGCCAAAAAGAAAAATAACTTTACACAGAACTGCACTAAAATTAACGGTAACTTAAAAAGGATTACATAAAAGTTAGATGACTCTAAAACGCATATAAAGAATCTAAGGACATGGTATCTAGCTGTTCGCGATACCGAGACCTACTTAGTCTCGATATCAGTCTCGAAAGTCTCGGGGGTCTCGAAAACAAAATTTTAAAAATAATAATTGTTCGCCGAGATGTTATTTAGACAGAAGTACGTGGAAGCCTACGTTCGAAACCCAGAGTTTTTTCAATCTTAAAAATTTAATGTAGAAAAACCCAATGTTGAACATTTCAGTAAAGTAGAAAAAATGTAGGTATATTTATATAAAAAATTATTCCAAAAATCTATAATTCGAAATGATGTTGCCAACAGATGGAATCAGTAAATGAAGATATACGGACAATAGTAGGTGTATCAAAATAAATATCACATATCCCTTGTTCTTTGGACATCAACAGAAAGGTCACACATCACTAGAGTTACTTAAACAATCATCCATAGAACAATAATTATTTGACATTTCGAAAGATATACAAATGGAATAAGATATATTAAACACAAAATAAGGACACACTGTATAATGCAGCCGAACTCATGCAAGCAACGTGTTGGGCATTCTAGGGACATGCGTTATAATTTAATAGGTAGAAAACGATCAATGGCCAAGTAAAGCACCCCCAGGTATTCTGTAAACTTTGCTATTTTGAACCAAACTTGTATTACTTTGATGCGTATTTACTTTCTTAACCAGGACCGTTCTTAGGGGTCTGCACGTTGTGCTTGCACAAAGGCGGCTATGGTTCATAATACTACTTGTGAATCAACTATTTTTGTTCTTTGGTAAATTAACTGTAAATTTTAAAAGTGGAGTAGATTTTAAAAGTAAATGTATTTATTAAACAAATATCTACTTGTTCAATTTTTTGCCTGAAAGATCAATATATAGCCTTTTTTTGAGGAAATGTACAGGAATAAATATTATATTGTGCCTGCTGAATCACCAATAATATCAAGTTCCTCAAGCGATGATAACTATGACATCGATTATACATAATTATTTGAAAAAAAAAGTGATTCTGAAAATTAGAGAAAAGAAATAATAGAATATTTGCAATTAAAGCGCTCTCCAAAGGGTACAGATATTTTAGAATGGTGGAAAGCACACGATAAACAATTTCCAAATTTAGCGAAAATGGCAAAAGATCTTTTGTCTATACAGGCGACCTCTGTAGCAGTAGAGCGTTTATTTTCACAGCAGGGTTAATTAATGCAAAGCTAAGAAGCATGTTAAATGAAACTTCAAACAAATGCTTATTATATATTCATTCATGGTATACAAGTAACTTCAAAAATGAAATTATAAAATATTAGTTTAAATTTTCTGTAATATTTTTAGGTTTATTATATAGGCTGAAATAAAATCTAAAAATATGCTTATAATGTATGTTTAGAAATTTAAATTTTGACTTTGTTGTTAGAACAGTTCGTTATTTTTTAAGCGTAATAGTTGAATTAGCTTTATTGATCATCTATTTGAAATCCTAAGCCAAATTCTACTTTGTGTTTTGTTTGTTCAAAATCTTGTCCGTAGGTATATGTATTATTTTTATTACACACATATAGTTAAAAAATTTATATCGTCCAATATTTTCAAACACAAACAAAATCAATAAAAAAATATTGTTCTATAAAACACGTACCTTCTTTAATTAGCAAGCCATCGAAGCGATTAAAGAAGAAAATGTTAAAAAAAATTTTCCCTGATTTTTTTTTCAATTTTTTGTTTATTTTAAGTCGGAAAATTTTTAAACAAAAATCACCACAATTACTTCGTCTCTTGGAGACTTTACCGTATCTATACTATATAAGAATATGATATTGCGTTGTTTTTAGTTGTTACAGTCTATTAGTTATTAATTATTGAACCAAAAAACTTTCGGATTTTAGTTACTTTCAATAATTAAACATACAAACCGATTACAAATTTATAAAGATCACAATATCAAAATCCTATACACTATAGTTGTGATAAAGTGTCTCTCTTTGAGAACAGGGTAGCAATTTTAGGTTTTCGACATGTGAAGTGGAATTGCGCAACTAGAATTTCTAAATTTGGGAAATTCTCTTTTTATGGTTATTTATATCGTTTTTTAAATGACTATTTCACTAGTATCATTGTTATAAGAACATATACAATGCTAGTATAATATAATAGATTATAGCAAAATTATTTTTTGCATCAATTAATTTGCCCCCAAACATATATTTTTTGAATTATTTATATTATAATTTACGAACATTAGTTATTTTGCTACTTCACTTTGAGATCAAGACCGATAGGTAAGTCTCGGCATCGGTCTCGGTCTCGAACACCAAGTCTCGGTCTCGGTCTCGAAAGACTTTTTCAATTCTCAAGAATTGACTAGTCTCGTGGTCTTGCGAACCCCTAATGGTATCTTCGACATTTTGGCGTGATAAATCCAAATAAACTAAAACTAGTTTTTGACACTGTTGCAAAATCAAAAGTAAGAGATTTGAATGATAACTTGCTGTAAAAATCTGATTTTTTTTGACATTCAAACCAAGAGCTCTTCGATTTCGACGATGAAAATGGGTATTTTGTGGAAACATTACTAAGATCTTCCACCAGTTAAAAATTACCTGAAGATCGGTGCTTCCAAATGTTTATATGGCGAGATGGAGAAGAAAGATTTCAGCAATATGAGGTGTAAGTCATGGTTGTTGACGCTACATGTTCATCGTCTTCAGCTCAGTTCGTAAAGAACATGAATTAAATTAACTGAGGATATAAAGAATTTCTACGTAAATGACTCCGTAGATTCCTGCCCCTGTGAAGATGCGAAGAAGCTTTAAGGAAAGTTACCGACTAGGCGTATTTGAGATGGTCAGATGGATTTCAAGTTCACAAAACAAAAATGAAAAAAGTTCAAAAAATATTATCAATTTAGTAAAAGAATCAAACAAATCAACATCAGAGTTCTTAGTTCCATGGTGAGATCCCCAAAACGAAAATTTACAATTTAAGTCCATGAGATTATTAAAAAGATTTTTTAAAGTTGGCTCTTATGATTGCAAGAACTAAAGGGGATTGAAAAATTCCTAGATGTTATTCTTAAAATTATTTGCCTTTAGCTTTTGCTAAGAAATTTATGTTTTTTGCGATATTCGCGAAGTAGCGTTTACAGTAGTTTCTTACTTCCAAATTATTTTTAAAGAACACATAGGTAGTTATTTTATTTTCCAAAGCGGGAGTGACCCCTTTAAAACTACACATTATATAATTCAAGAGTAAGCCAGCAACACCTGAAGGTATGTTCCAACAAAGTTAAATATAGCAGATTGTGCATAGAAATTCCTATATCAATCAAACTTAGATGTAGAATCATGATGGATTAAAGGGCCTTACTTTTTAAAAAGAATTGAATGCATATGGGCACAAGATACCGATTTTGGGGAACCATTGAATCACGATGAAGAAAAAGAAAATTTTAATTTTCTTGGGTTTTCTGAGACATATTCTAAGGCTTTACCAGATCCAAATGTGTTTTTCAAACAGAGAAGATTGTTTAGAAGTTCGGTATGGGTTCAACAGTTTTGCACAAACGTTGCCTATCTAAAAGCGCAGACTTAGATTTTACAGAACTCACAGTGAAAGAAACAGAACTGGTAGTGTAAAGGCTCATCTAAGTCAGCCAGCATCAATCCAAAAAAATACTAGTTACTTGAATGAAAATATTTAATAATTTTAGAGACCAAAAATCAAATTACCAATGTATTATCCAGTGTTCCAAAAAAGAGTATTTCTCGGACCTCTAGATGTCAGCACATAAACTTATACCCTACATAAGCTCTACTAGATGCTCTTACACAAGTACAAATAAACAAATGTTTGGAAGATTTCCACTATATTACAATTATTGACATCTGTTGCGACAACACTGTGTCTTTGTCAGAACATTATTTCCAACTAAAAAAACAGAAAACGCCGCGTAAGAAATATTTTGATCTACTATCTCCCTGAATCCACATCAGATAGGGTCGAAACTCGTATTGAGTATGACCCTAATAGTGTCAATGATCTTCTGAAGAGGATGGTTGATAATTCCGATGCTTTGAATATAGTGCGTGTCGGAAGAAAGGATGCTTAGCCTAGGCCAATTAAACTTATCTTTAGAAATCAGTCTGCTGCGTTGTCAGTTTTGAGGAACAGATCTAGCATTAAACATCCAAGTAACACGAACTGGCTGATGAGCTTTTTTGTCTAACAGTTAGCCATAAAAGACACATAAAAACCAGAGATTTGACAAATTTTGACAAATGATTTTTGGTTTGTTTTTTAGCCATGAAAGCTCGCTTCAAATTAGATTTTGAGGCTCCAAAAGTAGCAGTTTTTAATGTAGATAGACTATAGCATAATTACTTGGCCAGAAAATATCTTTTATGGGGTAATTAAACCTCCAACTTTTTTTGTAATATTGGATGGCCAAAAAGTAGAAATATCTGTCAATTTTGTTGCCACAACATAACCAGATATATTCTAGTAAGTATTGAAGTTAAATTATAGTAAGCAAAGCTGTTTAAAATGCCAGAAAATGCATTTTTATTCAATAGAAATGGAGGTCAGAATATAATCAATAATTAGGCATTTTTCCCAAATTTCAACCAAACATATTTTAGCAAGTATTTAAGTTTAATTATAGTAATAATTACTATATAAGAATGCCAGATTATGACATTTTAAGACAACAAAAATTGAGAGGAAGAAATATGGCTTTGATTATCATACTTTTGTTTCAAAGTTGAACTAAAATTGGATAGTTTTATTTCGCTTATTTTTGCTATAATATTGCCAAAATATGCCACATTTTCAAATTTATGTTTAAAACCTATAAAACTTAACCAAATTGAAAATATATTTAGAAAAACGAAATATAAATTATTTACCATACAAAATGTCTAATACAAAGATTAAATATTCCACCACATATCATAGAAAAACGCCATCTTGGGGTAATAGTGGTTTAATTTTATTTTGTTACGCTGGCTCCTGGGTCTTAAATCAGCCATTTTTAGCGAGTACTAAAGGCAAACCAAGTAGGCATTTTTATTGGCCAATTTTTAGTAAATGTTGCTACATTTTGGCTACATTTGAAAATTATTGCCATTTGGTAAATATTTGCTTACAAAGTGGCCAAATTCAAGGAATATTTGCTTAAAAAATAGCCGAAAGCTTTTTATGGTCCGCCATGACTGAAATTAAAATTAAACTAATTTCCTAGTAGCCATTAGTTGACCACTTTAAACACACGTATTCTTTTTACCTATAAATACGTATTTTAATGCATGTTTTTTTTACGACATGAACCCTTTAGTAAATTTTCTTAGTAAAATACATTTCCAAACAAAAAAATTTAAAAAAAATATC
Source organism: Kuschelorhynchus macadamiae (assembly GCA_030620095.1). NCBI lineage: Eukaryota > Metazoa > Arthropoda > Insecta > Coleoptera > Curculionidae > Kuschelorhynchus > Kuschelorhynchus macadamiae. The sequence goes on from JAUTXW010000286.1 coordinate 321,834, forward strand.
TGTTGAGATCGAAATTTTTAGTTTCAGGAAGGGGCGCGTGTTTTACATGCCTATCTTAGATTCTTTTAACAGTAAAAGTTCCTTTGCAAGTGTTTTTTGCCCCTACCAACCATGATTTGTTATCTTTGCATTTCCTCTTGGCTCATAAATTCTTACACTGATTGGCTCTGTCATTACTATTTCTACATAATTTGAAACAATTGATGATTTATTATATAAATGCAGAAAAGGCAAAAAATAAGAAATTATTTAGATAAATGTTACTCAAATTTCGGCTAAAAAACAAGTCAGAATTAAGCTAAAAAAGCTCGATTTTAAAGTCAAAAAGTAGCTAATAAACCCAACCATAAAATCAAAAGAGAGGGTCGTATAATTGCCAATTGGCCATTTTTCCCCCTTTATGGCATAATTATTATTCCCCACTAGCCATATTTCCGTCTTTATACTGTAATAGAACTGTTATTTTGGCTAGCCATTTTAGCTAATTATCCAGGGATATAAGCCAATATCACAGCATTTTAGCCCATATATGATTATATGTGCTACTTGGGCATGGCGTTATAAAAATTGGCCCTGATCATACTTTTCAACAAAAAGCTCAGTTTAAATAGCTACGAGCTGAACTACAAGCTAGAATTGAAAAGAGAGAAAACAATATTTCTATTAAATATATTCGAGGCTTTCCTAAAATTGTTCACAACTCTCATAATAACAAACCAATTAATCAGGAAAACTAAATAATAGGGTAGATCTTGGCTAGTATTTTACTAGAATGTAAGGGGTTTGAGGACTAAACTTAATGATCTTCTTTTGAGTATTTCTGCTGCTGTGATTATTCTGTGATAATAATAGAGATACGAGATGCCGAGTTGGGGTTGTCAGACTATATAGTCTACCGCAATGACAGAACTGGGTTAACTAGTGCCAAAAAAAGAGGTGCTGAGTACCAATAGCTATCAAAAAATGTATATATTCCGAAGCTTTGCCCACCAGGAGTGAAAATATTGAACATTTATTTGTAAGTATTAACTCAAATAGTAATGGGTGTCCAATTTTGACATTCCGATTTAAACTGGCCGCCATTTCTAAAAATCTTAGTTGACAGTTTTTTTATAGTGACAGATGTAAAGAGAAAACTTTGCGATTAGTTGTGTCTTGGTCGACATGGAACGATTATCCATCAAAGAACGAGTATTTATTGTGAAATGTCATTACCAAAATGGGGAATGTTTTGCTGAAACTGCAAGAAGATGCCGTACGCATTTCGGAAGAAATGCAGCACCATCTGTCAAGGTAATTGAAAATTTTATGAAGAAATTTGAACAGACTGGGTCCATAACAGCTAATAGACAACATGTTTACAATCGTGGTGTCCGATCAGAAGTAAAAATTGCTGCGGTGAGGGCTAGTGTTGATGAAAGCCCGAAAATGTCAGTTCGTAAAGGGTCACAGCAAGTCAACATTAAAAAATCTAGTCTGCATAACATTTTAAAGAAAGATCTGCATTTGAAAGCATATAAAATACAGTTGACTCAAGAAATAAAACCAAACGATCATGTGTCACGTCGTACGTTTGCTAATTGGGCCTTAGAAAGAAAGCAAGAACGGAACGATTTCTTTCACAAAGTAATTTTTAGCGACGAAGCTCACTTCGAAATTGGCGGATACGTAAATAAGCAAAATTGCATAATATGGGGTGACGAAAATCCAAGAGAAATACTGGAGAAACGATTGCATCCGGAAAAAGTAACTGGGTGGTGTGGTTTTTGGGCGGGAGGTGTGATTGGGCCTTATTTCTTCCAGAATGAAGCCGGTGATGCAGTTACTGTGAACGGAGCCCGATACAGGACAATGCGGACAGATTACTTGTGGGATGAATTGGAAGGTATGGATGTCCAGAACATATGGTTTCAACAGGACGGTGCCACTTGCCATACCGCAGATGAAACACTGAATGTTTTAAGGCAGAGATTTGGCGATAGAATAATTTCTCGAAGAGCTGACGTTAACTGGCCGCCTCGGTCGTGCGACCTCACACCATTAGATTATTTCCTATGGGGCTTTTTGAAGGAAAGAGTTTACGTTAATAATCCTCGAACAACTGAACAGCTTAAAGTTAACATTACTCAAGCAGTTGGACAAATTGGACAGAATGTCTGCGAAAATGTTATCGCAAATTTTGAGAAAAGAATATTAGCATGCCAAAGAAGTAGAGGGGGTCACTTGCTGGATGTCATTTTTCATTATTAACCGCAATAGTTGTACTTCAAAATAATATAATAATATTATAACATTTAAAGTGTTTTGTGTATTTTATTCCTAAATTAAATCGGAATGTCAAAATTGGACACCCTTTAAAAAGTTATTAGTGGACGTTGTATATCTTCCGCCAGCGTCTCCACTTAATGTTTTTGAAAATCACTGTGCAGCAGTAGAGAAATCGATCGCCGCAGTTCATCGTGGGACACCCTGTATGAACCTCCTTTCAACGCTCAGCATTTGCTTAAAGTAGAAATTTGTCTTTAATTTGATATGATGCAAATTGTTGTGGCTTTTGTATGCAAATCCAGATTCAAAGACATTCTATGAACATATTGACAACAAAACGGGGTACACACATTTAATTTAATGGATAATTTTTCTGATCATGATTTTTATTTGTTTGGAGACTACAATATTCCACATATACAGTGGATTAATGATGAATGTGGGCTTGGGACGCTTCATGAAAACAGGGAGACTGTGAAACCTTAACGGACTGTTTTGCCTTTAATCACTTGTTCCAAGTTAACACTGTGTATAATACTAACTTTGTTTTATTATTTAATCTTCGCTCATTATAGGGACTTAGTAGTCGAAACCGCAGTTGAATCTTTGTTACCATGCGACAAGCATCATCCCACTATTGTAACTAATATATCCCTCTCTGTTATTTCTAAACAAATTGATTATGATACTTGGTACTATGATTATAAAAGGGCGGATTATGGAACATGTACTGGACGAATTTAATGTTGTTAATCTAGCCATTAGTGTTTTTTATGAAATCTTGTTTACTGGAATAAGTCAGCGTGTTCCTATTGTTCGATTAAAAAATCCCAAATTTCCGTCTTGGTATACATATGAATTAAAATCCTTAATCTTTCTCAAGAAAATTGCACACAAAAAATGGAAAGAAACCAATAATTTTGAATATTATATACAATTCTCGGATTTCAGGCGACGCGACAGTCTAACATACTAAAAAAGGGTTGTTATAGCAATTATTGTAGAAATGTCGAGAATAACCTAGAGGGAGATATTAGACTCTTTTGGAAATTTGTTAACGACAAACGCGGTAATTGTAAGGTCATACCCTCTAGCATGTCTTTTAATGACTAAGTAGGTAATGATGGTCAATTAATTGTTAATGTTTTTGGTAAACATTTTCAGAGTGTTTATAGATCCACTAATAACAACAATGTATCTGTTCTCAAAGATAACGGTATCTCAGATCTGACTGTACCATTGGCGACAGTATTTGACAGTATCAATCAATTAGATGTGAAAAAGGAACCTGGACCCGATGGTATTTATCCCAATTTTCTTCAGAATTGTGTTTACTCCCTTTCAGTACCATTTTGCACTATATTATTTAATCTCTCTCTGCAGGGCGGTGTTTTTCTCGAGACTTGAAAGCGTAGTTTTATAACTCCTATTTACAAAAATGGCCATAAGTCTGACATAAAAAATTATAGACCGATCTCAATTTTAAGCGTTATTCCGAAATTATTTGAAAAAATTATATGCGATCAAATAAAAAATAGGATTATACCTTTGCTTGCTTGGAAACAACATGGATTTGTTGAGGGGAGATCAACTGGTACTAAGTCCCTATTGAAAAACTGAAACGTTTCGGATTTTGTGATAACCTTTTAAATTGGCTTCAATCATATTTCGTCGGTAGAAAGCAGAATGTATGGGTAAAGGGTTTTACATCTATGGAAATTTCAGCAACCTCAGGGGTTCCACAGGGAATTCATTTGGGACCATATTTGTTTAACATATTCATTAACTAAGTAATCCTATCTTGAACTCCATATTTCTTTTTTATGCCAATGATTTAAAAATTAGTGAAAAATAACAATGATGCTTTAGAGCTACTACACGATCTTGTTCGAGTTAGTGAGTGGTGTTCAGAATCAAATGTTATTAAATATTACTAAACGCAAGCAAATAATTTTCAATTGGACTTTATCACCTATAATATTTGATTATAGTATATATGGTGAAATTCCCGAAAGAGTCGCCTCAATTCGTGATTTGGGTCTAATGTTAGATTGCAAAATGGATTTTAGATTGCATTATGATGAAATTGTAAATAAAGCATTTAAATTACTAGAATTTTTGTGCAGGAGCACAGAAGATTTCAATCACTTGAAATGCTTTAATTTGTTGTACAACTCGCTGGTCCGGTCAATTCTGGAGTATCTCTCTCCCGTATGGCCTCCCTCGTATACTCTATATTGCTTAAATATTAAAAGGGTTTAAAATATTTACGATTTTTAGCTTATAAAAAACTTACCTCTGTTACAATACTCATGTATTAACATAAGAATTATCGTTGGACTTGAGAAATTACAGTCTAGCAGGGTAAAGGCTGATATAGTCGAATGCGGTCTTATCGTGCGGGTTCAAAGGTAACCATTATGAATCAAATCAGAAAACACAGTGAATACCAAAATGTTGTATGATTCTTTTATCGAGCTATTCAATCTCGATGGGCTATTTACAAATATACAGGGAGAAAGAAAGTAGTTTTTTTTTATTATATTACGCAGTATTATTAAGATAGCCACTTAATATTATTTTATATATTAAATGCCGAGGGACTAAATAAGAAAATTCGCTAAATATGTATTTGGTTAGGTTAGGTTAGGTTAGGTTAGGTTAGGTTAGATTAAAAAATTAAAATTTTTTGGTTAGCAAAAACAAAAATACACAAAATGGCAAGCGCCTTAATAAAGTCGGAAGGCGGCGGAATTAGTGGAACAATCAGAATATGTTCTGTTTATACAGCCACTTAATGAAAGTGAGATTTTTTTTTCAATCAGCAAAAATTATGAGCCCCGCTTGACCTAAAAATCTAACCACTTATACAGTATCATTTATTTAAATGCGGGCCACCCCTGTGCAAAGAAAACTTGTTTTTTTTTTGTATTGTGATAACAAAAAAAATTTATTTTGCAAAAATATTATACACTTTTGGTAAAAACACAAGATAATTAGTTATTTCTCCCTCGTGAGATTTTTTCAGGTATTTACGTTTAAGGGTCCCTAGATGATGGAAAATATGTTCTCTCAATTCCGTCTGTCTGTAGGTATGTCTGTCCGTCAGTGTGTCTGTTCGCGGCATAGCTAAAAAACCACTTATCCGATTTCTTCAAATTTCAGTCTAAAATTAAGGGCCATGCATGCGAAAAATACATATATATATATATATATATATATATATATATATATATATATATATATATATATATATATATATATATATATATATATATATATATATATGTATATATATATATATATTTATATATATAGCCTGTATTTTTCGTTAGCCCCGAGTTTCTGGTACAGCGATTTTACCGATTTTAATATATCAAATTTTGTCTTATAATTAATAAAAAAATGTACTTATTTTAAACACGCTTTAAAAGTGGAACAAGTATTCTATAATTATTTATTTATTGCCTACAAAATTACAAATGTACTAAAAAATAAACAAAAAATCGTGTCAAATCTAATAAAAAAATTTGTAAATTAGAATTCACTGGCTAATATCCAGGAGCCAGTGGCAAAAGCTCTGAGAATCGGTATAAAGAATGTATAGAAACTTGTGCATGAAAAAAAAAACATAATTTACTTCCGAAGAAGAGTAGGAAATGTACACGAAAAAATCCAAAGGCAAAAGACTTAAGTTACAATGCAAAAATGGATATTCATAATGCAATTTATTTATACACATCAATGACTAATGTAATCCTTCAGAAACTTTTTAATATTATAGACTAAAAAATATCATCATCACTTAAAAAGTCCTCATCTTTTGAGTCGTCTTCAAATGGCGCTATGATCATTGGTGGTATTTCGACATCTAGAACTCGTTCTCGATTCCACCAATCCCATATTAATGTCTCCGGATGTTCCACACATTTCTTTCAGTACTCCGGCGTAATAATTTAAGAATTTAAGAATCTTGCCAAACAATTTGCACTTCATCTGATGTAAGACGTTCACGAGTTTTTCGTAATATGATTTTGCCCCAGCCCATATTAATTCTATTGCGTTAAACTGGCAATAGTATGGCGACAGTTGTAAAACCTTTGTCAATTTGTAATATTTCATCTACGGCATATATTGTTGGTTTTTTAATAGATTTTGTCATTAAAAGAAGTTGGGTAAAGGATTTTGTTTTTGTTTTTTTAGCCAGTCTTGAAAGATTCTTGAATGATAAAATGCATTGTCCAGAATGATTAAAGATGGAGCATCTAAATTTTGAATCAGTTGTTCTTTTAACCACTTTTCAAACAGTTCACAGTTCATATTATCATGGTAGTCCATACTTTTGAAATGTTGAAGAAAACAGTAAACTTGCACTTGGGAGAAATCCTGTTGAAGAACCTGCATGCAAAATGATAAACCGTTTTCCCGTCCCACATCCCTTTTTCCTCTTGATACTTTTTACAGACTCGTCCTGCCAAAACTTCGAACCACTTCCATTAGAAAATATCTAAGTCTCGTCTAAAAATACCACTTTTCTAAATTTTGAATTAACATTTTCCGTGTATTTCTTTAAAAACTGGATACGTTGACTTGCTATATATGGCAACTCGCATAAAAATATTTGATCTTATATCGAAAACCTAATATTTTTATTAATTTTTACAACGATTTTAGTCCAATTTCCAATAGGCCTCGATTTTTTAAAGCTTCTTTTAAAACTTAAATGGTTATATTAGTTTTTGATGTGCATAAATCGTAAATTGCATTACGAACATCCATTTTTACATTGTCACTTAAGTCTTCTGTCTATGGCTTTTTTCATGTACATTTCTTAGGTTTCGGTAAACTATGTTGACACTCTAAATCTCGTTTATTTTTGTTTTTATCTACCATTCTAGCAATCCAAATTGAGAAAATGTGTGGAAAACTCTCATCAGCATTAGGATTAGTTAGGATTTCTGTAGCGCGCCAACCGAATTCCGAGTCTATATTGAAAGCAGGATGTGTCTGTAACAAAAACTATATTGTTAGGTGGATGTGTCCCGCTAACGTTAGGTTAGCCCAGGTTCTTCAATAAAACCTTCATTAAAACTATAATAATAACAATAAATAATTACAATTCTGTTGTCCAAATAATTTTCAATTGGTCATTTCATTTCCTCTAACAAATTGGTAAATCTAAAACCTGGCAACATTGCTAAATTTTTTGTTTTAAGGCTGTCAAATTGTGACCGAGTCTGACTTTTAATTATTTTTTTTTTAGGAAAACTCTTGCATATCCCGCAATTTTTATTTTTGAAATGTGATATTACAAATGGGTACTTTCTGAAAAAAAAATAAAATATGCAAAAATCTTTTCTTAATCTTCTTCGGTTGAAAATTATGCTTTTGTTCAAGCACAATTTTCTACACTGTCCTTATCCGATTCCCAGAGCTTTTGATACTTTCTCCTGGATAATGGCCAGTGAATTTTCGTTTTCGTAATATTTTATTAGATTTAATACTATTTTTTTCGCTTGTGAATGCAAAAAACCCGAAAATTGTTTTCTCTTACTCATTTTGTCACTGACTTGTCAATCTGACTTTGAAGTGACATTGCTCAAAGATTTTTGTAACTGCTGGTATTTATATGTTTATCCTCTTTGTTCATATGAAAATATCAAAGGTCTATCTAATTCAACTTCCGGATTTTATGCGGAGGATATGATTACACGTAATAAAATAAAAACAAACTTAAAAAGTTTGTCGTTGATAAATCGTATGACCCGCACGATAACACTGCTTTTGAGCATATTTATTTTAAATTTAAATAATTAATGGACTCGTAGAATGTCCTGATTTGTTACAGTTGGTTGGTATAAAAGTGCCTGCAAGAGAAACTAGAAACCAAAGACTATTTGATGTGAAATACCAACGATGTAACTATGGTAAGGCATGGCCGTTATCTAGAATTGTCGCCAATGGTAATAGCATTAATGTTGATTTTTTGCGTCCTCTTTTGTCAGTTTTAAAGACAGGATATTTTGTGAATTTTGTTACTTGTTGTTTTAGTCATAATTTTTTTTTCTTCTCTCCTTTATTATTATTATTATTTGATAGAAATGTGTTTCATTATATTGTATATTTTTGGTAACGAAAATATGGGATTTGCCCATAAATAAATAAATAAATTTGAAGTCAATCTGATGAGTTGTTTTTAAGCTATGCCTCGAACTGACAGTCAAACTGACAGACGGACTGAGGGAATTGATAAAACATATTTTTTTTGGCGTCTAGGGACGCTAAAACGCGAAGATATATAAAATCTGAGAGGTTGATTATTTCAGATTACAAAAATTATTTGGCCGCCATTTTGCTCCGCCATCTTGAATTAGTAGCACAGTTTTACTAGCTCATTTCTATACTACAATAAGTTATGGCACACAAATCACTTCATTTAGGCTGCATTTTTAAATACTTTATTAAGCCGCCATCTTGAATTCGTACCAAAATTTTACCATTTGATTCCTACATAATACTTGATTTTTGTGCAAAATTTGAGATCCATTGGATAATAACTTTTTTAGTTAGTATAATTTTTTTAACATTTCACCCAACTAGGACATATAATCATATATGGGCTAAAATTCTTTAATATTGGCTAATATCCCTGGCTAATTAGCTAAAATGGCTAGCCAAAATAACAGTTCTATTACAGTATAATGGGGCAAAAATGGCCAATTGGCAATTATACGGCCCTCTCTTTTGATTTTATGGTTGGGTTTATTAGCAATTTTTTGACTTTAAAATCGAGCTTTTTTAGCTAAGTTCTGACTTGTTTTTAGCCGAAATTTGAGTAACATTTTTTTCCGAAATTTACCTAAATAATTTCTCATTTTTTGCCTTTTCTTTATTTATAGAATAAATCATCAATTGTATCAAATTATGTAGAAATAGTTTTGGCAGAGCCAATCAGTGTAAGAATTTATGAGCTAAGAGGAAAGGCAAAGATAACAAATCATTGACGGTTGGTAGGGACAAAAAACACTTGCGAAGGAACTTTTACTGTTAAAAGAATCTAAGATAGGCATGTAAAACACGCGCCCCTTCTCGAAACTAAAAATTTCGATTTCTACAAATATTTTCTTTTTTTTTTATTTTTTAGTTTGGAAATGTATTTTACTAAGAAAATTGATTAAAAGGTTCATGACGTAAAAAAAACATGCATGGAAATACGTATTTATAGGTAAAAAGAATATGTTTGTTTAAAGTGGTCAAGTAATGGCTGCTAGGAAATTAGTTTAATTTTAATTTCAATCATGGAGGAACATAAAAAACTTTGGGCTATTTTTTAAGCAAATATTCCTTGAAATTGGCCACTTTGTAAGCAAATATTTATCAAATGGCAATAATTTTCAAATGTAGCCAAAATGTAGCAATATTTACTAAAAATTTGCCAATAAAAATGCCTGCTTGGTTTGCCTTTAGTACTCGCTAAAAAATGGCTAATTTAAGACCCAGGAGCCAGCGTAACAAAATTAAACAACGATTACCCCAAGACGGCGTTTTTCTATGATATGTGGTAGAATATTTAATCTTTTTATTAGACATTTTGTGTGGTAAATAATTCATATTTCGTTTTTCTAAATATATCTTCAGTATATAGTTTTATAGGTTATAAACATAAATTTGAAAATGTGGCATATTTTGGTAATATTATAGCAAAAATAAGCGAAATAAAACTACCCAATTTTAGTTTAATTTTGAAACAAAAATATGATAATAAAACCCATATTTTTTCCTCTCAATTTTTGTTGTCTTAAAATGTCATAATCTGACATTCTTATATAGCTATTATTACTAGAATTAAACTTAAATACTTGCTAAAATACGTTTGCTTGGAATTTGAGAAAAATGCCTACTTATTGATTATATTCTGAACTCGATTTCTATTGATTAAAAATGCTAAAAAGCTATGCTTACTATAATTTATCTTCAATACTTACTAGAATATATCTGGTTATGTTGTGGCAACAAAATTGACAGATATTTCTACTTTTTGGCCATCCAATTTTACAAAAAAAAGTTGGAGGTTTAATTACCCCATAAAAGATATTTTTTGGCCAAGTAATTATGTTATAGCCTATCTACATTAAAAACTGCTACTTTTGGAGCCAAAAATTCTAATTTGAAGCAAGCTTTCATGGCTAGAAAACAAACCAAGATTCATTTGCCAAAATTTGACAAATCTCTGGTTTTAATGTGTCTTTTATGGCTAAATGTTAGACAAAAAAGCTCATCAGCTAATTTGTGATACTTGGGCACTAAGTCGCAATTTTTTTTTTGCTATATTAGATTTTTACCAAAATTTTATCAGGTCATCCTTATATCACGCTTAATTTTTGACCAAAATTTGAAGTCAATCGGATAAGTAGACATCGAGAAATCATGTTTTTCGTCATCTATCATCTAAATACCCTGAAACGTAAAGATCTGAAAAACTCTCTGGGGGTGATTTTTTCACGATTACAATACTTACTTGCTTTTACGAGGGAAGTAAAAGTAACTCTAATGCAATTTAAAATGTTTTTTTACTATAAAAGGGCCAAATAGATAATTCTATACATCACTCGTGTCATAAGATTTTTTAGCGCACAAACATATATGTATAATTTTATGTTTTTAAACTTTTATAAAAAATCTCTATAGGAGGTAGTCAGAATATTAATAAAGTTTTTTTGTACTTACACTTACAGATATCTCGAAACCTTAACTAATGCAGTGAGAAAAAAATACGATCATTTGAAACAGAAATGCGACCTATCCAAACCCAAAGAAGCCCCTACGAAAGTATTTCAAAAAATTTTACAAATGTTAAAAACTGGTGCTCAAACAAAAAGATGAACAATGTGATTTTAGCTATGTAGATTTGTTAGTTATATAAAAATAAATATCAATGTAACCTAAGTCATAACGTAGTTTAAATTTAATACACAAATTGCAAAATTTAATTAATAATCTAATATACCGTATACCTATTAAGTGCTGAAAATTGAATTTTTTACCAACCGGAACGTCAAGCATGTATTTATACTTTACCGTTCTGCTGTACTAAAAGTAGCATCCAGAACGCCAAAACTGATAAGTAATGAACGCTAGGAATTAATGTAATTTTTTTCTCGAACCAAAATGCCGGCGCCAAAGAGTATAAGGATTATAAGAGGTGACACCTGGCATCAAATGATTTATGCCGTGGGTCTCAGTGCTCTTACTGACCTTAAACCTTTAACTAGGATTTGCACTATTGCCAGTTGTTACGCCATTTCAGCAGAAATTACGTTAATACTCCTAATGAATTGTATTTTACTAGTAAAAATAACAAATGTTTAATATTTAAGGGATTGAACGATCAAAAAACTATCTACATTAAAAATTACTTTGCAATACACATACTTACGATGTAAATTTATAACAAGTTTCCACACACAGCTTCGTTATTTTTAATACGTTTAAGAAGACACGAACTAAAACCCAGAAATATTACTCAAGAAATAAAGAAACACTGTTTGCAATAATAAACACTACATATATACTTATCAGAGACAATAATTTGGTTTTGAAGCAACTATGCAAATATCCAGTTGTACAATGTTATAATACCACAAATGCGCACTCTAGATTGCTTGCTGTCATTTTCTTAAACAAAGAGTTTAAGTCGGTTTAAGTCGAAGTAGGCATTTAGACAGCACGGCCGGCGATTACCGCACAATGGTTCAAAAGGAAGAACTAGCAGGACACAAAGGAAACACACACATTTATTTCAAAATATAAAAACTTTCCTTGTGTCATCCTAAACCATTTTAAATATCTTATCTACATTATTTTAATGATTATTTTTACAATTCTTGTAAATACAGCGTATTCGACCAAAAATTTTAGAAGCACCAGTTTGCTTATTTTCCATGGTTATGATATTTATGGTTATATAAACTCAAAGCACCCAAAAAGTTAAACTTAACGTTCACACCAAACTAATTCAACACAATTAACTGCGGCCTGCTTTGAAAGATTTTAATTTCCGAAAAAAATAATATAAACTTTAAAGAAGTACAGAACACGGTATTGTTTACTATTTAAATCAAATCGTAATATTGCCCTAAAATACCTGTAATAATTGGATAGCGGCCACGTCATCAGACAGAATTAAGCATGAATGCAAAGGTATGTTGATTTTACACTAGATTTGGCGGTTATTTATAATATATTACTTATAACTCGTAAAGGCATTGCACAATTGCAGTTGGGATCATGAGATCTGTGTATAATAATATTATTAAACACAGCTAAAAATATTCTTTAGGTTCGTTCGGTATTTGATAAAAACGCTTTTTGTAATATTCTGGTTAGCATGCAGCCCGTCTCACTTCATTCTGTTTTTAATTAATTCACCAGCTCTCAACGATGTCAAAAGAAGTCAAAACATTACTTTTTACTTGATATTTGTTATAATAGAAACGGAGTATTAAGTTCAAAATAGAACATTGTTTATTAAAGCCAAAGCTACAAAAAGGTCCAAGTGAAGTGTATTACAAATTTCCAAAAATTGTAATGTAATAAATGACAGGCTGAACAAAACATTACAAGGGATAGGTTTAACAAAATATCAAGTACATTTAGTAGGTAATTTAATTTAAAAACATCAAATCAAACATAGCTTAAAGGAAGTATTTATATGCTCCTATTGTCACAAGTTTCCGTATTTTGATGTTGAAATTTCGAATAGAGAACGCAGTAGTATGAGTAGAAATTTCAAAAACAATGTAAAAATTGATTTGTTCATTCAACTGCATAGTTTAGAGAGTCGGGTTCTTTGGGTGAATAATCAAGTAGGCTTTGTTGTCAAAAACGCATGAAATCCATGCGAATAAATTTAATAAAAATTGATGAAAAGTGTGGATGTCAATCGTGTATCCGCCAATTTGTTCATTCATTTGAATTAATGAATGAAATTGTATGCAGGCGAATGAACGAATGGACAAATAGTGAGTAGCAGGCTTTACCCCGGAGTTCTCTTTTTGGCATTATATACAATATTTGTTTGGTATATATCCGACCATTTTATGGAAATAGTCGTTTATTTTCCTCAATCTGGCAAATATGTAAAATGAAAAAGCCCCTGCTGCAGATATATATTTCATCAACCCTAAATACATTCATTATTATTTTAGTAACTGTCTGTGTAAATATTGCAGTTTTTATAACGTCATCGATGTTCTCTATTTCTTTAAAGAAATCATGTGTCCTTTATTGGTGAAGTAGGTAATTATGCACTTGATCGTCCCCTTGCCGATTTGAAGGTATTTTAATATTTTCAGCGACGTTTCGTTTTTGAGATACCCGCCAACAAAGGTTACAATCCTATAATACAGTTTTTGACCTGTTAGGTGGACCTGTCCCATTAGGGTGGCACCAAGTTTATCAATAGAACCATTATTAAAGCTTTAAGAAATAATAAAAAGTGACCGACAAGCATTGATCAGAAATATATGGCTGCTAATCGAATCAGCTGGCAAACTATTCTTCTTGAGAATGAAGTGTGTAGTTCGCAAACGACCTATTAAAAAGAACGGGTCTTTAATGAGAACTAAATGAACTAGTTTCGCAGATTTAAAATAATCTAGTTCGTTCGCATACTATTAACCTACATATTAAAGAGCAAACGATATCCGCGTAAACTGTCCAACGTTGCTGAACGATTAACATAAATACCGAACTAAAAGAAATAGTTTTTCGTAACGAGAACTAGATATATGATTTGGTAGTCGCTCACCAGATCGTCTTTCGAGTTTTGTTTAAACAGAGCTAGGCTTGAAGCGGCATTAAATCTCGACAGTCGAAAGAGACGATCGGGGTCCAGTCTAGTTTTATTTGCTATGTTGCTGTATTGACTTTATAAATGTTCTATCAATAAAATAAGTAGATTAGTTTTTTTTTCATTAACATTAATTCTTTAGTATTTAAAATTAGAAAGCATTACAAATCAGGTAATATACCTTAAAAGTTAAAACATAATGAAACACGCGTATTAAAGTTTAAAAACATAAGAATTAACAATGCTTTGAAAACATTTTAAGTTACGTTTTCTAAATAAGTTGCGTTAATTTAAAAACTAAAAGTAAAACTTTAAATGTTACATATGAACTAAATTAAAGTTATTTGCAAATTATGATTTAAAAATAAAATTTCGTGTTCTTTTTTTGCAAATAACCTGCTTCTTCGCTCGGACACGATTGTTACTGCTTTTGAATATAATATAACTATGAAAAGCTCACATAACAAGTCGGTACTTCCCCCGCGTGCACCACTATACTGCAACGTTGCAATATTTCTGATAAATGGTTAAATCATTTACGTCATGACACAGCAAAAACATTACGCTTTAGCTATTGTTTTAGTTGGATTAGACTAACCAAAACTAATCTGAAAGATATTAAAAAAAAACACTCAGAGTAGTGCAAACCGTAGGTTACATTCGTTTTTTGCATAATTTTATTTTTTAAACAAAAAATATACAAAAAAGAAGAAAGGCCGAAGTTCCAAATTCATACCATCACACTGAAAATCGACAACTCTGCCACGTAGCTATTAAACTCCTAATAAAATAATTAATAAATCATCTGCTTAGATTCGGGATAAGGGAAAAACTAGCGCCACTTAGTTCTAACCAAACAATTAAGGTGGTACCAATCCTACCTATACTTATATATATATATATATATATATATATATATATATATATATATATATATATATATATATATATATATATATATATATATATATATATGTATATACTGGGTGATTCACGACCCACTGTACAGACCTATACTTCCCTAGGGTATATCGAAAATGGATATTTAAATTGATTAATTCGGCTTTATTACTAAGATACAGGGTTTATTTTCGTATTTTGGTAACAATTTGTTCACCCTGTATCTCCTAAACTGCTTAATAGATTTTTAAAAAATTTTGTACACAAACACTCTTGGTATATCATAACTTTTTGACGTTTGAAAGTTCAGGGGCCGTATCCAGCCAATTCACACAGGGGAGGGGGGTTAGTTTTGAGACACCCTGTACATCGGAATTCGGTATTTTTGAATTTTTTTTTAAACTACATTCATTTGTGAACAAAAATATGCCACCATCTTGAATGGCATTTTTTTAGCGGTATCTGTATTAAAGCTTTTAACTAAGTATAAAATTATTTCAGTGATTGACTTTAAAAAAAAAATTAAACTATCTCTACTAATAAAACACAGCCTTGTCGAATTAATTTTTATTTTCAGTAGCCCAAAAAAAACTAAAATCTACCCTAACAAAATAACGTCTTAAAAGCTACAAAATGTTTTTAAAATGCATACCACCGGTGTCTCTACATTTTTGTGCACGCTTTTGTAGGTTTACAATTGAGCGGTGAATCATTTGAGGGTTTTGTCTAACCTCGTCGCAATAAAAATGTATTCTATTTATTAATTGATCCCTAGTTTCGATTGGAACACTGTAAACTTTTTGTTTTAGATGTCCCCACAAAAAGTAGTCGGCTGGATTAAAGTCTGGCGACCTAGCTGGCCAAGGATGTGGTCCTCCGCGTCCAATCCACCGATCAGCAAATTGTTGATTGAGATAATTTCGAACATCAATTCCAAAATGTGCAGGTGCTCCATCGTGTTGAAACCATATGCCTCTTAAATTTACATTTTCTAATAAGCCCGGTAAAATGTTTTGTAGAAAGTCCAAATACACAACAGCCGTCTGTCGTTGAGGGAAAATATGTGGTCCAATTAAATGATTATTTATTAAGCCGCACCAAACATTCACTGAAAACTTTCCTTGAGAACTGGCCAATCGCAACGAATGAGGGTTTTCATCTGCCCATACTTGAGAGTTTCTAGAATTAAAGACTCCGTCCCTTGAAAATTGGGCTTCATCAGTGAATAGTGCTCTAAAAATAGTTCTTCGATGATTTATTTCCCACCTAGCAAATGCTAATCTAATCAAGTAGTTGCCTTCTTCTAATCTTTGTACCTCTTGTACATGGAAAGGGTATAAGTTTTCATTTTTTATAGTTCTCCATACTCTTGTCTGCGGTATCGCTAATTGGGCGGAAATTCGCCTAGTGCTTGTGGTTGGATCTTCCCTCACAAGGTTGAGAATATTCTCTTCTTGGACCACGTTATTAGCACCCACTCTTTCAACATGAAGATCGGTTGAGGGAAACTTACCCTTTTCACGCAATGTATTAAAGGTTGCGGCAAACGTTTGGTGATTTGGAATTCTCCGATCCGTAAATCGTCTTCTGTATTCTTCTGTAGCAGCCCTTCCGTTACCATTACAAAATCCGTACACAAGTACGATGTCTGCGTACTCAGCATTTGTAAATAACGGCATTTTTACAATTATTGAAACGTACAAACTTTTTGCAAAGAGAAAATTTAAATAAAAAATCTTTAATTAACAATGTCAAACACAAATGATTAAATTGTATGTACGTAATGTCATTTTTAAAATATCTGTCTAAATTCCAAGGCTTACTTTATTATTTTTAGGTATTAAAATTTATTGAATTTGTATTTTTTTGTAGGTTTTAAGGTTACGAAAACAATAAAGGTAAATAAAAAAATTAAAAAAAAAACAAGCTCTTACACGTAATTTGTACACAATAACAAAAATAAAAAAAGATAAATTTTTACGGTAGCCGATAAATGATCACGATCTCGAGCATTAGATAAGAGATGAGGCGAAAAAGACTCAAACAGAAATTAACTGGTTTATTAGTAGAGATAGTTTAATTTTTTTAAAAGTCAATCATTTAGACAAAAACCTCAAATGTAAATGATTCAACGCTCAATTGCAATTCACAAAAGCGTGCACAAAAATGTAGAGATACCGTTAGACAGGCGTTATTGTGTTAGGGTAGATTTTGGTATTTTTGGGCCACTAAAAATAAAAAATAATTCGACAAGGTTGTGTTTTATTAATAGAGATAGTTTAATTTTTTTTTAAAGTCAATCATTGAAATAATTTTATACTTAGTTAAAAGCTTTAATACAGATACCGCTAAAAAAAGGAGTATGTACTATCTAAAGATTTAAATTTCGTACATAACCTTTAGTGTGCCATTCAAGATGGTGGCATATTATTGTTCACAAATGAATGTAGTTTAAAAAAAAACACTACATTACGAGTATGCAACATGGTTTTTATCGCGGTCGCTCAACTACTACAAATCTTGCGATGTTCCAAAATTACTTAATTACATCTGTCGAAGCTGGCCAACAGATTGATGCTGTTTACACGGACATATCCAAGGCTTTTGATAGTGTTTGTCATCAGCTTTTATTATTAAAATTGCAGCAAATTGGTCTTTCTGGAAGTTATTTGGAGTGGATCAGATCTTATTTGTTTAATCGTCGCCAACAGGTCAACATTTGTGGTTCAGTTTCTAGGGAGGTTATTGTGACATCGGGTGTCCCACAGGGTTCACATATTGGTCCAGTGCTCTTTCTACTTTTTATAAATGACATAGTATCTTGCTTTAGAGCGTCCAAATGTCTTTTGTATGCAGACGATTTAAAATTTTTTGCTCCCGTTTACACTGACTCAAATGCACTGCAATCTGACACTGGAAGGCTCGTCAACTGGTGCAGCACTAATTATCTCCATCTTAACATATCCAAGTGTAAAGTGCTCCGTTTTCATAAACGCATTAATCCTGTTCTCTCCTCCTACTTCATAAATGATGTAACACTAGAGGTTGTTAGTTCTTACACTGACCTAGGTGTTATTTTTGATGACAAACTAACATTTAATCGGCATATTGACAGCATTGTACTCAAGGGTTTTAGATTGTTGGGCTTTATAAAAAGGAATACAAGGCATGTGACGGACACCAAAGCAATTGTCTGTCTGTATTACTCACTGGTACGGAGTGTTTTGGAGTATCGTTCAACAATCCAACATACCAGTGCCATAACGATAGAGTTGAAAAAGTACAAAATAGATTTGCGAAATACCTCTTATATAAATTTAATTTTCCTTATCAGGATCTATCGTATAACACTAGAGCTCTTCTATGCGGCCTTCAAACCCTTGAGTTTCGGAGACGTAAGGCACTTCTTGTTTTTCTACACAAGCTAATAAATGGAGACATTGATTGTGAAATATTGTTGGGGTCGGTCTCATTTTTGGTACCTATTAGGAGAACAAGACAACCTCAGCTATTCTTTGAAAGATACCACCGTACAAATTATGGGTCTGGCGCATTTATTGACCGACTAGTGTGTAATTACAATCGCCATTTCGCAGAATATGACATCTTTAGACTTAGCACTTTGCAGCTAAAAAGGCAGCTAAATGGATTGCTTTTGTGAGGTTTTTTACACTTCGTATTCATATGGATTTATGTATTCCTTTGTAAAAAAATTTTTTTTTGTCTGTAAATGTGTATTTGTGTATCAATTTTTTTTTCTCTATTTTAAATGTTTGATGTAGTCACTGTTTTTATTTGGTCTGTCGATTTTGACTTTTTTATTTTGACCTTGTTTACGAATCCGTACCATTTAGAATGTTTAGCATTCTGTAGTGTACGTTTCAGAAGGACCACTTGTCCGATGCGTGCATCGGCTACGTCCTTCCAAAGAAGAAAAAAGAAGAAAAAAAAATTAAAAAGAACGATTAAGCACACCTCTAGAATAAAGGGCAAAAAAGAAGAACGGAAATTGAACTAGTGTTATCTTCTTTTTTATTATTATTAACCTCAACTACCAGGACTATTCGGCCGTAACCAGTGTTATCAATAGGCGTATAAACATCTGATGAGGTGCGAAAATTTATGTAATCAAAATAAATATAAATAAACATAAACAATTTTCGTTGGCGGGTTTCAACATCATAACACTTACAGAGACATGAGCAAATAAAGGACACGGTCTCACGCTGTTGGTGACACTGACACTGAACCAAATCAAATGTTAAATGACATATGACATCCAAACAACAAACAAAAATAATAATGATAATGTTCACTTTTTGATAATCCATATTAAATCCAAAGTTCATTGATGATCTTTTTATCTCTATCACGAGAACAATTTACACCAATAAAATTAGAGAAGTAATTTTTACATAACCTATAATGTCCGTTCCGTAATATCAACTTGATCCTATTTTGTTGTCTTTTGCATTTAATTTATATTTTTATTATATAAGTATCATTTTTAAGACGGAGCTCTATAAGATGCTCGCTAAAACTGGACTTCTAATTGTGTCGAATCCGAAACATATAAGCAAATTACTTGTTGATGTGCAAAAAACTGTAAAAAACACACTTTACATACAGTTACTATCAGCCCTGAATGACCCATTAGGATGTTTCCATCCCAATGTATTTGATACCCCACCAAAGCTAAGTAGTACGATTTTTTGCATTTATTCGCAGGTTAGTACATAATATATTGTATAATGCCAAGCATTAATCACATTAATATTTTGATTATAGGCAACACAACACTGCAACAATTTGGATGTTCGTGTACTGCTTACTGGCCAGAAAAGCAATGTAGTTCAAATTCAAACTCGTAATCCTATAGATGTTGTTATATTTGATAAGAAATATACAAAAAGTGAAATTGACAATTTTATTAAAAGTAGGATATTTAATGTCTCCAACAAGCATGATACTGTAACTGTTGAGTGTGACGAAAATGAAGAAATCCTCACTGATGTTGATAATAGGGATAATCGAGTGTATAAACATGTTTGTTTAGGGGGTAAGAATTTGTTTTGATTATTTAATGTACCTTATATTTTTTAGTTTATATATTTTTAAAATATTACTTACAAATGTTTCAAAAGCTTTATTTAAATATTCAACAGTCTTAATTTTCTAAATAAATATGAAAAGTACAGGGGTATTGTTTGAAATATTAATACTTTGGTTTTTCTTCCATCTGAAATTTGATGTCCAAATGCTTCTGAAGGGTTTCGTTGAAGGAGTTATTCTTCACTTTAGGCATACAAGTTTGCACGCAAGAATCAAAATTTGTTGTTTACTCAGACGTGTTACATACTAATAATAATAATGTTTATTGATCTGACTGTTGTCGAGCTACCTCACAGGCAGACTGCAGAGAACATCAGGTGGAAGGCTGTTATCAGACTTGGGGGAGGTCACAAGGGTTGTTCCCCAGGGTTGTGTTCTAGCTCGTTTAGTTTTCCTAATCTACATCAATGATATTGATGTGGCTGTAGACAAATTAATTCTGTTCGCAGATGATACAAACGCACTAATTGTGTGCACTAACTTTCAGGAACTACTGATGAATATGGAGGAGGATGCTGAACACCTTGGTGAATGGTTTAGTGCAAATAAACTAAGATAAGACTGAAAATATCATATTCAGCCTGCACAATCATAACTTTAAGAAGCCTGAGAGTGTTCACTTCTGGGGACTTTACTTGGACTCTTGCTTAACATTTGAAAAGCATGTGGATGAAATAGCCAAAAAGCTATCCAAAATAATTTACTTTCTTCAAAGCTTTAGAGCTGGAGTGGAGGATCATCGACTCCTAAATATTTACGTGATAAGCTAGTTTTTAGAGAAAATGTACATACATTAAATCTAAGAAACCTTGTAAAACTTACTATGCCTCACGACAGGACAGCCATGTTTTACATATAATGCCATCAAGGAATTCAGCTTTCTAAACAATAACATTGTCTGCTTAATTCATAAAAGTACTTTTAGGTACTTCTTAAAAAGTCATCTTTTGTCACGCCAGTAAGTTCTTATCGTTTTCTTTAGACTTTTTCTACTATATTTTGTATAATTTAATATTAGTTTTTTTTTGGGTTTAGTATGAATGACCGTTAGGCAAGACTCTGCCTTTGTAGTTATTAATTAATTATAATAGACATTATTTATTTATTTTATTTATTTATTTATTCATTAGCATGACCATAATACTACAACAAACTGGACAACTTGGTATGGAATTCCTGAGGCTTAATAAATCCAGAGTGGCAACATTGTATTATGCCCCACTCTTTTTCAATAAATTACCTGTCAATGTACCACAATTAAATTTTTAAAAAATACATAGGAGTGATAAAAACATTTTTATTAAAAAAAGCATATTACTGTTGCAGAGTTTATCAATGACCAAATTTTAAATGTATTTTAATGAGAAGGGTAATGTTTTAAATTGTAGGAGAAATTTATAAGCTAGGCAAAAATTCTTAAAAAGTTCTCCTAATTCCCTTGTCATCTCAAATTAATATAATTATTAAATTTATGCTATTTCTGATATACTTTTAGGTACATTTGATAGGTTGCATACAGCACACAAACTACTTTTAAGTGATTCCATTCTCAGAGCATCAGAAGTGGTAACAGTAGGTGTTACTGATGAAAATATGATACATAGTAAGTATTGAAAATATTTCAATAATATGAAAGAATAATAATTTAGGAAATTTCAAATTTGAACTACATTGGCAAAATTACTTCTAGAGTATTTCTTCACCAGGCTTATAATATTCAATTAAAAACGTTTACAAAATAATACAAAAATAAGTATTTTCATCATGTCTATTTGCATTGTTTGATAAATAAGAAATTATCTGTAATTAAACTTATTATGTTCTTATTTACATATACTAGTATGTTGGTTTCAGTTTATTTTCACTTATTATATGTGTCTTCTCAATACATTGCCTATCTAGTCCCATTTTAAGGTCTCATTCTAGCCTAATATAACAGTTTGATGCAGGATAATTTCAGACCTTTCCACATAAAGCCTTAGTGCTTCTCTTGAATTTTTCTTAGCTTCGCCATAAATCATGATCACGTCAATTTTATGCCCTAGCATGTCAGTTACCATATTGGAACAAAATTGTACCATTTTCTAATACCTATAATCAAATTATAGAACTGAATTTACAAATACTGTTAATGTATTATGTCAAAAATTATATCATTTATTGTTATTCACAGCTCTTTAACAGTTTTTATTTATTCATATAGCTTGGCAAGTTCTTTCTTCAATTGTTTTACTCATGGCTGACTGTTATTTTTATTTGTTCTTCTGAAAGCCTTCTTGTTTTATTTATAAGGATTAAGATCATGGGGGCATACTTATTAAATAAAATTATTTGGACTGATTTTTTCTAAGATTAGGTGGATTGGTCCATATACCTGCATCTGCCGAACTGAATCTCTCGCTTTTGTATGGATTTAATATTATTATTGTGACATATCAAAAAATCATTTTTTATTTTTAGTGCATTTTACTGTAGTAGTAGTATTCTTTCGTAGCTAATTTGGTATTAGTTTTACTATTAAATTTGTTTGATTGAAAATTAGTTTTGTTATGACTGTTTGAAATATAAACTTTGTTCTCCCTTATAGACAAATTATTGTGGGAATTAATACAAGATTTAGATACAAGAATTAACAATGTGAAGGATTTTGTAACCGATATATGTCCACAGCTGACATATAATATATGTCAAATATCTGATCCTTTTGGACCAGCTATAGTAGATCCCACAATGGAAATGATTGTTGTCAGCGAAGAAACTGTAAGAGGTGGCGAAAAAATTAACGAAAGTGAGTATATGTAACTTAATAACAGATTTTTACAAAAAGAATTAATAATGAAGAGAAGTTAAAGACACAAAAATCATACAAATATACAAATATATAATAAATTCACTTGAGATAACTTTCATTGTGTAGGAATTTGAAGCTAATTTCACACAAAGTTTTAAAATGTGATCATTCAATTTTAATTTATTACCAACTGATAACCTCAAAAATTTAATTACCTTTAGATGTTTAATCGATTGGTTTTCTAGTAAGATATCTCCCAATTCACATTTAAAATTAGTATTTATGGTACCCAAAAGGTTGCAGCTGTCCATATTCTGCTATAGAATTGTTGTATCGTCCGCAGAAAGTGTGAATACGTGTGTTATATTGATATGCACCGTGTCATTAATATATTTGCTGCTCTGAAAGTTTGTTGTCAAATGTCACGCTCTGACAATGCCCAGACAAATATGATTCAAACCAACCCTGCACCTCACCTCTAAACCCATAGAGTTCAAGTTTTCTCAGCAGTATTTCGTGATTTAAGTCACAGTCGAAGGCTTTTGATAAATCACAAAACACCGCTGCAGCAGCTTCTCCATCATTTAATTTTAGATATACTTTTTGAAGGAAGGAAGATATCGCATCATGCATAATCCTTGTTGTCTGGAATCCAAACTGCTCTGCACTCAGTAAGTTATGCGAAAATAGGAATCATAATAGCATGTTAAAGGCATGCTGGAAAAATTCCTGCATAAAATGATTGGTTTATGGCATGCGGCAAGATTTCAAGAACATTATCAGGCAGCTTTAAAAATATATTTATGGATATATCATCCCATCCAACTTATTAGATCAACGTTAGGGGAAGTTATTATTGCGAACAAAATTAACTTTAACTTTAAACTGTTTTATTCCGAACCAACTTTACAAGTTTATTACATGGAATGTAACATATAACAATAGAAAATAATAATTAAGTTGTCATAAATGAAAAAACTCCTATGTTATAATTCAATATAATATAAAACTAAGTTGAAATAAATATTTTTAAAAAATCTATTCATTTTTATTTTTATAAAAAATACATTTTTAATTGTTTTTTAAATATTGATAATTTTGTTTTAAGTCTTATACTCTCTGGTAACTTATTATATAATTTTGAACCATCGTGCAGAATTGATTTTTTCCCAAAGTTACTTTTTACTGTAATAGTCTGTAATTGTAAGCAATGTCTTGTATCGTGATTATGTAAAGTATTAGATTTTTTGAATATGATATTTATTTATTTGTTTTTATTTTTATTTTATTTATTAAGTACATTTAAGCAGATCTTTGCAGGTATTAACATAGTCAAGAATAAAACAAAATACAGGTAATAAAAAACCAAATTACAAGTAACATCTTAAAAAAATTTACCAAAAAAAGAAAAGAATATTCATGTATAGATCTAAAAACTAAGTAACATCGGACATTATACAAACTACAACTTTAAATAATCTGCTACGGAATAGAATGCATTGTCAATATTTGATTTTTTTCCATTTTTAATAATAGAGTGTATTAAAGTGCAAATTTTATAAATATTTTGTAACTTTAAAAATCCTTTAGGTTTATATAGGTTAACAGAAAGTTCTCCTACCGCACAAAGACTCGAAAGCTTACAGTAATTTTTTTGCTAATTAACGACCACATCGTTTTACTAAATTTTTATTTTTAACATTTTTCTATATCTTAGAAAGTACGGCTTCGTGATTGAAAAGCCTGGGAACCTGTGAGTAAGAAGTTGTGCACAAATTAATATAGTTTATTATTTTTGAAAAGTTTTAATTATTGCAAAAATATAAGATAAATCTTCGAATCTGTTCCTTCTAGAAAGTGTCGAACAATTGACAAAACTATTGCTTTTTTTCAGTAAGAAGGGACAGAAACTTAAATGTATTGAAAATTGTGCCAATACCATTTATCAATGAGCCAAATCCCCAAACTATGGAAGAAAAAAAAGTTAGTTCAAGTAATGCAAGGTTAAGGTTACTTGGTACATTACTTAAGCCACTGGAAAAGAAAAATATTCCGAATAAACCATATATTATTGGTTTGACAGGTAAGTCACAAGATTATTTTTCTAGTTTATTTTAAATCATTAAACATGTCCCATTTTTACAAACATTTATAGGCAAAAACACTTCAAAATAAAAAATCATGTGTCTTAGAGTTTAAGAGTTTTAGTTATCTAGAGTCTTATTTATAAGATTCTTTCTAAATAATTTCTGGGAGTTAACAGTATACTGGGTACTACAAATAAGTGTCTCACCTTTTTTTAATACTAAGATATTAGGATGAAATGTTGGTTGGTCAAATAGGATTTAATTTAACATTTTTACTATGAGAGCGTTGCCATCTATTTTTTTATTTCCAAATTTCGAATGCCAACTTTTGTGTTTTAAATGGGCATTTATGTTTTTGTTATGTTTATAATTGCCCTTACTTATGTGGACCAACCTAAACACTGAGAAAGATTTATACATCAAATAAACATCAAAAAGAGTAAGCAATTGCTACACATTATTTAAGTTTTAGATAAACATTATTTAAACTAATACTGAACCACTGAAGCACATAAAACGTTACTTGTGCCCAGGCAGGTGGAGTATTGCTTATTGATTATTCTGGCGGGCGACCTAAATATAGATTATACAAATAAATCGCACCTGAATTTTAAAATAATATCTAACTTACTTGATTCATTGAACTTAGTGATGCATGTGGAGGACCCTACTCGTGTTACTGAATATTCGTCATCATTGATTGACTATTTTTGTTCTAACCGAGCGGATGCATTTGAAAGCTGTTGTGTGCTAAATGCAGGTCTTTCTGATCACCATGCGGTTTTGTGCAGTTTTAAGGTTTCATTTAAAAAATCAAAGAACACTAAATGGAGGGGTAGACTTTTTACTCATAAAAATTATGGTAGGTTTTCTCAATAATTATTATGTGCTGAAGGTGACTGGAGTGGGGTTCTGCACTTAAATGACCCGCTCGCGGGCTTTTACAGCCTACTAACTTACAATTTCAATTTGGCTTTTCCCCTTAAAACCATAAAAACGAGGAAGAGGAAATTGTGGTTTATTTTTTGCTCCAACTGATATAAATGAAATTAAAGATACCTTTACAGACTTAAAAAATAAGAATACATCTGGCTGGGATAATATTTCTTTGAGGATACTTTTACATTTGCCCGCTATCGCACTAAAGACGCTTGCAGAGGCAATCAGGCATCATCCTATGAAGATAATAAGGTTATGTCATGGGAGATGTTGTTAAAATAAATATTGAAACAAAAAGGTGCAAATATTGCAAGAAAAACGTGTTGGAAGCAATTGAGTGCAGGCGGTGCTCCTCAAGTTACCACAGGAGCTGTAGTTCACGCGGAGGAATTGCTAATTCAACCGGAGAGTTTATTTGTTGTGAAAACGGCGTGGTAAAAAGTGAAGTTGTGTCGCAAAAACATCGAAAAAAATCGGAAAAGGCAGAAAATACGATATTAGAAATGGATGAAAATAGGCTAAAATCCATTATTCAGGAGTCAATTAAACAGTTTCTCAGTCCTGTGGAGAAAAAGATTGATAAAAAGTTTGGAGAACTTGAAAAATCATTGCAGTTCATGTCTGATGCCTTTGATGAGCAGAAAAGGAAATTTGAAGACCTAATAAAAGAAACAAAGGAGAAGAAGGGAAAATATAACACTTGGAGAGAAGGTACAAGTATTGGAGTTAAAGTTGAATCAGATGGAAGTAATAAATCGAGCCAGTCACATAATCATAGATGGAGAAACAAATGAACCTAGACACAAACAAAATCACTATGAAAATTTTACAAGCAAGTAAGCTAAAATTGGACAATATAAAAATAGTAGAAAGCTTAAGACTAGGTAGAAATGAAAGTGGTCCAATTTTGGTAAAATTAAATAACATACAAGCAAAGAAAGACATACTGAAAAAAATTCGTGAGATTAAGGGAACAACAGTTAGGAAATGTGGTCTAGAAGGAGAGGATAGGAAAATATATTTTAATGAAGACCTCCCGGTAGGAAAAAGAATGCTGTTCAAAAAGATCAGGGACATAAAGAGAGACAAGAAGTATGCGGCAGCATTCTGCATTAATGGAACTATATATCTGAAGAGAAGTGATCATGATGTGCCAGTCAAGATTAAATATGAGGGTGACATTTACTAAGACTATTGGTAATTAGCAGTGATTGTGTTGGTGAAACTTTTAGTTCATGGAATTTAACAGTATTTTAGATGATTACAAAACAAAAGATACAGAGGTTTGTGAAGACTTAGCTAAAGTAAGTTTTTTTGACAATAATCAACAATAAAGCATCATAAGTGTAATGCATGTAAATATAAGAAGTATCTACCGGAATTTTGATCAATTTCTAGTGTTCCTTGAATCACTGCATAAAGGGTTTGATGGTATAGTCATGTCAGAGACTCATTATATTCATAACTACACAGATTTCAGTATACCAGGGTATAGTATGACGTTTAATGAAAGTAAGCTAAATAGATGTGATGGCTGCACTGTTTATGTGAGTCAGGATATCTACATAGATCATCAGTTGTTGGTAGAGGATACACTGAAAGTTATAAAAGTGTCACTACAGAAAAATTGCACACTTATGGAAATCTTAGCAACCTATAGAGGCTTTGGTACTACAAAAGATGAGTTCACAAGTAATTTGCAGAACATATTACGGAGGGAAACTACAGACCACAGTAGAGTATATTTGTTCACAGGAGACACGAATATAGATCTCCTAGCAGAAGAAGATGAGGCAACCAATAATTACCAAACCATGATGCAGAGCCAAGGATTTGTCAGCATGATAAACAAACCAACGAGAAAAACGGGTCATTCAGCAACATGCTTGGATCATTTCTTTGTTAAATGTAGAGGCGAGCAGTTTAACCATGTCAATACAGTTATTTTAGAACATAGGCTAATGGACCATGATCCCATTTTGCTCAGCTTAAAAACAAATACATACATACACTGAAAAAGCAAATAAACAAAAATACCTAAAATATATTGATTATGAGAACTTATCAAATAAAATGGAAGAGGCGGAATGGGATGATGTTCTGGGCAGATATGATGCTGATATGTGTACAAATGCCTTTATAAGTAAAATTAAAAATATGATAGAAAGTAGCACAAAAACTAAGATAATCACAAGTAAACAAAGGAGAATCAAACCGTGGATAACAAAGGGTATTCTGGTGTCAATTAGAAATAGGGATAAGTTAAAAAAGAAGTCACTTTAAATAACAATAATTTAATATTACTAAATACATACAGATAATACAGAAAAGTGTTGTCAAGATTAATAAAAAATGCAAAGTACTCATATTATAAGACACTTACTCAAAAAAATTCTGGGGATTCAAAAAAACTTTGGAAAATAATAAAAGATGCTACAAATGATCAAAAAGATAGGTCGGAAATCAAAAGTGTTATGAATTCAGAGGGAATAGAACTAAGAAATAAAAAACAAATAGCAGAGGAATTTAATAATTATTTTTCAAATGTAGGAAAAGAGTTAGCAAACAAAATCAGACGGTCGGGGTTGTCTGAGGGATTGAGGGGAGAGAGAAAGTCAATCAAAAATCAAAAGTCATGAAATTCCTTTTGATTGAGTCCAGCGACAGCTACCGAGTTGGATAAACAAATAAAAAGCCTTAAGAATAATGTGAGAGGCGGGGAAGATTGCATTTCATCTGACATAATTAAAAAATATAAGGGAAATCTTTTGGCACTGCTATTACATATGGTAAATGTGGTTTTCAGTACTGGAATGTTTCCCGATATATTGAAATGTGCTACAATAATCCCATTACATAAACAAGGTGACAAAAAATCAACAACTAATTATAGGCCCATTGCGTTGACCAGTACAATAGGTAAAATAATAGAAAAATGCTTCCGATCCAAATTATTGTCTTTTTTGGAAAAATACAAACTTCTGAATAAAAATCAATTTGCGTTTAGGGCAAACTCCAGTACTGAAAATACTTTGTGTAGGATCACAGAAACAATACTAAAAAAATTGGATCAGGGAAGAAAGGTGATGGGTATCTTTCTCGACTTACAAAAGGCTTTCGATACTGTGGCGCACGGAATTCTGCTATGACGCTTAGATTCCATGGGCATAAGAGGAACATCCTATAATTTAATTGAATCTTACTTAAAAAGAAAACATTGTACCAATATCTCGGGAGAAGTTAGCGATAAGAAAGATGTGGAATTTGGTGTGCCACAGGGTACAGTGCTTTCAACCTTACTTTTTAATATATATACATAGATGGTATTATGTCAATATTGCAGGATAATGGCGTAGTATTCTGTTTTGCTGATGACTCGGGTATAATTCTCTGGGGGAATGATTGGGATAGTACTAGAAGAGCAGCAGAGGCTGCACTACAAAAAATTAAAAGATGGCTGGATGGTAGTTTACTTTCATTAAATGTACATAAAACTAAATTTGTTGCTTTATCACTTGCCTCCAGGTACTTACCAGATTATCATAGTTTAAAAATTCACGATTATAACTGTGCAATGTATAATAATACGTGTAAGTGTGTAAATACTATTGAAAGAAAATCTTCCTTGAAATATTTAGGAATATTTTTAGATGAAACATTTACATGGAATGATCAAATCAACTATGTAACAAATAAGATAAGAAAATTGATTTTCAAGTTTTATGAATTAAGAAACATTCTAACTTTAAATACCTTAAAAAAAGTATATTATGCTCTGGTAGAGTCAATTATAAACTATGGCATTGTTGTATGGGGTTGTGCTGGTGTGACAATTTTGAACAGACTTCAAGTAGCCCAGAAATACATTATTAAAATTATGTTATTTAAAAACAAAAGATATCCTACAGAATTGGTTTTTAAGGACAGTAAATTGCTAAATGTTCGCCAGATGCATATTAGGGCAATAGCAAGATTTATGTTAAAGATGCCATATTACAAAAAATCAATTGGCCATGGGATAAATACAAGAATGGTTACACAAAATAATGTCATGCTGCAAAATCCCAGGCACACCACTTGTCAGCTTCATATATATTGTCTAGGTCCAAAAATCTTTAATAGCCTTCCAAACACAATTAGAACAACCCCATATTATAAATCTAAGAAGGAACTAAATAAATGGATAGTCAGTGGCTGCTACACACTAAATTGAGTATAATCTGTGATGATAATGGTTGTTATTGTTTATTCTTAATATTGATACTGTTATTGTATATTCTTGTTATTGTTTATCTTTTATTCTTAATATTTAATATTGATCCATATTAATTAGTGTTTAAACTTACCTGTATACCCTAAATTACAAACTAGGTAATTTAGGGTATACATTTTAGCATTGAGTGTATCTCATTTTCTTTTTACTTTAAAAAATTATTTTATTTTATTATATTTGCTAAAATTTGAAAAAATGCATAACCAAATGTGATAACTAATAATGTATGAAGGTGCACACACAGTACTTTAAGTATCATTGTGCGCTAAGTGGTTAGTTTAGTTTTGACCTGTAAGATAATTGGTATATTAATAAGATGTGATAGCCATATTATTAATTATGTATGTATATGTATAAAAAATGTAATAACTAACTGCAAACAAATAAATAATAAATAATAAATTTGTCTTTTCAGAGTGGTATTTTTCCCCCTTCCCTAGCAAAAGTTGTTCCACTTTTTAAAGGGGGTGACCGTGAAGTGCCCTCTAACTTTACCTATTTTATTGCTTCCAACATTGGCTAAGATTATTGAAAAGCTGGTGAAGAGGCGAGTCATTGACTTCGTTCTGGCGCACAATCTTGTTAGCAGTATTCAATTTGGTTTTCAAGTGTCCAAAAACACAAATGATGCAATTTTTTCTTTCCTTAACAGCTTGTATACAACTCTGAACTATGGAGAAATTGCCGCAGCAGTATTCTGTGATCTTGCCAAGGCATTTGATTGTGTAGATCATAGAGTGCTGTTGCGAAAACTTGAAACATATGGATTCAGAGGTGCAACTTTGGCCTGGATAAGTGCTTATTTGTCTGGGCGCTATCAGTCAGTAGTGTTTAATGACAGGGAATCAAGTGAAAGAGAAATTGTTTCTGGTGTTCCTCAGGGATCTGTTTTGGGCCCGCTTTTGTTCATGTTATATGTCAACGATCTGTCCAGACTGAGCATTTCGGGAATGTTTACGATGTTTGCTGACGATACGACAATTCTCTGGCATAATAAGGAACGCTAATCAGTTGGAGCTTGCCATCAAAATGGATTTATTGAAGATAAAGGAATGGTGCGATTCCAATTTCTTAACTTTGAATGTATCAAAAACAAATATTGTTTCTTTTAAGTGTCAGATTGGTGACATGCCTCTTGACTCTCAAGTTTTGGGAAATTTGAAAGTTAATAAGTTTCTGGGTTTGTATATAGATGAAAGATTAAATTTTGAAGCACATATCTTAAATATGAATGTTAGATTAGCTAAGGGATGTTTTGCCTTGAGGGTTATTGCTCGAGAGCTGAGCATGTTCATGGCAAGGAACGTTAACTCTAATCAGTTATTTAACGTGGTCTTTGTACTGCGAAAATGTGCAATTAGATATATGTGTAAACTACCCTTCAGGGAGTCATGCAGACCTTACTTTGTAAGTCAAAAAATTTTAACTTTACCCTGCATATTTATATTAGAAACAGTCTGCCTTGTGCATGTTAAGTTCGGGCATGAGATTGGTCAACCCGAGCTTATGCAACTCGAAGCTCTCGACTCACTTCCCTGCCTATTCCCTCTTCAACTCTGACCCAGAAATCTATCATTTTTAACAGCAAAAAAATATTTAATCATCTACCATGAAATATAAGAGGCATTTCTAATCCAAGACATTTTAAGCGAGAAGTGAGAAGCCTATTGATTGGGAAAGCCTGCTATTCAGTTGCTGAATTTTTTGAAGAATCATTTAACTGAATATATAAATACTTTTTTAGGATTGTAATGGTTATTTTTGTATTTTATGCTTTACATTTAAATCTTGTGTTTTTGTGTTCACTCTGTGCTATGTTTTTTATACATCTAAGTATTATATGTTGAAGTTTTAATTTTATACGATCATATTTTATTTTAATATACAACTTTGTATTTGTTCGTTTACACAGTTAAATTGACTTGCTACTAGAGTATATATTGCCAAAAATGACAGGACTTTTTTTTGTTGTTGCTTAGTTTAAGTTTGCTTGCTTTGTATAGGAGATTGTTCTTAAATTACAATAAAGCTTTTTTTGACTTTGACTTTGACTAAGTCAGGTCTACACAGAAACATCTATTAGGAGGTGAATCTGTGCTATTATCATAAACATGTTTTAATCTGAAACTACTACTGCTTTTATTTTATGATTTGAATTTAAGGCGGTATTGCAAGTGGAAAATCTGGAGTAGCGAGCCATCTACAAAATCTAGATGTACCAGTTATAGATTGTGACAAGGTAGGTCACAAAATGTATCGAAAGGATGGGCCATGTTTTCAAAAGGTTGTGAATAATTTTGGGCCACAGGTGCTAAATGCAGATGGGGAAATAGATAGGAGAGCTTTAGGCGGTGTTGTATTTAAAAATAAAGTAAGTCACTATAATTTGTATTATTGTTAAGGGCTCATTTGTTAGACAACCCTTTTTCTATAATACTAACTTTGTTAATCACATATACCCCTCAATTACACTGTCACTTTTGTCATGTCATATGTCTAACCTTAATCTAATGTCGCAACTTCCCTTAAGGTACAGATTACTAAGAACGTCGTCGGTTTGCAGAAATGAACCGCTGCCAACGTCGCACAGGGTAAGATCATGTATGTGTTGATTGGCTATAAGTCAAAATTTCAGAATACTTAGTTAACGTCTCTAATGCTTGCACCACAAAATTTAAGGAATCCTTAGCGCTAAGGAGCGAATAAATTTCACAATTCGTTTGCACCATTGTTAAAAGTGTTGTTAAGGTGTCCTTAATTTAAGAGTCGAATTTTCTGCACTTAAGTTGTTTAAGGAAAGGTTTCTAACTCCATTTCTTCAATGTTTTTTTGTTTTCTTGGGGTATGTTTGGTATAAACGTTTGAAAATTAATATTTTTTGGCGGTTTTGCACATAGTTAAAGTACCAGCTATAATGGTCGTGCAGAAAGGTACCGCTTGCCTTTAGGACGAAACGATCAGAGGGTCTTGCATAGTGGTCATGAAGTTTTTAAATGATGATCTGGATTTGCTGGATGTTATTGAAAATGGTATTCCTAGAGTATACGAACGATAATAAAAACTTCCGAAGCTCTGGCTAGTTTGAGAGACCAATACATTAAAATGCCCGAGAATGAGGAGATAGTTCAGGTTCAAAATAATTTTTTCCAAATTGCATAATTCCTGAGAGTAATAGGTTGCATTGATGGCACACATATAGGCATCCAATCACCAGGTAGGTACATATTTTGTAATAATCATTTACTTATGTTATTTCGCAAATTATCCAAATATATTATTTAAAAAAGTAAAGATTTTTTTACATAAATAAAATTTGCAAGAGGTGCTGATGGAGAAGTTTTTCGAAACCGCAAAGGTTATTATTCAGTAAATGTCCAAGTGGTTGGGATAGAAATTTAAGAGTTAGAGACATTGTAGCTCGATGACCTGGATCTCAACATGACAATACAGTGTTTAATCATAGTCGAATACGGGCTAGATTTGAAAATGGAGTTTTTTTTTTCAAATTTAAATATTTTATTGTCTAACAGAAAATCCCAATAAAAAGACAATTTAGGCACTAAAAACAAAAAGAAACTTAACATTGGCTGGGCAGATATAAAATAATAAACATTCTATTCAGACAATCAAAATTGTCTTTTGTTAGGTACATACTTTTTTTTGGTAAATGAAAGTTCTACTTACTTTTTTATCTTAAGATTGGCACTGCTCTAATAAATCTTTCTCTTTTTAAAATTATTGCTTTTTTTAGATGGCAGTGGATATGCTTTAAAAAAATTATCTTTTAACTCCTCTTGCTAATCCTTTATGAAGAGCAGAGATTTTATACAATGTGGCTCATATTAGAACTCGCAATTCCATTGAACGACTTTTTGGTGTAATTAAAAGGAGATTTCCAGTGCTTGCTTAAGATACGAGAGTTAAATTAGAGACA
Source organism: Kuschelorhynchus macadamiae (assembly GCA_030620095.1). Classification (NCBI taxonomy): domain Eukaryota; kingdom Metazoa; phylum Arthropoda; class Insecta; order Coleoptera; family Curculionidae; genus Kuschelorhynchus; species Kuschelorhynchus macadamiae. The sequence continues at coordinate 355,989 of JAUTXW010000286.1, forward strand.
TCATTAACCACAATAGCGGCCACTGCATTCTTGCATAACATTGCTTGAGCAGCTAATGAAGAAGAACCACCTATTGAATTTAACGTCGAAGAACTGAATTATTTAATATCAATGGCTGCTATTGCAGATTTACCTTATAATCAAGTACCTAATAATCAACATGGAATCTATAGAGGAGATTATAAATTATTTTGATAACTTGGAAAGATATTAATTTTAGTGGCTTTTTCATACCATGATATCACTCTAGAGTTAATCCAACAGTTGTAAGGGATTTAGGAGTAAAGTTGGACTTGTCATTATCATTCTCAGAACATTCAGATATTATTATTATTATTATTGTAAAGACCTATCCGTTGGTGCCACAAAAATAGTATAGTTCGATTAAAAAATATAATTAATTTAAATAAAGTTTAGTAGATAATGTGCTTTCAGATCAAATATTCCCTATAACTATAACACTGTTTTATGTGTCTTATCTGGACACTTTAGAGAAAAGGTTAAAAATATATATATTTCGGATGTTTTTAATCTTTTATTTGTTATTTTTACGGTTGATTTTCATAAGTTAAAAATATATATATTAATAGCTAGATTTTAATTTTTTAAATATATTAAAAACCACGGCAATTTTTTTATATGTAGAACACTAAGAAAAATAATAAAAATTATTATATTTCAGTTAAAAGAAATTTGACCCTTTGAAACTATTTTCATATATTATTTGTTTTTAAACTTATTTCAGATACATAGTCAAGATGGAATGAAAGGCTTTTTCTTTATCCCATTTTAGTTTGAGTAAATTTTTAGACGTTAATATTTGCTTTAGTTCTTGAAAATAATTAATTTCTTCTAAACTAAGAAAAATAATAAGAAATTATATTTCAGTTAAAAGTCTTTGGGACCAAACCTAGATAAACATCTTATCTGATAAACTAAAAATCGATAAAAATCGATCATACAGGTCAGTAACAACATGGCAATTATGAAGGTAAAGCCTAGTTGAAGTTACCAAATCTTAGTCTACAACATCAACTCTGCCGACTCTAATAAAACCACATCAATATTTTTATATCCAGCAGCGGCTAACTCTTTTTTTTTAATGCTATGTCACATCGTAACAAGGTCATACGTAATTGAGGTTCCTTCTCTAGTCCTTCAGCTAGAGAAATTTTTTTGTCTAAGAGTAATTTTTTTCAGTAAGCATTGAGGAAGATAATGTCCTTACTGTTGTCGGTTGTCTTTTTGTCTAATTAGATAGTTTTCTTCTAACATTATTGCGTGTTGACAAGGGAGTGTAAATCTAGAATTAGAAATATAAATCAATATAATGTATAAGTACTTTAATAAAAAGCCATGAGCAAATTTATTTAAAAAAATACATTCGTCAGTTTTATTTTAGCTGTACTTACACAAGATAAATTTGTAGGATCAGATTGCTTTATATAATAGATTCCATTATTTTTATAAATATATATAAAGTATGTTCTGCTTGAATGAAATTTTTTTCTCCTTAGAAATATATTTATTATTTTCCAAATTTTTAATGTTGCATAAAATCTGGACATTATTAGTTTTGCCATATTTACAGCTTAACTTTGGTCAGAAAAATATACAATATTCATTCATGTATACATTAGATAGAACTGATACCAAAAAAAAAAAAATATATATATGCATACTTTTTTAAGATTCTGATGTAGAGGTGAAGAAGGTGGCTTTTCTAGATCAGAAGGTTTAGTTTTGGCCCATGATTGTAACTCCTGTTGGCCCTGAAATCATACTCGATGTAACAAAAACTAAAGTCTATTCAAAGTGCAGTGCATGTAAACAAAAATTATTGTGCTTGCAATATGCCTTTTCTCAAAAATTTCAAAAACTTATAATCACCTACCTTTATTTAAGGCATATTGCTTGAACAATCACGTTGTGTGAACTGCATTTTGAATTTGAATAGACCATAGTTAATAAAATTATAAAAAAAATCATGTCTTTATTTAAAACTAAAAACATACCATTACCATATCTGTTGAACATGATGTTTCACCTCCATCCATATCTGCAAAAACTATTTCTATATTTGGTTCTGTTAAAGCTGCTATTGGATTCTCCACAGTAAGCTAAAAGATAATAATGATATAAACAAATATTAGGTACGAACTTTCTAATATTGTGGGCAATAAAGTGAATTAGGTCCAAAAAATAACTAAAGCTTACTATATCAAGAAACATTTAACTAAAGCCGTAACAATACATTAATTACAGTAGGTCCTGAAACATGTCCAAACAACTTGTCTAGTGCCTTTTATTTTTAGCCCTAATTTTTTCAGGTAACTTACCTCTTTTGATGTTTGACTTGTCTTCTCTGTAGTTTCTGTAACGCCATTGCTATCAAAGGGATTCTCTAATCCAAAAATTGTCTTCTTATTTATCAATTCTAGTAACATACCATCACAATTATCTTCATGTATTGGTGATGGTGATCCACCACCAGTTTTGTAGAGACTGATTCTTCTTTTCCCTGCTCTCTTTCGTAAATTTTCTTTAATATTGTCATATTTTTTTTAGTAATTCTGTGTCCCGAAAACAATTGTTTGGAGAGGTGCTATTAAATTCCTGCGTAATTTTTTACCATGCTCGTTTTTTGTCGCTGACAGAAACGGCATCCGTTTTTTTGTTTTCTATTATATTTTTGTGGTTGCATATTATGGATAAGAGAACTTCTTTTTCTTTTGAAGAATAATTTGGAGCTCTGCGCTTTTTTTCTTCCATCATATATTTCGACTACACACAAATAACTGAGTTAATTTCACTTATGCAAATAACCGATTATGTTTTAGTAAAAAAGTTAATTAATCTTGTTGGTATAGTATGGTAATTGGATTATTGACTTCTGTTCCGTGCTGAAACAATTTGTCAGCTCATTGTGGGGTGCATCCAGGTTACTGGTCGAATATGTGGTTCTGTCCACTGAATGTAAATTACTAATTATATTTTGGTAAAAAATTAATTAATCTTGTTCTAATGCACCTTGGCTTCCACAGGTTGTCGGTATCACGAGATGACCCTTTCTTTCAAATCATCCCCGTACCCCTCCTACTCACGCCACATAGCGGCCATTACGCTATATATTCTATGTAGAACTGGGCAAACGAACAGGATAGAATGCAGGAATAACTAGGCCTCACACGTTCACAGCGTCTGCTCCCTTTGTTGCGGGTCGTTTGTTTCCACTCTGAGCGTTTGAGTCTCTTGCAGCAAAACTGAACACGTGGAACCACTTATGTTAAAAATACAGAGGTCTGTCTTTTACAAGGCTATTCGAGAGATTGAATTCACAGAATTTGGGCATTTCTAGGGATTTTAAGATTGAAATATAGTAAAAAATGCAATGTCATTGTTGTCACCAACATGGATACCAAAAAAAGTAAAAATCACTAGAATTATGCGATGTTGTCAATACTGAGTTTCCTAAGTTAAGTTTTCCAGCAATGTAGGTTGGTCCAACGCGTTAACGTTTAAGAATTCCTTAAAATTTAAGAGTTCCTTAGCTATTCTCTACTTAAGACATGTGTTGGGAAAATGGGCATAAATAATTGAGAAGTAAAATCTGGTAGACTGGTTACCTCCTGCCATGTTTGTTGATGCTTGTTATTCATTTGTTTCTAAATGGACTGTCATTAGTTTTGCAGATCTTGGCAATCACTCCTCGAGTTGTGATATTGTCCCCTTAATTTCAGTATTTTATTTAGTTATAACAACATGTTTTAAAATGGATTTATCAAAAGGAGGTATGCAGATTGTTTTTTTTATAAAAATGGTGTAAATTTTTTTTCTATAGTAGTAGTATTTGTCTTTCTAACATTTCTTAAGTTTCAAATATAAAAGACTTTGATGAGAGTATCTGTATAAGATTATGTATTTAATCGAGTTGACTACATTTCTTTACAGCAAGGTTTAACTCAATCTATGTTCTTGTTGAAACTATATTAAAATTTTGCGGATTTTTAGCGAAAATATTGAGTCAATGTGGTATTATTTTTTTAATTTAAATATTAATTATTATTATATCATTACATACTCAAATGTTTTATTTTAAGTTGGGACAATGTAATTTTAGTTTCTGTCAAATTATATTCTTTTAGGATTTTGACAGCTGTTTTTCTGCCAATTTCAGTTTGATAGCTGACAATAAATTATATTACAAAATCAAAATACTTAGTTATCTAGAGCTGTTACTGACAGGTTTATTTACATTATTGCAAAACATCTTAAATAAAATTTGATAAGTGCCAATTTTGACAGGATTTTTTCAAAATTGTTATAACACTATTTTTTTTTCATATCATGTTAATATTTAGATGTTTTGGGTTGCACTACTTTTATAGATTTTTTATAGTTCTTAAAATTTTATCTGTTATATTTTCCTTGTATTATATATTTGTACAGATCTATGAAGGATTATGCTAAAATAAAGAAATGCTCTAATAAAGTAACGTGATGTAGAGATGTGTAACTCAGGAGCGAGCAGGCTCAAAGAGTCAGCTAAGTTAAGTGAGTCACTGAACTTGCGACGATGAAGTGCCGCATAGTCACCGACCGCCGAAAGAGTCGAATTGCATTGCAATATGTGCTGTTTGTTACATTCTCGATGCGGTCCCACGTAGCGGTCTTAACTCTTTAGGTTTTATCTTTTTATTTCGACTGTTGAGGTGTAAAATAAATACAAATATAGTTATTAGATATGGTTGGAACTGCCTGTTGGTAAATGCGCATACAAAAATAAGGCAATTAACTATTTAACAAAATAATGTAGGTTGAAAAATGCAATAAACTTAAATATTATTTATTCTAACATTATGGAAAAGAACATATGATGACATTTTTTTCGGCAATATCGTGAAGTCATTTTCAATATTAATTATACAAATATCTATAAGTTTTAATACCTATCTTAAACGAAATAAATAAGAGCCTAATTTATTTGATAAATCTCCAACAGAAATTCTGCGTTGTCAGGCTTTATAAAGTTAAAAAATAAAACACTAAACTTGACCAATTCGTCGCGGTGATTGTTCGCCATACTAGCCGAGCACGATATCCCATCCACTGTCCTTTACAACTACGAGCCGCCGAGGTGGCAGAACCGTGATCCGGGAGTCAATTCATGAGTTAGGAGCCTTGTCAAACGACGGAGGAATGTATTTCGCTCCTTCGTTTCGCAGCTCAATTGACCGACTCAGTGAGCTGACTCAGTAAAGTGAGCCAGAGTCAGTGAAGCGCATCATTAAAATGAGTTACGTGTCCCATTTTTAATGTGATGCCTTAAATATAAGTTTTCGAATTAGTCTTAACAAATGTACCTATTTGTAGAACACTAAAGTCAAAAAAATGAGCCTCGCAATGTTTTTTAACTACAGTTTTTGCACTTTTAGATTATTTTAGTTGCCTTTTGAAAGGACTAGTGTAGCATTTTAATTCCAAAAAAAAAAGGTTTTATAATGCTATTTTAACAAATTTGGAATAAGATGCCACATTAGTTCATCCAATAGATCACTAAAATATTTTGAAAGTGCAAACACAAAGGTCATTTTCAATGGCGTAAAAGTGACGACCTGAGAACGTTAAAACTGACGTCTAGTAGACGTATAATATTGACGTCCATTAGACGTATACAAATTGACGACTACTGGACGTGTAATATTGACGTCCATTAGACGTTTAAAAGTTGACGTCATTTAGACCAAAGTGATGCCGTCTCCTAGACGTCAATGATGTCATCTTTGACGTAGAACGCTGGGTGTTTCTGTCGATTTTCAGACTTAGTTAAACGTTTTACATTTAAAATTATTCAGATTTTGGCGTTATTCAGTATAGATAATCTTTAAAGTATTCCGTAGTTTTGACGGCTTCTTGTATAACTTAAAATAATTGTCACTTGAAAATATTGTTTAAAATAATATATTGCACCAATGCATAATGGTATCTTGACATTCTTTGAAATATTATAACATTTATATTATCAGTTTAGGTTTAGATAAGTGTCCGAAAAATAACTATTTTCTATTGACGGTACCCGTATTATTTACTATCTATTATTTAGGAGAAATCTTGTGGAATATTCTAATTTGCCCAAACTGCAATATAGTACTTATATGTACAAAAATAAAAGAACATTTAAATATAAAAATGTTTAACAAAAAAAGCAAAACATACATTTATAATAACCTAGACAGATTTTGTGCTTTCTTAAACTGAAAAAGAATGTGCTAATTATAATTAATTTTTAATTTAACAATAAAATAATTACAGAAAGATACAGGTTTTTGGTTACCCTAGTGCCTTCATCATCCACATTTATGTAAATATTCCTTCATTCTATTATCTTTATATTGTTACTATGTATACTTAGTTTAATTTTAGTTTTAGTTTTCATTATATTAAGAAATAGACTCATATGATAATAGCATAATGTAAAATATCAATAAGGAAGAAACAGTACATGAGTACATACAGATGCTCTTGCATTTAGCTACTCTTTATAGTTTTTTAAGAATAAAATTGAGTAAATAAAAAAATAAAAGTAAAAAAATTTACAAATTAAATAAACAAAATATTAAAAATGTTTATTTTTACTTGATAAAATTAGGTTTTTCCTTTCTATGACATTGTTAGATCTACTGAAATATCGGATATGTTTATTTTTAACAGAAGCATTCTACTGGAGATATTCAAAGATTACTATATATACTTTAATTGTTCTTTGATTGTAGAAATAATGATCTGTTTGTATCTTCTTCAACTAACTTAATACAAACGTTATACTCTTAAAGGTTATACTGATATAATACGAAAATACAGTCCAATAGGATTTGATATTTTATCTAAATCAAATCAACTTGATATGAACATGTTTTCCTTATTAATAATTTTATTTACAGGCTGATTTGCAGAAATTAAATGAGATATTATGGCCGGCTATGGCAGAAGAAATTCAAAATGTAATTAGGGATATGGAAAAAAACGTTATTTGTGTAGATGCTGCTGTTTTGTGCCAAGCTGGATGGGATAGATTTTGCCACGAGGTAATAGAAAAATAATATTATCAGAAGGACGTTTTAAGATTTTTTATATACAATAAGGGCATGTAAAGCATTTAACTTAATCAAATTGTTATATTTTGTACATGACAAATATACACTACGAAAGTGTCAAAAATTAGATATGTCGATTCGTACTGGCTTGTATATTCCAAAGTAATTTTTATAAAAGCTTAAAACATTTAACTTAACTACTTTTTTTTGTAACTTTTTTAAGTCTTCACTGAACCGTGACCAGGTGTAACGACCGGTTTCCACATATCATGTAGACTGAAGCCCGTATCTCTATTAAGATTGTTAGGATGCTTAAAAATTTCAATAGATTCTCTAATTTCGTTTATAGAATCCCGAGACCGATGCAAGTACTTTCGATTCTTTTATATTTACGATCTATTCAGTGGAATGTTCAGATACAGAAGATTATACAATTTGTTTCTTTCTAATACATTGTTCATGTTCCTTAAGCCTAATCGATATGGATCTTCCAGTTTCTTCAATATTGACACCACAACAGGAACAAGGAGTTATATATACTCCTTCCGTTTAAAAAGAATAATGTCCTTTGGCGATCGCAAACTTTATCCAATTATCTTGTGTGTGTTGAAGATTGAAGGTAACTGACGGCGAAGTAACCTTGTCTGTCGTTCCGTGTATAAATGGAAGAACTACACTTCTTATCGGTAATTCCTTATTAGTTTCATTTCGTGGAGTAGGATTATTATATTTTCTGAATGGCCGTCTAATATCCTCAGTGCAATATCCATTCCCTATTAAAGTTTAAGTCAGTTTCTCTGTTTCCCATTGTAGAGTTTTGGCCACAAATAGCGAGGGCTCTGTAAACCAAAGAATTCATAACTGATTTGTTTTGTGCCGGATGATGATGGGAATGTGCATTTAGATATCTGTTCGTATGCTTTGGTTTATTTATATATACAGTGTCCTAAGGAACCATCCACTTCCCTTTGTACAAGAACATCTAGAAAAGGAATCATGCCTTCTAATCCAATTTCCATTGTAAATTATATTAGGATTGTTGTTGATTCAGATGTTCGAAACACGGGGAGGTTTTCTGGACCATGTGGCCATATAGGGTCGAACGTATCTGAACCACGATTTTGGCTTGAATGGAGGGGCTTCCTCCTCAAAAGCTTCCATGAAAATATTGGCTACCTCTGGTGACAGCGGAGATCCCATGCCTGCTCCGGAGGTTTGTCCATAAAAAGTTCCTTGAAAAACACAGGCACATTCGTATATAGCGATTCTACATCGAAACTGACTAAGATATGTTTTGGATTTAATTAAGTAAACTTTTAAATATATGAATATGTTTTTTCTGTAAAATTATTAAGAATATTTGAAAGATATTTACCGATTCTGTAAGTGGGCCCTATTGATTTTAGGTAAGGCGTAGAAACGCGGGATCGTTGAGCTACTTGCTTTAGCATCTTCTCCTCTGCTGGCAGGTTGGATGCACTTACAAGGTTAGTTATCCGTCTCTCGATTATGTTGGTCGGGTCTGCTTCGGTGACTCTGCAGGTGCTGTCGTCCCAAAGTAATTGTATTTTCTCTAAGTAGTAAGTTTTTTGTACATGATGACAGTGGCATTTCCCTTGTCTGCTGGAAGAATCAAAATGTCTGTTGCCGTTTTTTCCGCAGCTGATTGATTTGACTTAGACAGCTTACAATTTTTAATGATATTCGTTGTTTCATACGTTGTTACATCAGTTAGAGCTTTAAAAGACAAATTTATTATGGTGTCCTGAGGCCAACACAACATTACACTGGACATGTCATAAATGTAAAAGAAACCAAAGTTCTTGCATTGGTGTCGGTGTTTCGATAAATGAAAAAAGCGTCCTTTTTTATCCAATTTTAACAGAGATACGGGCTTCAGTCTATATCAAACGATCGTTACACTGGGTCACGGTTCGGTGAATATAGGTCAACTACAAATAGCTGGTCTAGGTCTTTCCGAGCTAACTCAGTGTTCTGATCCCGTGAAGTAAAGATCCCAAGAACCATGATTTCTTAATTGAACAAGGCCGTGAAAGCTTTTTTTCGAAAATATAATGCAGTTGTTTGCGTTAAAGTTAGAATTCACATAGTTTTATGTACAAATTCTCTCACTTGTTATAGAATATCGTGCAACATTTTAGTATTTTCAAGTCATCCTCAATTTTCGAGGTGTCTTTTCATTTAGTTCCACAATATTAATTGTCGAGTTTTCCTCGGAACAAATTAACTGTTTTTTAAGTTATTTATGACTGGTGTTCAACTACAGCAGATTGAACAATTTGTTTCTTTTTAATACATCGTTCATGTTTCTTAAGTCTACTTGATATTGAGCGTCCTGTTTCTCCCACATACACTTTTCCACTGGAGCAAGGAATTTCATATACTCCTTCTGTTTAAAATGGTACAATATCCTTCGGGGATCGCATGCATTGTCCAATCTTCTTATGTGTATTGAAGATTGTACTATGAAATGTTTTGTAGGTTGGGCCGCCGAAGTATTCGTCCTATTTTGTCTGTAGTCCCATGTATTTAGGGAAGAACAACACTACCTGACAGTGGCTTCTTATCATTCTCGTTTCATCTTAATTTTAATTTGTGTGCTTCAGTTTTCTATACACAGAATGTCCTAATGTACCATTTTCCTTCCTTTGAACAAATACATCTAGAAAGGGAATCGTTCCATTAAATTCAATTTTCATTGTGAATTTAATATTATGATGTTTATTAAGGTGGTCCTCAAATTTATATGGAGATTATCATGTCCATGAGGCCAAACAAGAAACGTATCATCTACAGATCTGAACCAGTGTTTTGTTTTTAGTGGAGCGGATGTTAAAGCAATATCCTCAAAGGCCTCTATAAAGATATTCGCTACGAAGTTTTTCCACAAAATGTGCAGAGTTTTTTTATAAAAGAATCTCTTTTTCGAGTAAATGGATTAAGAAAAATTTAGCTCGTTGGTATGTGGGCGAGGCTAAAACCAAGGTTCTATCATCAGTTCCGCGCCTTGTAATGCAGGGCATGGGTAACTAAAAAAGGAAATCACAGTTACCTTTTTGCCTCAGGCCTTCGTGGTAGGTTAGGTTAAAATTGAGTGGATCAAACCGACCCTCCACTGCGACTCTGCGGTCTATTGTGGCTCACACCTATGTTTACACTTCCCCAAGCAACTCTAAATCTAATCTAATAAATGAGTCTTATCATTGCATTTGGGGAGGTATCCTTCAAGTCCTAGTGCAGCAGGATATCTACCGAAAATAAAAAACCAGACAACCAGATAAAAAACAGACTTTCTGTTATCCTCTTCTTCATAGGAAGGGGGATAAATGCCTTTGCATGGGACAGGCCTGGCAGTCCAAGTCAATAGAGATTAGCTTTTTTCTCAACCAAGTACAAAATTGCGCGCTTGGCCGTTTCATAGGCTACTCCTAAAGCTGGTTCAGGTCCCATGAATCTTGTCTCTGCTCCTTTCTTTGCTAGAAGGTCCGCAGACTCATTTCCAAACTGTTTTGGATGAACAATGACCCGCTTCAAGTGCTTTAAGGGCTGCTGCTGCTTGGCTATCCGAGAATATTTTTATCGTTTTATGTGTTGTTTGTTGACCCTGCAACATTCTAGCACACAATTCGATAGCATGGACTTCTGCTTGGAATATTGGGGTGTTATTGTCCAGGCTTACTGACAGATCAATCTTCGATCTTACCGCATAGATTCCAGCTCCTAAACCTTTAGTGGTTTTGAAGCCGTCTGTGAATAGGCACAGCTCTCCTTTAAGTAGATCAGATTTATTCTGATCCCACTCCTCTCTCCCTGGAAAGATCACGGAATAGGGTTGCTGTGCACTAACAGTTTTTGATAGCAGGTCCGATGGCGTTCCTAACATGTAATGGTATTTCACAACTTTCAGCATGTTGGATGATTTCATGAGACTCGTGCTATCCACAATGCTGTTGGTAACATGGTGGAGTCTGTATGTTGTCCTCATTGCTTCCCCTTCCACAGATAGGTGGAGTGGTGGAAGTTTCAAAAGGAGTTCCATGTCCGCTGTCGGAGTGGAGCTCCTGTGCTTTCGTGGTATGTCCAAACATAAAAAAAAAGTAATTCAAATTGATACGGTCTAATATCAAGAATCATGATTTCTCAATTGACCAAAGCCGTGAAAGCTTCTGTTCTATGATTCATGCCTCTTTGCTATTATCTATAACTATAGTTCCTTCCGTGTCTGTTTGATTACCTGCAAAAGCTACTACCTTTGACCTTGTAACTTTGTGGTTTCTAATAATAGTAGGAACTCTGTGACCCATTTTCTTTGTTAAATGTGAATGTATCAAATTGGTTATAATTATTATTACTGTAACAAACTATAAATACATAGCGAGGATGAGGATGGCGAAAGCTGAAAGTGCTTTGCCAAGATATAAAAAAAAATGCAAGAAATAGTCTCACCATTCTATCAAACTGTATCTCTACGTTTTACACAACCATTGACCCTGTTTTAATTAATGGTTAGTTCAACCAGTTTCAGAGTACAAATTTAGAAATTCTGTATGTTTCAGTTGCTATTCTAGATACAATTTGTTTTGAGTTTTTATTTAAGTTACATAGTGGTGTTTTTTACTCTTCCTTTACTTTAATTACATCGAGTTCACTAAAAAAATAAAAACTTCCCATATTTTTTTGAGAGATACATCTCGTATCTTTAAAATTAGAAAACGTCCTTGAAAGTAATTGTTTTTTTTTTCCAAATGTGCCTCTGGGAGGAGGTATATTACATTTGATTGTAACAAACTGTGTTTTGTAGGTATGGACTACCTTCGTCCCCCCAAATGAAGCTATTGAGAGGCTCAAGAATAGAAACAATTTAAGTGAAGAACAAGCCAAAATTAGAATAGCATCCCAACAATCCAATAAAGAGTACATAAAACAAGCAAATGTGGTATTTTACCCTTTTTGGGAAATAGAACATACAAGAATGCAAGTACACAGAGCGTGGAGTCTTTTACAAAATAGGTTATTAAATTAGAAAAATTTAGGATGTATTCGAAATATTTAGAGATTAGTAGTATCACAACCATGGCTTCGTTTAGAAGTTAAAGCCTCACATTTCAATTTTTATCGGTATTTAAATATAATTTACAATTAATTTATCTTTACAATTAATTTACCTATCAGAAAAAATATAATCCAAGTACTATTTCTTATGATTTTTTAGATCATATACATTATGTAAAAAACACAAAGTATATCATTGGACATAGGCACAAAGAAGTATTTCAAGGTCGCAGAAACCTGCGTTCTGAATAATATTTTATCAGTTTTCAGTTTTTTTCGCGAAACCGAAATCTAATTTAAAAAATAGGTTGATAGGTTTATTTATTACTGCAGCACCCTGTATTTTTCATGAAAGTAATGTAAATATAAGACCCCAGTGGTCCCTAATTTTTTTTAAAAACAACTGTTAGGTTGTAAGGGCTCAGGGAATGAATAACAGAGGCGCTTTTAGTCTCTATTTTCCCACAGTCTAAGAGGGTCTCTTTGAATTTAAGTCGTGCTACTCCCGGTTAATTCTAGCTGTCTGGAGTTATTCATAGATGTCAAATCCATTCTATTGCTAGCATAATTATTCAGACAGTCAGTAGCATAAGTTGTTATCGTAAATAAATTAATGAAGACTATTTTCAGGGTTTTGTGGTTGTTAAATTTTTTTTAGGGTCCTAAATTTTAAATAGAACTATATGTTGCCTAGCCGCAATTAAAAATGGTCCTGATTGATCAGGTATGTATTTCTTTCTTCAAAACTACTCTGACAGGCACTTAACATCACAATTATCAAAGCAAAGTTTTACATTTGCAAATCCTTACATTTAAAAATGATTCAACAGTTTCCCCCTGTTAAAGTGCTTGGGTTTTGTACTTTGGTTCGTTTGCTAATGTTATATTTAATATATATGGTAAATATTTTTTATATTTTGATAAGTGCTACAATTATATTATTATATTTTTATTAAAAATAATTATATTATTATATTTTTTAGTACATAGTACAACGCCAATATTATCATAAAAATTAATTCGCAAGTCAATACTTCTGTTAAGGCTGGTCTCGACCTAAGTAGAAATCCTATGGTCCTCTTTTTGATATTTCCCAAAAATAGACAAGAATAGTTCGCTTTCCAATTCCTGATAATTATGAGTGTGCAACGAATAGTTCATAGGCTAATGCAAAAGGTTTGAAAAAAATGTTTTAACTTTTATTTGTAAATATAAATATATATATATATATACTATACCATAATCTTTTTTATATGCAATACGCGAAATGTAATATTGTGCAATGTCAGTGAAAAATCAAGTTTGTGAAATTTTGTTGCTGATTATGGGTTGTTGCCTAAGCGCCGCCAGGATGAAATCCCTGTGTGGGCAGTTATTTGTTATATATTATATACAGAGCAGATGCGTGATTTTGCGGGGCTGTGGACTTGACTCGTTGATAAGAGAATACTAGGGCTTAATTCTAAATCCAATGACATATCACACTTGACATTTATCCGACGTTTCGCACTGAAAAAAAAACATCATCAATGCTAATTCGTTATGTTTCCGTAAGAACGAAACGTCATATCAAAAATCTTACTAAGCCATCTTGTAGAGAAGAAAAAGTTGTTATGCAAATGTGAAATTTATTTATATATGTATATATATATATATATATATATATATATATATATATATATATATATATATATGATATTATTTTTCATTCCACGTACACCAACGTCATAACAAGAAAATGATCCTTGTTTGGAACATGTTCTGCATCACAGCAGACACAATGATCCATTTTAGTCAAACGACGATCGCGATTTCGCTCTTATTAGAGCTCATCAGGCCGCCATAGACTAGCGAGCCCTGTGTAGGGCAAAGGCACAAAATGGAATCACAAAAACAATTACTCCGCTGGCTAATACCACGACCGGCATTGAATTACATTGTGACTCCTGGCTTTCGTTGGGAGCATTAAATGATAGTATGTTTTCATTCCACCTACACCAACGTCATAACAAGATGATTTTTGGACATATTCGTTTGTGTTGAGCCACTCCCGGTTTGACCGTAAATGACGGCAACTTTCGATTCTTAAATGGTACACCCTATATATTTTTAATTATTTCGATAATGGCGTTCTGAGTGCAATGACACCCGATTTGTCAGTTTTTGACAGATGGAGGAATTTTTATGATATATTTTTTTCCAATCTAGCGTGCTATGAATCACTTAAATCGGTTCATTTCTGATCTAGTAGTAAGGGAAAATACAAGCTTACCTCTATTGACTTTAAAAACTATTTTATGACCGTTTGAAATAAGTATTTTTGTGTTTACTCAATTTTTTCAGATGGAAAGGTGGTGGCTCCTGGGGTTTTTATAAAATACCTCTTTATTCGAACAGTTTGATACCGAACACTCTAATATTACATGAACAAAAAGCAAAAACATCCATTCTTTATATTAAATGGACATTTAATTAAACATAGTAGGCTATGCACCTAGACGGTACGAAACATACGTATTAAGGCGGCTTTGAAAACAAAACACTGTTAACAATTTTGATAATCGTCTTTATTATTATGCGCATTTTTACCCAAGTATAAGTACCTAATTGTTTTAGTGGTTTGTTAAAAACTGATTTAAAATTTTCTATTAAAACATGGAAAATTATACAAAAAGTGAAAAAATCGACATGCTTCTGGTTCTGGCAGAATTCAGTTCAAGCTGCTCAAATGTATGCACAGAGATATCCCGATCGTCGTCATCCCCTGCATTATTTTCCCAAGTTGGTTAGAAAAATGCGCAACGAGCCCGAAAATAATCCTAACGCACCATTTGTAATGAGCGAAGGCAAAGAAATAGATGTTCTGGCATTCGTGCATGTAAATATCATCGCCTCACTTAGAGAGATCGCTTTAGAATGCCAAATATCTAAAAATTCGGCCTGGCGAATTTTACACAAACACAAATACCGTTCGTATAAATATCAATTACATCAACACCTTTATCAAGGAGATAACATCCGAAGATTGCAATATTGCATTTGGTATTTAGGCAAGTGTTTAGAAGAAAACAAACGTTTTACAAATTTGGGAGTTTTTAATAGAAATAATAAAAGGTAGTGGTCTCAAGAAAATCTGTCTTTGATGGAAGAGGGAAATTTTCAGGAACGTTTTGGAGTTCTCGGTAATAGAATTATATTAGAAAAAGAGTTTCTCGAAGAAATACCAGGGATTAATGGAAACCGTATATTTTACCAACAAGATGGCGCCCCGCCTCACAATGCAAGGGCAGTAACAAATTATTTAAATACCTCATTTGGCATAAATTGGATCGGAAATAGTGGACCTATTTTGTGGCCCCCAAGGTAAAACTGAATTTGCTTTGTATCTTTATTATACTTAATTATTGTTTAAATATTTCATATCGCCAGACCTCACCCTTTAGATTGTTTTTGTGGGGCACTGTCAAAAATGAAGTATATCTTAAGCAACCCGTGGTGAATTAGAAAACAAAGTAAGAGCGCCCATAAACAGGATTACCCCAGGACAATTAAGAGAAGTAGTGAGAGTAACTGTAGAAAAGGTACAGCTTTCTCAAGAAGAGCAGGGTGACCATTTTGAAAATTTGGAACCTTAAAAATTTATTTTGGTTATAATAATTTCAAAATTAATTACACTATAAATTGTTTGTCGTTGTAACACCTTTAAAATTTTATAATATTTATCATGTTAATAAACAAGTCGTTTGTGTCATAGCATCTTCGTGATAGTCTACTATGCTTAAATGAATTTTATCGTATATTTGAAAACCTTCGCGTATAAATAATAATAAAATCCTTTTTTCTAAGCTGTCAGTTTATAATTTATTAACGTTTTCGGCTGTACCCATAGTAACACAGTCAACTGTTTGAATCATGGATGAGTTGACGATGCGGACCAAGAGTAATGATAATGGATGTCATAGCAATATTACATACATTATCATGAAGTATGTGGTATCGAAATACTCGAAAGAAAACGGTATTTTATAAAAACCCCAGGAGCCACTTCCTTTCTATTTGAAAAAATTGAGTAAACACAAAAATACCGATTTTGCTTATTTCAAACGGGCATAAAATAGTTTTTAGAGAGAGGTAAGCTTGTGTTTTTCCCTTACTACTAGATCAGAAATGAACCGATTTAAGTGATTCACAGCTTGAGATTGAAAAAAAAAATATATCATAAAAATTCCTCCGTATGGTAATGAGTGACACATCGGGTGTCATTGCATATTTTATATATATATATATCATTTTCGGTCAAACCGAAGTGGCTCAAAACAAACGAATATGTATAAATCCAAATTTATGTCCTGTATATCAAAAAGTTATCTCAATATCATCTTATCATTTATTTTAGAAAAAATATTTAAAAGCCACTATATGCTGTTGATTAGAGAGCACATTTTAAAAATATTCTTGATTATACAGGGTGTTACAAAAAATAGTGGCGCATAAAAGTTGAATTTTTTAAAATGGAACACCCTATATTTTTTTACATTTTTGGAACACTCTTTGCCTAGTCTACAGACTCCTAGAATATTATCTCTCTTTTTTTAATAGTTTCGGATAAAAAAGGTAAAATCGAAGAAAAAAAAATTATAGTCTACATTTAAAATATTTATAAAAATTAGATAAAACATCTTAAAAGCTAAGGTAACCTAGTAGCTTACTGCAAAAGGTTTATAGTTATTCTGCTACGAGTATTATAAGTCTTACTTATACAGGGTGACCCAAATTCCATGTCAAACGTTGCAAAATAAAAAATTATTTTTCTCCATTTTTTCAAATGGAACACCCTATATATTTTTTTCTGTCAGGTACAGAATTAACAGATCAACATTTTTTATTATTACACTTATCTCAAAATTCCTGAAGGTTTTTGAAATATTCTTAAAAAACTAATGTTGTACTTTGTTTTTCAGTACGATAATTGAATAAACTCACTAGTAATGTGGAAAAATGGAACACCCTATATATATTTTTTTTCTGTCCGATACAGAATTAACAGATCAACATTTATTATTATTACTTATCTCAAAATTCCTGAAGGTTTTTGAAATATTCTTAAAAAACTAATGTTTACTTACTACTGTACTTTGTTTTTCAGTACGATAATTGAATAACCTCACTAGTAATGTTCATACCTTCGCGATTTTAAATATTAGATAGGTCAGCGTAGTTCTAGCTATGGGGAAAAACCTAAAATCCTAACATTTTTTCTAATTACGTTTGCTGCATAAAATTTAAATTACTGCCAAGAGTTAAGGCTCGACTTAAGGTGTAACAGCTTTATTTAACATTATTAACAAATATCTAATTATTGCTAAAATTAATTTTTACTTAGAACATATGTTCGATATGTCTTCCATTCTCTTCGAGGCATAAACGAAGACAGGTATGAAAAGATCTTCCTACTATTCTTAATATTTCGGGCGTAATACTTTGAAATGCGGTTCTGCATATTTTCGGGAGTTGTTGGAGGTTTGTTGTAAACAATTTCCTTAACGTAGTCCCATAGAAAAAAATCTAATTTCGTTAGATCAGGAGACCGGGGCGGCCACGTACTTGCTCCCTGTCTTCCAATCCATCGATCTGGATAATTATTATTTAAATGATCCCTAACTGGCAACGAAAAATGTGCTGGAGCACCATCTTGTTGCAACCACATTGTATTTCTCAGATTAACCGGCAAATTTTCGCATAAATTTGGCAAGTGATTTTCTAGGAAGTCGAGATACATGGCTCCAGTTAAATGTCCATTATAAAAATGGGGACCAATAACATGTTCACCAATAATTCCCCCCCACACATTAACTGACCATCTGTGTTGTAGATCAAGCTGCCTAAAAATCCTTGGATTATGGTCGGCGTAGTAATGGTAGTTATGACGATTTACAAATCCATTCTTATGAAATGTGGCCTCATCAGAGAATAAAACTTTATCAAAAAAATCAAAGCTTAACCTAATTTTAGCTTGTGCCCAATTACAAAAGTCAACACGTTTCTCAAAATCTGCTGGAAGGAGTTCTTGATGCAACTGAATATGATATGCATGAAATTTATGGCTCTTTAAAATTCGCTGAACAGTTCTTTCGCTTACTCCTACGGCATCCCCGACTGCTTTTTGGCTAACAGAAGGATTTTCCGTGACAGGTAATAGCACAGCTAATTCATTTTCTTCCGTTCGAACGGGCCTATTTCTAACTGGTCTTGTATAATTTACATTTCCCGTTGCCATAAATCTCTCTAATAAGTTCGTCATGCTCCTTCTGTCTGGGTGCCTTCGTTCTGGATAATTTTGCGCATAAATCCTACTGGCCAAAAAGGCATTTCTATGCGATTCTCCTAACACAAAAACCATATCAACCAGTTCTTCGCGGGTGTACTCCATGACGATAGAACGTTCAAATAAAACTTCTAAACAGTGACGCAAACAAACGAAAAATGAACTACGTAGAAGGTAAAGACCACTATATGAAAAATCCGATAATTATTTCAATTTGTAAAACTTAAAAAACGAATAAGTAAATTGCCGATATGTTTTAGTTGTTTGACAGTTTCTAGACAATTTGTTTTTCATGGCCTACTTAAATTCTAGTTAATAATTTGGGCAACACTTGTCAATAATATTAAATAAAGGTTAAGGCCGTTTTACATGCTGCAAGTTTCTTGCAGCAAGGGGTTGCACCTGCAAGATATTGCGCGCAATTTGTCTTGCAGACTGTAAAGCGGCAGTTGTATTTCAATTGCAAGTGTCAGCGTATGCCTTTGTGCAAGTCTCTTGCAACTTGTAGGAAGACCTGCAGCATGTAAAACGTCTTTACGGCTTAACTCTTGGCAGTAATTCAAATTTTATGCGGTAAACGTAATTACAAAAAATGTTGGGATTTTAGGTTTTTTCCCATAAATATAACTACGCTGACCTATTTATTATTCAAAATCGCGAAGGTGCTTACTTATGAACATTACTAGTGAGGTTATTCAATTACCGTACTGAAAAACAAAGTACAACATTAGTTTTTTAAGAATATTTCAAAAACCTTCAGGAATTTTGAGATAAGTGTAATAATAAAAATGTTGATCTTTAATTCTGTATCGGACAGAAAAAAAATATATATAGGGTGTTCCATTTTTCCACATTACTATTGAGTTTATTCAATTATCGTACTGAAAAACAAAGTACAACATTAGTTTTTTAAGAATATTTCAAAAACCTTCAGGAATTTTGAGATAAGTGTAATAATGAAAAATGTTGATCTGTTAATTCTGTACCGGACAGAAAAAAAATATATAGGGTGTTCCATTTGAAAAAATGGAGAAAAATTATTTTTTTTATTTTGCAACGTTTGACATGGAATTTGGGTCACCCTGTATAAGTAAGACTTATAATACTCATAGCAGAATAACTATAAACCTTTTGCAGTAAGCTACTAGGTTACCTTAGCTTTTAAGATGTTTTATCTAATTTTTATAAATATTTTAAATGTATACTTTTTTTTTCTTCGATTTTACCTTTTTTCTCCGAAACTATTAAAAAAAGAGAGATACTATTCTTGGAGTCTGTAGACTAGGTAAAGAGTGTTTCAAAAATGTAAAAAAATATAGGGTGTTCCTTTAAAAAAATACAACTCTTATGCGCCACTATTTTTTGTAACACCCTGTATAATCAAGAATATTTTTAAAATGTGCTCTCTAATCAACAGCATATAGTGGCTTTTAAATATTTTTTCTAAAATAAATGGTTAAGGTATAATAAAAGATGGGAGGTGAGCTGCAGGACCCTGTATATATAAATATATATATATATATATATATATATATATATATATATATATATATATATATATATATATATATATATATATATATATATATATATATATATATATATATATATATATATATATATATATATATATATATATATATATATATATATATATATATATATATATATATATATATATATATATATATATATATATATATATATATATATATATATATTAAATATCTATATGTATATATTTACATTTGGGTGCACATCTGTTGTAGCATTGAGCGGGTAAAAAGAGAATGTTGAATGTGTCTGTATCAACATCCTGGAAGTTAAATTAAAACGGACGCTCGTTAATATTTACACAAAACCGCGAGCATTGCACCACTAACAGCTCGGCTCAGCTCTCCGCCTGCCAATACGCACGTAGTCTAACAATAAACATTATATTAGGTATATTTGTATGTTCATATCAAGTTTAAACTTAAAATCCAGTGGTGCAGGGCAATCCATATAGTAACTTCATCTCAGTAATCTATCGAAAATGATTTAGTCTTTATAGAATGGGGTTTTATTAATTAGGTAGTGAGTTTAAGACTTTTTACTAGTGATGGGCAAAATTCCGACATGCTAAAAATTGCTACAACCGTTTTTTCGGAAACTTTCCCATTTAAATTTGGGTCTTGTAATTCACAATTTTTTAACATAAAATAGAATAGATTACATTTTCCGATCATTCTAAGAAAAAATCAACGGATGAACCATTTGTTTCTACATAAAAAAATAATATCAATATTTTCAATTCCTTTCGAATATTATACCGTAACGAATTAACAACACATAGGCTCAACATAAAAATAAAATACTAATAAAAATAGAAAACAACAAAGGATAAAGTAGGAAAACCAAACTAACCACAAAAGGGATTAGAAGTTTATTGTTAGACATCTATTCCAAAAAACACTGTTACACATTACTAAACTAGCGCCTAATTTAAGGGGGAACTGCACGCAGTAATATGGATCATTTGCAAGCCTTTCGCCGCTGCAATGTTATGTTAAAACTACAAGAGATATGTATTAGCTTCAATGTGATTTTAATATGGAAATACCTATAGTTGGGCGCTAAAGGCGAATTTTTATGAAAAAAGATTTGTCCATTTTCGACCATTTTTTGACCACTTCTTGACGCACATGCCTTCGAACAAAATTTTTTTTTCACAAAAGGGCTCTTTACCGGCTTTTATTGATCCTTTGTCTACGTAAGTACAAAATTTGAAATGGTAAATCGTACTCATGTCTTTGTATTTCTGCAGCGCGTGAACCCTTTTGAACCCATTTTTAACCGAAATGTAATTTAAATTATTTATACATAACACATTTTTTTGAGTTTTTTTTAATGCGTAAGTATCTTTTCATCTTATTTTCAACGCGACTAAGACCTTGTCGCTGGTTTTTCACTTTTTGCGTGCAGTTCTCCATTAAACAAATTTACATCTGTGTGCATTTTGGGGAATATTTCAAGAATTTTTTTTGGCAGAAATAGAAAAGTTTCCAAAGGTGGAAAGTTTCCGCCGCCCATCACTACTTTTTACTAAGAAAAGACTGCATTTTTAAAAAGCTTGTTTTAAGGTGCGTTCTCTTTTGAGTACGAACGCGCATGAGTAGGGTTGCCAACCGTCCTTCTGAAACCTTGAGAAGAACACCATTTATCGTGGATTTTAACAATGGATTTATTTTTTCTCTTAACGATACTGAATTCTAAATTTGTTTTAATGAAAAACTAAAAGAAATACTGATATCTGCTACAATACTGTATATATTTTGGTTAAAAATAATAAAAACAAAATAAAATCGAGTCCTTTTTTTTCCTCCGTGTCCTGGATATTTAGCTTCTATGTCCTGGATATTACGAATTTAAAGTTGGCAACCCTATGCATGAGGTAAGCTGAGGCCCCACGGAAGGCCAGCCAGCTAACAGAACGTTGTGCCTCTATTAAGTCTTGCCTTATTCACATCCATGCTTAGGTGAATATGCTTATTTAGAAATGTAGTTTTAAGATATTATTTTTGTTATTGTCTTATATATTTTATATCAAGGAGGAATGTATTAAAATAAACGATTAAAGTTGTTTTTGAAACTTTTATTTTGTTATAAATATCAGAACAGGTATAAAAGCAATACTTGTGGGATCATTTCACACCAATCAGTTTTTACATATTATGAACTTTTACCAAATAATATATACATGGTGGCCAAAAGAGCTTTTTCTGCTATATATTTATGAAAAAAGGTTGGTCCAAAATAGCCTATTAGTCAATATTAGATGGACATTTACTGAGCAGAATTTAGTTACAAAACTACTTATATACTTTCATAAGACGTCTATTTGCGACGAACAAACTATGTCGTCAGACAAGGATTATTCCATTAGAATTCAAAATCCGACTTGATGACGTGCAAGTATTTTGAAATGGTGAGAATTCCAATTAGTTTTAGTTATTTTGGAGTTTAAATTGGGTTTGGTGCGTTTTTAATTTTTTTTTTAACTTCACTATTACATGTTCTTTACATTTTTCATTATCTGGAGTTTTCGTGGTTGTCGTCTATACAGTGGGTTTATAAGGGGTTAATCGGATAATTTACGCGTCATTGATGTTTATTGTGCAGAATTTGTATAGCAAAATGACACTGAAATACGGAACAGGCATATTAGATTCATTTTATTTATATACAGGATGCTTTAAACTCAGTAGCCTATTAGAAGTATCTGGAGAACCAATGCGTAAATTAATTTGAATATTTGGCTCTGGCTGATGATCATAAACTCTCTTTTTAAAATATTTAAATTGTGCGGTATTGCCGCTTCTCCTTTAAACCGACGGCAACATCCGTTTTCTCAATGGAATTCCTAATATATTATTGCATTTTTGTATTGTCCTGAGCATTCTACTCACTTTTTGGGTTATGTTTCTATACCTAAATTCAACTGTTTTCTAGAAAATAACACTTTTTTGACCCTTTGAAATTCTGTAACTCCCAAACGCCTTGACTTTGAACGAAAGGGATTGCACCTTCTTATCTTAGATTTCGAAAACAGTTTAATTTAGGTATAGGAAACATAACACAAAAAGTACTTAAACAGAAAAATACAAAAATGCAATAATATACAGGGCATTTCAAAAAATGGGTGTTGTCACAGGTCTGATAACACCGCACAATTTAAAATTTTTTAAAAACAGAGTTGTGTTCATCTATAGCCAGAGCCAAATTTTTAAAGTAAAGTTCTCCAGATACTTCTACTAGGCCACTGAGTTTGAAGCACCCTGTATATAATATATAGGTTAAATATGTTTTATTATATTTTGATATATATTTGGTTCTATTGTGAATAATCAAACAAAGTTACATTTGTTTATTGACTAGAATGGCCATATTATTGAAAGATTAGTTTACTTGCACATCCGGGTCTATTCCTAAATAGCGTAAACTATTTAACCAGGCGATCCCTTGTGATTTTTTTAAAGATATAGGGTGTTATAGAGTTGTTGCAGTGACGTATTTAGGGGGGGGTGTGTTGGCGCAAATGCCCCCTGGAGACTAATAACCCAACTAACCCAAGCAAAATGTTTGAAAGTAAAAACAAATTCTCAGCATCGTTAATTTTCATGAGGGCATTAAGTGGTTTTAGTCGCCTAATGTAAATGCTTTTTATTAAATTTAGAATAGCTATACAGAATAGTACTAAGGATTCTTCTTTTAAATCCTACGCAGTTGGTACATTTAAAAATAAATACAATTGAAATATGTGCATATGTTCCTTAACATGACGTAGTTAGGGGAGGGCAGTCCACACCAGGTATCACCCGTTAGGGGGTGACACCTGACTTCTTGTGAAAAAAACTTTCACAATTTCCATAAAATGCTAAAATTCAACGATATCTATACCCTTGATGACGCAGATGGCGCTTGTGCCCAATGCTACATTTTAGGCGGTGTGGTACATACACTGACTGGCATGAAAAACGGGTCGCTTAAAAATGAAGTCAAATTAAACCTTCTATAACTTTTTTGGTTATGAACCGATTTAAATACTCTTTTTAGCAAATCGTAGGTAAATTAGTGTTTTTTATTCTTATTTATTTAGGTGCATCGAAAAATCAGTTCGCATCATATTATACCGTGGGAAACAAAAGTGTATTTCTAAGGTCTAAGTTTGAATCACCCTGTGGAATTTTCAGGTAGTGCAAAAATGATGAAATGTCACTTTTCGTCAAGCCATATTTATTCTAAACATTTTGTTTTTTTATTTATCTCAATAGCTCTTTTCTTTTGGGAGATAAACGCTTTTTAATAAAACACTACACATTAATTTGATATTCTACGTAAAGTTTTGCTTTGCTTCGTGTATACTTTGATCAGCACAGCTATGGAATTTAAAATGTCATTCAGAAGCCCTAGTTACTGTTTATTGACAGTACACAAAATGTCTGTAAGTCCACAAACTGTCAGTAATTGACGCTGTAATTGACGCTGTAATTGAAGATGGTAGAAGTCAACACTATAGAAGTTTTCACCAGCCGGTTCAGCTGACCACTTCGAAAAGCAAAAATTCACGATGTAAGTAGTGACGTCAACAGCTGAATGGTTCGATAACTGGTCTGTCAAATTGCTAACCATGTTGGGGATATGGTCCCGATCGCGGTCCCAGAAACAAACAAAATATAGCGGTTTGTTTACAAATTGGAAACAGCGGAATTATTTATTTTTATCATTAAATAAATTATTTTTATAGTCTTCTAGTGTTATATCTGGTTTTGTGTTGGATATTATTTGGGTTTTTGCATATTTGAAGGTTGATGTAAAAAATTTATATAATTATTACAGGTACAATATTGCTATTAAAAAATAAACTTTTACACATAAATTGCTAATTGTTTCTCCATATTTATTACTATTTTTTTGCAAAATCAAAACACAATTAATCATTTACTTTAGCTGTCACTTGAAATCGGTAATCACACGTTTTCACCATGTTCTACACATGACGCAATCAAGACCAGTGCTAAACGTTTGAGACCAACGGTTAGTGAAACTGGAGCATGATGAAAACACTTTATGTTTCCAATAGACTTAGGATTCCGCAAAGCACAGTTCAACGTATGCCCGCTTTAGAGAGACAGATTCATATACCAGACGTCCTGGAACAGGCCCCCGAAGAAAAACTTCTAATCGAGACGATCGTTTCATGGTGACTTTATCATCAAGAAATCGCAGTTTACCAGCGGTTCAAATTAAGAACGGGACGTTTACCGACGAATCCATATTTTCTTTAAGATCTCCAGACGGCAGGGAAAGAGTATAGCGAAGAACAGGAGAACGTTATGCTGAATGCAGCCTGAGGGTTAGTTTTCAAGGAGATTCATTAATGGTATGGGTGAAAATTTCATTAGATGCACATACCGACTTGTATATTGTTCTCAGGGAATCAATAATTGTTGAAAGGTACATTCAAAAAATACTAGCTGATTATGTAGACCAGTACGAGGGGTTAGTCGATAATTTCATCTTGATGCACGATAATGCGCGACCCCATGTTTCAGGGAGAGTATGAGAATAACTAACTGACGTTAATATGTGCCTGCTCCTACAACCCTGGACCCACTACGACGGGCGCTTTTAGAACAATGGTAGGCCATCCCTCAAGAAGAAATAATCAATTTGATACAAGGCATGCCAAGAAGAATTAAGGAGGCAATACCCATTATTTTGCTTGAGGAGTAGAATGTTTGTGTTGTTTGTAATTAAAAGCTTGTTTCTTAAATTTTGTAGTGTTTTACTGAAAAGCGTTTATCCCCCAAAAAAAAAGAGAATGTTGAGATAAATAAAAAATAAAATGCTTAGAATAAATATGGCTTGATGAATAGTGATATTTCATCATTTTTGCACTATCTAAAAACTCCACAGGGTGATTGAAACTTGGACCTAAAAAACAGACTTGTTCCCCATGGTATAATATGATGCGAACTGATTTTATATTGCACCTAAATAAATAAGAATAAAAAATACTAATTTACATACGATTTGCTGAAAAGAGTATTCAAATCGGTTCATAACGAAAAAAGTTATAAAACAAATTCCCAAGAATTTGGTACATTTCGTCCGATAGCGAATGTCACAGAAATAAATCCTATAAAAGTTTTTTGGCACCAATAAAAAAATAAAATCTTGAATACAAAAATTATCATTACAAAAATGTAACACTACTAATTTCAGTTTTTTTAGGCAATATCGATCTATAAAATTGATCGATCCAAACTGTCCAGTATTAATTTACAGAATCATAACTTTGTGCCATCTAGGATTGAAACGTCAATCTTTGCTTATCGTACAATTACACCAGGCTGTGTCATTTGAAATACTTTTTTTATTTCTTTCGTGTGTTATGATTGGCGTGAACTACCGTGAAGTGTTCGTTATTTGGTGTATAATAAAAGAATTTAGTCTTTT
Organism: Kuschelorhynchus macadamiae; assembly: GCA_030620095.1. Lineage (NCBI taxonomy): Eukaryota > Metazoa > Arthropoda > Insecta > Coleoptera > Curculionidae > Kuschelorhynchus > Kuschelorhynchus macadamiae. Next base: position 382,482 of record JAUTXW010000286.1, read on the forward strand.
ATCTATCTAAAAGATAAAAACCAACTTGGTTTTAGATCGTGAGTCGTAAACCACACAGGATAGTTACATTGTTAGTTACATTTTTAGAGATTACAAAAAATACCTAAATATAACCACTTTTATGACGAAAACGGAAACAAAGAACAATAACTACAGAGGCTTCTGATACCTAATAATACTAAAAAAAACAACTATCCAGAGCAATAATTAAAATTAAAAGTGCCTGCTATATGTTGAAAGAAAACACAACTTGCCTGAAAAATTAAAAAAAAAAAAAAAAAAAAGAATCCAAGTATATCTATAGCCTGGCAAGTGATTTTTGTAACTATTTTTGCAAAGGGGGGGGGGCACGGATGCAAGAGCACGGTGATAATGAATCCCAAGGGAAACTATAATTTTACTTGTATCTAATAAAACTAATATACCAACTAAATTAAAAGTTTTAAGTTTGTTTTGCTATATGTAATTCTCGACACCATATTAAAAGAGATTAATATTTTATCAAAAGTATTCGGCTACAAGTTTAAATGAAGTAGTTACACTTAAAAAATACAATGGAATGCGTATCTGAAACTAGTGGTAAATATACAGAACTCAAAGAAGCCGTCAAAATTTCTCAGAAATGGGGTATAACCCACAATTTACTGCCAAGAGAGCACCAAAGGTAAAATCTGATTTTAGATTTACAGATTCGGAACACAGGTTTAAAGTAAGTGTATTTTATGCAACATTAGACATTATAAACATTTAAATAAGCTGCCGTTTTAATTGATTTTGTCACGTAAATGAAATATTTAGTTTTCTTAATCCATCTGTTTCCTTTTTATTAACACCAGAAAATATTCTTAAAAATTTTACAAAATTGATTTTAATCAATCAGAATCTCTGGGCCTTGAACTAGTTGCCATAAGAAATAATAGATTAACATGTAGATATTCAAAATCAAAATATTCAAAGCATAACTGAGTTTTTAAAATATTTGTTTTCAGCATGTGCATCTAGCTTTCCTAACGCAATCAAGGCGTTAATCTTATATCTAACTTGACCTGTAAGCATAGCTAGTAATGAAAGGTCATTTTCAAAATTAAAAATTATTAAAACCTATCTTAGAAATAGTATTTCTCAGGAGAGATTAGACTCCCTGTCTTTCTTAGCGATAGAAAATGATTTGGCAAGAGACCTCAATATAAATCAGGCCATTATTGATTTTGCAGAAAGGAAAGCTTTTAATTATTTTTATTTGTAAGATTTATTTGTTTTTATATGTGTATTGCGTTATTTTTAAATTAGTTCTGTGTTCTACTAATATAGGTAGACATATTTTTGAAACATATTTGCTCAGACAAAATTGAGAGTTTTTTTGGTTTTGAAATGGATTATATACGAGCATATCGTGCGTACAGGTGGCCCTTTCTCGAAAGCTGCAGGGGGACCGAAAGTTTGTAGTTACGCCACTGATACACAACACATATCCCCCAGAAATTGTTTTTGTTATGTAGACTCCTTTCGTTGGCTAATTACATTTCACTATGCACGAAGGACACTTTTTCAAACTTGTGTGACCTATTACCACTTGTAAAAACTATAGAATATTAAAAAAACAATGCTTAAAAGGCGAATTTTTAGTACAGAACCATGTAACTAATACTAAATCTTTAGACTGAGAGAGCCGGAGTAAGTCATGCTCCCGGTCATTGACCTTTGTGGTCGGCGTGAAACTGGCGAACGTTACGCTTACGAGAAGTAACTATCCTGTGTAGTTTATAGTTCTTGGTTTTAGGCAACCAAACCAAAGTAGTTAAACAAACTTTTAAATATACAACGTGATTTACGCGTAATTATGAGTGGGCATAAGAATAGTTACGATCAAAAAGTGAGGCATCTGTAAAATAAGTTACCAGAAATTTTAATGTGCCATGTTGTCAAAAGTTCATTTTTATTCACAAATATAGGCAACTGTTACAAATTAAGACTTGAAAAAGAAATGCTATTCATAACATTTCATATGTGTAATAGCAAGATTTAGTTTATGTTTTATAGGAATAAATGTTTATTTGTAATAAAACGTAGTTGAGGCATGCTTCTTGCGCATGCGCTTTTTGCCAAATTCTGTATTCTGTCTTAAATGAAATACCAAGGTTGAGAAGACATTTAAAAGCGGCGGATGTTACAGTTAGTGAGAAGAAGTCATTTCCAAAATTTGCGGCTATTAAAGATAGAAAGAAGAGATTTTAAGTGTTTTTACATGCTTGTCTTGCAGAGGGGCAGACAGACTAGGGATTCCCACTTGCTACGATCCTGCTATACGTTTCTCAAATTTTATCATCGTCTTTCTTTACCATCTTTCTCAGTAATTTTCCAACCTAATCCAGATACTTCTTCCTTCCGACCTGACCATCAATATCAGCACAATCACAAACATCTTTTCTATATGACCAACCTACATTAATATAACTTATTATCAATAACAGAGTGATTGTTAATGACTCCTTTTGCATTATTTAAATAAAACCATAATTAACGTTTATCGGATATTTATTGATTTTAACAGTTTTCATTCTTGGGGTGACCCAATCGATATCCGCCCCGGGTGCCACCCGTGCTAGCTACGCCACTGTTCCTTAATCAAATACTTTATCTTTTAGACTTGAAAGTGGGCCAATTTTCACTGATAAAATTATCTAAGGGTCGTGGTAGCGGGTGAGTTGCATGATAATAAACCGAAGGTAAGATATCGCGCATTCCCGCCCGGCTCGGATACGTCATCGCCTGATTAACGCCGGCTGTCATTGAGCTTTGGCCATATGATTTTAGTGCATTTTCAATTGATGTTTAAAAGTGTTTGCGGATTTCTGTGTCCTTTTTTGCTTTTTTGTATTTACTTAATTAAACAACAATAAATATGAGGTGTGCTGTGTACGGGTGGGACGTGGATATTCAGGCAAAGAATTTTGATAGGATTATAAGCTTTTTACTGTCCCTAAAAAAAAATTTCTACGTGAATTGACACGCTCGTGTAAACGCAAAGCTAAATTTATTACAAATTTGGCGCGGATATACCCAATGCATTTTGTTAAGGATGACTATATGTCATTAATCTATATCAAAAATATAACCTGAGACCGTCTACATATCATACCTCCCGTTTATTATATCATGGGTGAGTTGTATCTCTTATGGAATGAGAATAAAAATTTACTTTATTTCACTTGTGCTTAATTTTAGCTAAATATCGCTTGATGTAACCGTAATTAATAAAGACGATTATTATTATCTATCCGCTATCAGCAAATAATAAACCAAATTTAATAAACTTGAAGTTGTTGAGAAGACAATTTAATTCGCTTTAAAACGAGGTATTACGCGGCTTGGGGATTAAATTGGCGGGGTGGAAAATATGTGATAATTATTTCCCATTTAAAAATAAAATTGAATACAAAGCGGGCACAATAGTATAATTAAAATTTTTTGCTTTTGGGAATAACGAGTTTTTCAACAAGAATGTAAATTTTAAAAAAATTGGGAAGAATCAGTCATGATCTGAATGTAAGTGGATTTAGAATTTATACATGAACAAATATTTTAATTCAGAGGCGTATTTAAGAAATAAAATTGAATACAAAGCGGGCGCAATAGTATAATTAAAATTTGTGCTTTTGGGAATGACGAGTTTTTCAACAAGAATGTAAATTTTAAAAAAATTGGGAAGAATCAGCCATGATCTGAATGTAAATGGATTTAGAATTTATACACGAACAAATATTTTCATTCAGAGGCGTACTTAAGAAGAGGTTTTAGGAGCCAAATCCACCCCCTCCTCCCCGAGCCAGTTTCACTTATTCACTTAAAAATGAGTATAACACCACATATAGTAAGGATTTTTTTTTGAAACCTCCCTTTGTCAAATAGATTATTTCTGATAATTTTAACGCAAATCTAATAATTTCATGTACAATTTTGAAGGGAAAGTTTAATCCCCCCTCCTGAAGCATTTCTAAATAGGTCACTGTTATCATTGAATCTCACTTTGTTCTAGTAGAAGTATGAATAACAATTGCTTTACATGTCAATTTATAATAAGAAACCCCGTTTTGGGACGCTCCTTTTTTATCTATTATGCTAATATTTATCATACATTGAAGATGAGTTACTCTTTAGATAACTCTAAGCAAAGGTCTGATTCATTAATAAATTGTTAAAAAATACATACCAAATATGTTTATACGTTTAACTTAATACATAACTAGCTGGCCCGACAGATGCTTTTCCTGTCAGATCGCGCGATGAATTTCCAATATCGACCAGAAATGTTATTGAAGAAAAATTATAGGTTTTATAGAAACAAAACGCAATAAAACAATGCAAGAAAAATAGTGTTGAAAGGTCTCAGTAACCAGACAAAAGAAATTTAAAAATAAATTATGATTGGACATTTATTTTAAGCACTTGTTCTCGGAACTGGCAACAATTCTAAATCAACCTCCAAAAATATAAATATTTCTGACCTAGGCGCAAACGCTTGGTTACTGTTAAAAACCATAACCATTAAGACTACCTCCATTTATACATGTATATATTATTCAGGCAAGTAGAATAAGACGGAATTTATTTTAAAAAAATGGTTTTGAGGTAATTGAATTAAAAGAAAGTGCTTGTAACAACCTAAAAAATATACAGTTATAATTAATTAATCACTAAATAACATAGCGATAACGTATATTAGGCTAAAATATCACATAGATACGTCACTAATGTTATACAAACATAAAAATCTAAAAAAATAATAGTCAAAATTAGCAATCAGAAACCATAATTTATACAATTGTTTTTCTACATACTATATTATGTGATTTTTGGGGTACACATATTAGGAGTGTTATTTAAGTACATAAACAAACTTATTTGTTCAGGATACAAATAGGCTATAGATTCGTACTGCTTAAGGAGGTATCAATTGGTAAATACCGATTTAATTTCGACGTGGCGCACGTAATTAAAAAAAAAATAAAAGGATACCCCAAAGACAAACATTAACTACTGACATAGGAACTTGTATTTTAAAAATAATAATGGGCAATGACTCCGGATCAGTATTAACCGATCGCTGTAAAATCTGTGAGGTTTGATGAGGTCACTTTCAAGAACTGCTTGAGTCAAGGTAATCTTTAGTTAATTACACTAGCTTACAGCCATTTCGCGACTGTGGTGTAAAACGCATTTTTTTGTCAATTTTTGGTGGATAAATGGGAAAATGTTGGTAAAAACTTGGTAATACGTAAGATGATTTTTTCAGCAAAAATTAAATTCGGGTACCGTCTAATAAAGCTTGCACGTTGTTTAAAGCTTACACGTTACTTAATCGTATAGGGAGGGACGCCGCCTTAATCTTACCCATCTTATTGTTTGTAAAAATGCTAAGAAATAATTTAAATTCAATTATATTAAATCCATCAAATATTCTTACAAATTTAGTATAATATTACGAAAATGCGATATAGTGATTACTTTCACTATATTTAGTTAAAAGTAACTCAAAATTGGGTAAAAAACAAAAAAGAAAAAAAATTAAGTCAACATTGGGTAAAAAAATAATTAATTGAGACATTTTTAGTAAATATTGACTAAAAATTGTGGCAATGTAACAAAATTATTTTAAATGAACACAATTTCGTGTAAATTTTACTAAAAAATAATGTGTTAATTTTGAGTTATATTTCACTCAAAATTGTTTACAGTTTGTTTACAAGAATTATGTCATCGCTCCTAGTACTCTCGATACGCGATGTTTTTAGTAAATATCAGAGGTACGAAATAGCTATAAAAACAACCGGCCAGCCATCGGATCATCAGTATTGGTTTAGCACAAGTAGTGATCAGTATGAGATACATAACCGAAGTGCGAAGAACAAGCAAATAAGAGCCTTGTATTAGTATTTTCCTTGTGTTGAATAAAGTTAGTTGCCTCCTGTAAACGTAGTATCACACCTGTGAACCGACGTACGCGACAGTACAAAAATGTCTAAATTGCAGAAAAGAACAATTAACAAAATGACAAAAGTAGCTTATCATAAGTATTTTGGTTGTGTTGTTGGCAATCAAGATCGGGACTAGGTTCCTCACATATGTTGCCAAACATGTGCAGCAAATCTAAGTCACTGGTTAAATGGCAAACGTTCTTCTATATCCTTTGTAGTTCCAATGATTTGGCGAAAACCAACAAATCATTTAAATGACGGTTACTTTTGCATGACAAAAGTGTCTGGTTTTTCCAGAGAGCAAATATAATATTAAATATTAGGATATTCCCTCAGCAATAAGACCGGTCCTTCATGGAGAATAGATAAGGCAGAACCCGATAATGTATCAGAAAAGGATGGTTCTTATTTTCCCGAAAGTGAAGAAAAAGCAGCCCATTTAATCGATCAAGCTGAATTAAATGATCTAGTTTGGGACCTCCACTTGTCCAAAGAGCAATAATGAGCCAGGGGGTATCCTCGTTTTTTACTATGCAGAATAAAATGTGTGTTTGTGTTAATCCAAATACTGTTATAGAAAAATTAAGGTTTGCACATAAGCCGGACGCATGGCGCTTATTTACAGATCCATCTAAAAGCTCTGCTCCATAACGATAACAAAAAACCCTCTATTCCTTTTGCAGTGAACATGAAGGAAACATACCAAAGTATGTCATTTATTCTAAGTGCAATAAGCTATGATAAATATAAGTGGTAGATATATAGTGACTTAAGTCATAGGGCTGTTACTAGGGTTTCAGGATGGATTTACCAAGTATTGCTGTTTTCTTTGTCTTTAAGACAATAGAGCAACACAGCCATAACTTATCTATTTATAAAGCATTTCAAGCAAATAATATTGATTTGAGCAAGATACTGGAATGTAACTATGCACATCGGTTTGTATCAGACTTAGCAGATTTGTTGCACAATCATATCAAAAAATATTGCAGTGCAATAAACAGAGATACTACACTGGAAGCTCACGATGACTCAACACCTTTTTTATAGATGTTATTGTAGAGGGAGAAAACACATTTCCTCAATTTAAACCAGTTAGCTTTGATACACTGCCACCAGACTCATCAACTCTGCATGTTAATGATACCCTGAACATAATCCACCAAAATATTCAGTCTCTTCGAAATAAAACAAGTGAAATCGAGCTGTTTATGAATACATTGGATGAAAAACAGGATGTTTTGTGCTTAACGGAACATTGGCTGAAACCACAGGAGGTTGAGTTTACTAAAATTGCTAATTTCAAACTAATATCCTCCTATGCACGTTCAGAAATGGAGCATGGAGGAACATGTATACTAGTTAGTGAAGAAATAAATGATTTTGAAAGTTTGGAGAAGATTAACGATTGTAGCATAGACGGACAGGTAGAGTTTTGCTCTGTAATCAGTAGGAAAAGAAAAATTGTAATTGTTTGTCTATATCGTACATGTCTTGGTGATTTTAATGTATTTTTAGAAATTTTAAATTCTGTTTTACAAATTTTATATAATCAATTTAAAGATTTTAAAGCTATATATTGTGGTGATTTTAATGTCAACTTTTTGAATGACGGCTTTGACACCAGTCAAGTTTTAGACCTTTTTTGTTCATTTAATTTTAAGCCAACGATTCTTGAGCCTACTAGGGTAACTAAAAAAAGTGCCTCATGTATAGATAATATATTTGTTAACTTTGAGGAATTTAAAAAGGCATTAGTAATTGTGTCTGCTCTTTCTGACCATTATGCTCAGAGCATTTGTGTAAATCTACCAAAAATCGAATCCAGGGAAAATATTTTTACAAGATCATTTTCGAAGGCACGTCTTGAGCAGCTTTTTCAGGAGATGAAGAATGAGGATTGGGGTGATGTGCTGGGGGTGGCCGATGTCAACCAGGCATACACAATTTTCAGCCACATTTTGTCCCAAAAACTAAATCTGGTATGCCCAAAAAGTTAAAAATAAAATACAAAACTCAAAAAAATGGATAACTATGGGTATAAAGATGTCAAGTAAACACAAACGAAAATTGTATCAACAATTAATATCAGGGGAAATAACCAACGATTTTTATAAAAGATACTCGGGTATCCTAAAAAAAGTCATTAAAAAGGCTAAACAGTTGGCAAGTCAAAAGCGCATCGAAGTGTCCCAAAATAGAGCTAAGGCAACCTGGTCTCTGGTAAAGGAAATTATTCAGCCAAACATAAAAAAAGAGTCTTTATTTAAGAACTTCTCATATGAATCCGAAAAGGACCTCTTAAATTCAATCAATGATTTTTTTATAAATATATGTCCAGACATAAGAGAAAAAGAGGTGATTGATTACTCAAAAATTTAAGTAAATCAACATAGCATATTTTTAGAGCCAGTTACATCATATGAAGTCATTAACATTATAAAAACATTAAAAAATAAAAAATCTGTAGGCCATGATGATATTCCTGTTGCTATTCTTAAGAGGTCTGTACACGTCATTGCTCCACCACTGACTCATATATAAACCTAATGTTGCAAACTGGGGTGTTTCCGAATTTCCTGAAAAGGGCACTAATAAAGCCAATCCATAAGAAGGGCGATACAGACAGGTTTGACAACTATAGGCCTCTCTCGCTCCTCTCCAATATTAGTAAGGTGTTTGAGAGTGTGATTTATGGTAGGTTGGTTGATTTCTTTGCATTATACCATCTCAGATAGGCAAAATGGTTTTTGTAAAAAAAAATCTACAGTTCGTGCCATTTATCAAGCTTTGGAGCAAATATTAAACTCTATTAATGACGGCAAGTTTACCGCAGCCATATTTCTTGATTTATCTAAGGCATTTGACAGTGTCGATCATACTGTTCTGTGCAACAAGCTTGAACGATATGGTATCAGGGGCGTGGCGCTGGGCTTGGTTGTGTCATACCTTCAGGGACGTGAACAGTGTGTCATTGAAACCAACGACTCAGGGGAAAAGGTAGTGTCTGATGTCACAATCATTAAACGAGATGTTCCGCAGGGATCTATCTTGAGACCACTGCTTTTTATCATATATACAAATGACCTTGTCGGCGTTACTGATTGTGGTACAGTTCTTTTTGCTGATGACACTCCTCTGATTTTCAGTGAGAATGATCAGCAAGCATGCACGGACAAGATGTCTGAGTCCTTGAATGCATTGGGGGGTTGGTTTGTGGAAAATAACCTTCTCCTCAATGTGTCTAAATCACAGATGATGCATTTCTCAAGATCAGAGACCGATTTTTCTTTAACTTATAAAAATACAAACATCAAATCAGCTGAAGAAGTTTCTTTTTTGGGGGTAAAATTGGATCAGTGGGTAAATTGGAAACCCCATGTTAAACAGCTGGCAACAGGAATCAGTAGATATAGCTATTCCCTTCGCGTTATTCACAATAATGTTGGGTAGCAGGCATCTCTAACAGCATATCACGCCAATGTCCAGTCTCATATTAGCTATGGTTTAATATTTTGGGGTAATTCTGTTGAATCAGATCGAATTTTTTTATTACAAAAAAAATGTATACGTATTGTATTTGGCATGGGATATCGAGACAGCTGCAGGGAGGTATTCCGGGAAACTGGTATACTCACCCTGTACAGCCTCTATATTCTCGAATGTGTTAAGTTTTTAACTAATAACTTTCCCCTTTTTTCTGATAACATGCGTCAACATTCTTACAATACAAGATTTAAAACAAACCTTAGGACTGAAAGACCAAATTTTACATCTGTGCAAAGAAATGTGATCTTTAACATAATTAAGCTGTGGAATATGCTCCCCCCATCTTCAAGGCAGCAGCCTTCTAGTAAGGGTCTGCATAGGCTCAAAGCATTTTTAAAGGATAGAGCATACTATAGTCTTAGAGAAGTTTTTGAGGATACTAATGCTATACGTGAGGCACTCCACTAAAATGGAAACTTGTAATTTTATAGACTACTCTAATTATAATATTGGCTGAATTTTAATGTTTTTAGTGTTTATTTAGCTGTATGTATTTCTAGTTTTAAGACTCATTGTGACATGATCCATACCCCAATTGGGGTCTAACTATTATATTGTAATATATGGATTGAATAAAGAATTAACTAACTAACTAAAGAGTGGCTTCAGAGAGATCAATTTATTCCAGGGCAAGGGAACGTAAAGAATATACCTCTTGTACTTTTTAGTGCGTAACTACTAACGAAAGTGTGTTTTCTAATTTTTTAAAAAACCATAATTAATTTTTTAGTCTTTAACTATCTTATTACAAATTACTGGTAATGTATTGGACTCGTCAAAACAAACTAAATGAACCAAAACTCAAGGGGTATACTAGCTGGTACCATCAGTACCATAAACTGAGTTAATTAGGGCATTTAATTTTCACTTCAAAAATGGCGTGACGCCATGTTCATTGGAAACAAATCCGCTATGTGTGCAGAATGCAGATTCTCTTAATTTACAAAATAAGATTTCTAGTAAAAACCGTTATGTACACTTTGCAACACAGCGCCTTTTTGATAGAACAATATAATATAATCGACTTCCGCTAAGTGAAAGATTTGAAGAGTGACGTTCATATTTGTTTTTGACGCACCAATTTTAATAGGCGCACATAGCGGAATTCTTTATTAATTAAACAGGAAAAAATAGTAATAATTTTGACAGAACGAATGTAATGGTCATGGGAGGACTCAACAATCCACTAAAAATTGAAAATTCTTTTTTGGCAAAAAATTGCACTTTGCATAATTTGAATGTGTTAACGGCTCTTAGAACTCGAAGGCATGGCGAAGTGAATATTTTTCGCTATTTTTTATGCAAATAAACGCCATTTTATCCCGAAAATAAAATCACTTTATTTACCAGCGTATCAAAGGTGCAAATCTGCAAGTAATACACTATTACAATATGTAAATTTTTTACAGAAAATACTATAAGATGTTGCCAGATTTAAGAAAAAATAATAGTACATTCTTATATAAAGTATTTTTCAAAATTTTCTGTAGGTTCGTTTATGTACTTAAACCTTTTATTAGAGGATATGTTTAACATATTTTATTATTCACAGTAGACTTAGAGACTACCTACGCAACCATTACTAAAACTGCAATGATATAATACCATAAAATATTCAGGAGTTTAAAAATAGATATTTCATTAATATAGGTACTTTAGAACCATTAAAATTCCGATATTATTGTGTATATTCGTTAATTTATATGGCTTAAAAAAAATACTAAATTTAAAATATTCAATACAAGCTTAATGAACAAATATCTATAACATTATACCTCAATTACAAATTTAAAAACTCCCAAATATATAACCTTATGAATAATGGCGAAAACAAGAACAAAAATACAACAAAAAAAGATTAACGTTTTGACAACTCCAAAATGAGAAATTGTCAAAATGCCTAATACAAAATATAAATCATATAGTTTATTTGGTAAAATAGGGTAACCAAGCTACTATACTAATAGTGTTAGACCGAATAAAGTCACCTTCTAGTGTTTTTAAATACAAAGAGTAAAAAACATCAGATTAATCAATCACATTTAATAAACAATTGTTAGTCTTGAGAAGATGAAAAGGGTAATCATTTTTTAACATTTAAACTGTTACTAATTCACTGTGAAAATTCCAGCAGATAATTCTGTAACCGTTTTTACGAATTTAAATAAACCTTGATACTGATATTGAATTATTAAGATTCATGAATAATACAGTGTCATTTTAGCCAAGCAGTCCTCGACAGATATGTGTTTGCCAGATTCACCTAATTATTCTCAACCGGTACTTGCTTTTGTAAAAAAGTTGTTCACAGTTGTTAGAATATTTGGCAGAATCAACAATGGTTATGATACTGGTTTGAATATGTACAAGTTCTAACGAACTGCTTATCAGTGGTATGATAGCGCAATTAGTTAGAGCAATGGGCTGAAGATTCAGAGGTGCGGGTTCGATCCCTGCTCCTACCATAACTTTAGCTGTTGATTTAATATTTCTAAAAAAATATTTAACAGTTTAAAAACAAACTGATAAAATTCTTCTATTCAAGATATTATCTTGCTTCCTTTAACCGCACTAGACTATTATACTAGAGAATGTACTAATTTGCCTTCTACAGAGTTGTGTCATGTAATTTATGGTAAGGGTACCTCGAGAAGGAACTGGACCAGGCATGCTGAACACTAAAAGAGAACCAGGATTTCCTGGTCTTGTTCGGTGTAGGTGGTCACTTGTCCAATAAATCCAGCTGATAATTGCAATATGTTAATTTGCTAATAAATATCGTATTTAAAGTATTTAAATGTACTCTATTCATGCCTGTGTTAAATGTTAGTTTAAAACAGCCTGGTGCTAACAGTTTCTAATTGGAAGTATTAGGAAGCAAGTGCTTTTACCACTGTGCCATCAAGACATCCCAAATACTTAATATATTTAAAAAAGATGTGATCTTGCCATTGGCAAATTTACATTTGATATGACTTCGTGTACACAACCAAAGTTAAGTTGGTCATAAAAATAAAAATTGAGGAGGCATGTTTGTTTTTTGTAGCAATGTTAATACTTAATTTTCTGGTTATTTAAATAAATAAACGTTAAAAGCAGTCTCCGCGTGTTATTTGGATACCCGCAAGAGGTTATGGGTTCAGATCATGCGAAAGTTTTAAAAAAGCGGGACAATTGACCTCACCAAGTGTTTAGTCAGTTTTCGAGTTAAATAAGTGTCGCGAAAAGCATAAAAACAAACACAAAACCCAAAATGGGCGAGAACAGTGCTACACTAAAATTAACAGGCGATAATTGGGCCATTTGGAAGTTTCAAACCACTATAATTCTCAAAGGCACAGGCTACTATGATATTGTTGATGGTTCAAAGGTTAGACCAACACAGTCAGGAGATAAACGCACAAAATAGCTGAAAAGATGCTAAGGCATAAGAGCTCCTTGTCACCAGAAAACAAAACTGTGTACGATAAGGAATCCACAGTCAGTATACATTTGCTTTAACAAAAGTTCTCCATCCTAGAATTCCCAAACTCTGTCAGAATTCAGTGCACAGAGAGAAAATAAAAACTAAATTAAGAACTGCAGGTGAGACACTTTCTGAGAAAATGAAAATAAAAAATTTTAACGTCCCTGCCAGAAAAGTACAAACATTTCCGGTCAGTTTAGGAGTCAGTGCCATCAGACAATCAAATCCCTCCAAGAACTAACATCCCACATTTTGCTGGAGGAAGAGAGATGTAAATCTCAAGAATATTCCATGGCTTTCAGTACCAAAGGATTTAAGAAGGGTCAAACAAGGTCAAAATGTTATGTTTGTCCAAAGAAACTGCTATTTTAGAAACAAAAACAAAAAGCCTGAGACTGGTGAAAGTACAGACCATAAAAATAAAAAGTTTTGTACTTTCTGCAAAAAGAAAAGCCATAATACAGACATATGTTGGTCAAAGAAAGGCCCAGACAGCAGTACAAAACAAACAGAATGTGAAACAAATGCATGCATGGTCTTTTCAGGGCAAATGAGAATAAATGATTGGTGTTTGGATTCAGGTGCAAGCCAACACATGTCCTGAGTCAAAGGTTGCTTCGAGAGCATAAATATAATAAAAACAGAAAGGTTTGTGCAGGTTGGAAATGGACAGAAGCTGCAAGTGAAAGGCATAGATAAAATAATGTTATATAGCGTTATGGGCCTACAACACTAGCAGATGTTTTATATGTGCCAGAGTTGAAGTTCAATTTATTCTCAGCAGGTTGTGCTCTTGATAAGGGTTACTATATGTTGTCTGATCATGAAAAATGTATATTTTTATATCAGTAAGTAAAAAATATAATCCTTCTACTTGTTTGGCAAATGAAAATAACTCAGATAAGATCTTAAAAGAAAATAGCTGTTTTTCAGAAAATTACCCATTTTGGATGAAAGTAAATACCATTGACACCAAAGCGGAATGGCACAAAAAGTTAGCCCACCAGAATTACAACCATGTCAGACAATTTCTAAAAGGAAATAACACTGAGTTTCTCGAATGTGAAAAGGACAGTGTATGTGAAGCATGTCTTGCAGGAAATCAACAAGGCAAGTTTTGAAAATAGCAATTCAAGAGCTACAGCAGCCTTGGAATTGGTGCACTCAGGAATGATTTTTCTGCATATAGATCTGTGTATTTCCTGCAAAACAAATCAGAGGTAAAAACTTACTTGGCAAAAGTATATTAACTTATCTGAACGTGAAACAGGCTACAAGATGAAAGTTCTAAAGACGGATAATGGACTAGAGTTTATGAATAAATAAGTGACAGACATCTTGGAAAGAAAAGGTATTAGACACCAAACAACAGTAGCATTCACCCCTCAGCAGAACGGCATAGTTGAAAGGGAAAATTGAATCTTAGTAAAAGCTGCTTGAACACTTCTAAGCAGTACTAAAAGACTAGACAAGACTTTTTCGGCTGAAGCAATTAACACAGTCACATACATCTTAAATAGAACGGGTCCAAGCCCTCAAAGGTCAGAAAGTCCCTACAAGCTCTGGCATAAAAAGAACATTGAGATAAATAACTTTAAAATTTTTGGAACCAACGTGTCTAGACCTGTTCCTAAGGAAACAAGGCTGAAGTGGGATTTAAAAAATAAACAAGGTATTTTTCTAGAATATGGAGAAGATACTAAAGGATGGACAAGGTGGAGATACACCATGATGTGATATTTTTGCCAGATAAGAAAAATATTGCAGAAAATCTACAAGAAGTTTGGACAATACCAGAAGAAAGTAAAAGTGAAAGTGAGACAAAAGAACAGAGACAAGATGAAGAAAATAATGATAGTATGTCTGAAAATAGTGATAATGAGACAAGTGACAGTTACTATGAGAATTAAGGAAGTGATAACTCTATACTGAATGATGAAATAGTGAACAGAAGACATGATTTAAGAAGACTAAATCCAAGATATGCAGTTTACCAGATGAACATAGACAAAGTGTTAGTGTCGATAAGCAATGAATATGAACTTAGCTGTTATACAGATACAATGGCAAGTAGTGAAAGTAAGAACTGGCAAAGAGTTATGGAGCAGGAAATAAGTGCTCTAAATGAAAATGATACATGAACTATAGTATGTGAATTTTAAGAAGACTGTAATTGAGTGTAAATGGGTGTACAAAAGGAAGAAAGATGAAATGGGTAATGTTAATAATTATGAGGCTAGATTAGTAGCAAGGGGTTTTCAACAAACAAGTATGTATAACGGTGATATCTATAGCCCTGTTGCAAAACTACCCTCAGTAAGAATCTTTTTAGCTTTATGCAATAATTTTTATTTTAAAATATATCAGTTGGCTGTATGCAGTGCATGTTTAAATCTTTATATGGCCTAAAATCGTCACCACAAAATTGGTACACAAGGTTTAATGATTTAATGTTGTCTTTGAATTTTATAAGGTCAGAAAATTAATATTGCATCTATATTAAGGTAACTGAAATTTCAAAGGTTTTTGTACTTATATATGTTGACAATCTTTTATTAGCTGGCTCCGATGAAGCTGAAGTTTCTAAAATTAAGATAATTATAAACCAAAATTTTAAGATGAAAGATCTGGGTTGCATCAGATCCTTTTTAGGCATAGTAATAACTCAAAACTTGTCAGAAAATAAGATAACAATTAATTAAACTACATACCAAAAATGTCTTAAAACCCTTTGATTTACAAAATTGCAAACCCACTATATTCCAATGGATTTGAATTTTAAACATGATTATTTAAAATTTAATAAATCAAAGAGTAAAGAAATTGAGGATAAATGCCGTAGAGCTATAGGCCCACTGATGTAAGCAATGTTATGCTCAAGGCCTGATTTATGTATATCAATCAGCATTTTGAGTATCAGTCATCAGCAAGCCTAGGACTCTGACAGACTATTAAAAAGGTTTTAAGATATGTTCAGAAAACAGTTGATTTATGCTTAGTTTTTAATAAAACAAATTTTTAAGAACATAATCGAAGGCAACGCAGATTCAGACTGGGCTGGAGAAAGATTAGATAAAATGTAACTGGCATGTCTTTAAATAAATAAAAATCAAAATACATTAACCGTAAAAAAAAATTGAACATATAAAAAAAATTAACGAAATAAAATGACCCAAGCACGTTAAATATTAGATAAAAGGAAACACAAGTTTAATTTTTTGAATTTGAATATATTTATCTGCATCCCTTTAGCAAAAAAGAAACTTATAAAAATAAGAAACAAACAACCAGCAATATGAGAAATAATAAATGAATGAAAGAAAGAAGAGGACCCTGACACCTTTCACTCAAAAGGTCAAGTGTTAAAAGTCTAACCACTGAGCAAACATGCTATGTACTTTCCTGGTTCATTTACGTATTTCAATAAAGTTAATTGCCTAAAAGGTTCACACTTAAATTTTTTGGCATACATACTGAGGCACAGAAAAAAGGTATCCAGAATTCACCAGATTGTTTACAAAAGAGATTTGCTTTCTCTAATATTAATTACTTTATATTTGTAATAAAGACTGTTTTGTAATGTATTGTTAAAATTTCCTCACAAAACAGCAAAAAAAAATATTAGTCGATTTTGTCTTATCTTAGTTACACAATGTTTTTTGTGCTCGCATCCTGTCAGAGGAATTTCAAAACTCTTTTTTTAATTACTTTTTCCTTTCCTTTACCCATTCTGTTATTAGTTGACATAGTTCAATAACCCATAAACCTGTGTAATATGTAACAGGTCCAGGTTAATTTATTTTTATAAAAATTAGGCTTTTTATTTATAGTTTTTTCTTTCAGTCTCAGGAGGCTTGCTTGACCAAAATATGCACTGGCAGATTTAATTTTGATAAGCAAAACTATTTTAGGGCAATCTTTGTATTTGATTCCAACAACTAAAAATGTCAATATTTAAATATGTTATTTCTGACAATATTTCAACACTTTTCATCTTCCAAAAGCTAAAACCTTCAATTCAAAAACCTAAGCACATAATCTAAGAAAATTCCCAAAACATATTGATTTTTTCTCCTCTAGAGAGGGACATACCTTCTTTGGGTTGTTCAAACTGCAGCACAATAAGCTTGCTTAACTTTTTAATCTCCTTATCAAAAATGTCATCCCCGGTATTTTCTAAAATCTTACCAATATCCCATTCCACTGAAGGAAGAGGGGAATTAATAAATCTGGCAGCGTTGGCGACCGATGGCTGTACATGGTTCTGTAAAGACTGTAATTCCCATAGAGAACTGTTGATGGCATTTGATTTCAAGGGATCTCTTTCTTCCATAATATATGAATCAGCACTTGCAGTTACTCCACTGCCATTATGCAGAAGGCTTTTTAGACCTGGATGCCTAAAAAGATGAAAATAGTTTGAGAACTTATTCTAACAGAACTATCCTTTCTGGCAAGATGGTTGTAGATATCATCTAATTTAGTTTCTTTTATGTTAAGAAACAAAATGTAAATATTTTATTTAATTTAAATATTGAGTACAAAAAAAAAGCTTGGAAAGTAAAGTCAAAGTCTACATCAGACACAGCTCAATCCTGTTTTATTACTCTATGCAAAACTGACCTCAATAATATGGTGTGTCCCAGATTTGGCTTGCATATACTGCTATCTCAGAAATTGTTACAGCTATGAGGTTAGTTAAATTAGCAAAGTTTTAGAGAATGTCATTACAAACTCAAATCCACCTTGAGATTTAAACTTTCTTTTGTGGTTTTTGAAATAATTAAGATAATCCAAAATGGTACATTTTTAACTTTTGCCTGGAGTTCATAAACAATTAGTATTATTGTTTTATCATCGATACATTATTAGGACACTTTTATTATAGGAATTTAATGCATTCTTGATTTGTTTTCGAGATATTTATATAATATATAACTTTTTTTGCATTGCTGGAAAGAGCTTTTCATGTGTCACAAGTCTGCGTTATTACTTTTCTCAAGCTCTAAAAACCGACATTATTTTGTTGTTTTCATAGTAGGCTTTGAGTAGAACGCGTGGCCACTATTATGAAACAAAAAATTGCCGCACCTCATAAATCCATTACACTAAGTTGTCATTAAAATGCCTAATTTATTTCTCTTTTTAAAAATTGCTTATGTTGATTTCAAGTACTTAGAATCGCTGTTAATTATTCAAATGAAGAAAACTGGGATATGCATAGACATATTTATTTTAAAACTAACAGAAATACAAGGTCATACACATGTATATGAAGAATAATTTCTGGTGTGGCATCAACCCAACCTGAGACATTTAAGATTCTTAGTTATGAACTTATTAGCTTATGGATCTTTTGTGAAACTGAAACTTATACAAAAAACAATGAAGCAAGAAATGTGACTCTAGTAGAAAATATCAGGGATAACCCAACTACATTGGTAAGAAAAGTGGAAGAAGAAACAGCAACTCCTAAATCATCTGTTCATCAGAATCTAAAAAAAAACATCTCTTTCATCAGTATAAACCTCATGTTGTACAGGGTCTTCAGGAAAATGATTTTATTAGACAAATCACGTTTAGTGAATGGTTTATCAATAAATGCCAAGAAATACCTAATTTCCAACAAGTTCTTTGGACATATGAAACCAGATTTACAAATTTTGGAATATTCAACAAACATAACCATCATGGCTGGAACACAGAAAATCCACATCATTGAGGCATTTACAAAAAAGATTTCTTTGTTGTTTGGTGTAACATTATAGGTAATTTAAAATGTAGCTTTAAATTACGTCTCACAATTAAATAACACTTTTATTTTTTGGGTTTTAGATAACCGTTTGATTGGACTATTGATTTTCAATGAAAATCTATCTGGACATAGGTATTTGTTACCCAAACTCAAACTCAAATATACTTTATTGTTAAATGAACATATAGTTCTTGTCAACAAAGTAAGTTGTATAAAAATAAAAATATTGGGGTCTAATCATTGAAAAAATAATAAATATAGACATACACTATAAACTAAGTTAACTACATGTTATACAAAAAAGCACAAATATAACCATAATTAAATCCCCCATTAAATATATAATATAATAAAACAGACAAAAAGCTTTTAAGTACAGATTTTAGCCACAGGACCTAAAATACATCAGTAATAAAAAAATCAAAATATAATATCCTTTGTCTCCAAGCTATATTTTACTTTTTTCTTAAACAATTTAAGAGATTATAAATATTTGTGGAAGGTGGTTGTACATTTTTTTACTTTCATATAAAATTGAATGTTTTAGTAAGGTTGTTCTGGGGATAAGTAGTGGGAGGTTCAAATTCGGTCTAGTATTAAAGGCCTTTTCAATTAATAAATGTCCATGTTTTTTATGTATGAGAGATACAGATTTAAGTATTAAAAGAAAAGTAAGTATTAAAATTTTATATTTCACAAAAAGTGGTTTGCAATGGTCTTGGGCCCCAGCTTTACACATGTAACGAACAGCCCATATTTGCAAAATAAAAGTACAATTAAAAAGTTGCTGTTCCTCCAAATGAACTACATAACATGTAGTTCCAGCAAGATGGTTGATTGGCCCACAGTACTTGAGAGGTGATAGAGGTCCTCAGAAATACTTTTGGTGATTATTTCCAGACCTCCGTGTTTTTAACATAAGGGGTTCCACGTTTGGCCCCAGCCTTTAAACATGTAATGAACAGACCGTTTTTGCAAAATAAAAGTAGAATTAAAAAGTTGTTGTTCCTCCAAATTAACTACATAATATGTGGTTCCAGCAACATGGCTGACGTGCCCACAGTACCTGAGAGGTGATGGAGGTCTTCAGAAATACTTTTGGTGATTATTTCCAGACCTCCATGTTTTTAACATAAGGGGTTCCATGTGTTCGGTTTAGCTGCTTTATTTGGGGGGGGATGTGAGAGACTCAACTGCTCAGTGTGGAAACTAACGACCCTGTTAGAAAGGAAGCAGACCCTGTGAATGTGTGAGGCCTAGTTGTACCTGCATTCTATCCTGTTCGTCCGCCCAGTTCTAAATAGAATATTAGCGAAATAGCCGCTATGTGGCGGGAGTGGGAGGGGTAAGGGGTTAGCTTGAAAGAAAAGGTCATCTCGTGATACCAGTAGTACCCTCAAGCGGCATCTAGTTGAGGCCAAATTGCATTAGAAAGATTTTATAAAGAAGCAAAATTTATAAAAATATTTGGGATATATGGGGTGTACCGGGAGCGTAGAGCTCGCCATCTGGGTATCGAAAACGTCTCCAATCTGGAATAAGGTGTAAATAATCTCTAAGTGTCGCTCCAGCTCTGACTAAGCCTCAGAGGGGGAGCAATCTGGCGAGTTGCAAAGTGCAGTGCCAAAAACATATAATGGGACTGGAAGAGTTACTCATAAAGTGTTAGAGAAGAGCGAAAAATATGTGAAAAAGAAGGGTGGCATATGCCATAATTTTGTATACAGTTTCGTTCTACATTTTTTTTAAATTTACCTAAGATAATTTATTTATTTATTAACAGGTAACCATTTACAAATACAAATATACAAGAGTGAATCAAAAAATCCCAGCCTAACCTATATGGCTATTACATAATTAGTATTTGCCCAATAAATTAATTTTAACTATATTCTTATACCTTATTCATTCACTTATGGGATATTGCTGTAGCATCTTTTCGAGGCAATTTAGTGAAATATTAAATAAATCCAAGGTGGTCCCATTACCTACGTAGTGAAGTCTTGCTATAGGAGAGTATATTCCATAGTTGGATCGGTGAAAAGATTGCGCAAATGTGCGTTGTTTCCTGGTGTTTCTAGGTGGAACCAGAAAATTAATCTGGGACAACAAAGCAGGACAGTTGATAGTTGCATTTATTATTTTGTATAAAAATATCAAATCAGCATTGAATCTTCAGGCTGAAAGTTTTGAAAGACCTGTAACTGACCTCATAGCAGTGGCAGAAAAATCAAATGATGGAATGTTAAGCTTATAGGAAATAATGCGTAGAAATTTGTTCTGAACCATTTCAATGTAATACATATAGCATAGATAATGAGGAGACCATACAGGAAAGGAGTATTCCAATATCAGACTAAAGACTGATACAATAATTTAAGAGTGAAAATATTTAGTAAGTTTCTACCTACTCTCGAAAGAAAGCTAGGCATTTTCAAATATTTGTTAATTAAATATTCAAAGTGAAGCTGAAAGTTAAGTTTGGTATCAAGGACAATTCCCTGTAATGTTCCAATGTTAGTGTAGTCAAAATTATTATAAAAAAAAGTCGCATTCGTTGCTATATGTGTATAAGTTTTCTGTTTCATTTTCAAGAGAGTCATAAGCTAACAAGTTCTTAACTAAGAATCTGAAATGTCTCTGGTTTTATCGATATAATTCCAAAAATTATGCTGCAGCTTTTGTATTCCTGTAAGCCTTAAAATAAAGTTTTATCATGTCCATTTTTTTATTATATACTGAAACATAGCCATACTAAGTAGGTAGTTCAGAAATACTGTCGAACATGAAAACAGAAATAAACCAAACAATTTGAAGAAAAGCAAACATAACTCGATTGGAATGACAACACGCGGCATTCCAAGTGGCAATCTTTTGTTTCATAATAAAAACAATAATTTCGGTTTTTAGAGCTTAAGAAAAATAATACCCCAGACTGGGATACATCACTGAAAAGCTCTTGAGGAGTTCTTTCCAAAAATGCAAAAATCCAATATGGCGTCTGTATGAAAATAAAAAATGTACCTATGTAAATATCTCGAAAACAAATGAAGCTAGACAAATATTTTTGCCTATTAGAGAAATGTAATTCTTTAATAAAAGTGTCCTAATAATGTATCAATGATAAAACCATAATACTAGTCATTTATGAGCTACACAAAAATTAAAAATGCAACATTTTGGTTTTTCTTAATTATCTCTAAAATTCTCAAAAACTGTGCTAATTTAACCAACCTCATAGCTATAATGGTGTCCGAGATAGCAATACACGTAAGTTAAATCTGTATATACCTTTTGCTTACAGGCAAAAAAATATAATTCTTACCTTAAAATTAGATTTCCAATAAATTGGCATATTATGATAATATCTTCTGAAGGTGCTAACAATGCCAATCTAGCTAACCTCTTAGCAAAAGCAGCAATCATCATTTCAGGTAAATGGGTAGAACTCAAAAACAAATCCGCTAAATAAAATAATCTGGCCTTATATTTGGTATGGAATATTTCTGGCTCAAACATTGAATATAATTTGGCAAATATATTTGGGTAGTCCAAATTATGTACTTGTATCATTGTGAAAATGCCTTGAAGAGCTAGAAGGCTTACTGGGCCTCCTATATCTAGAGAATCCATCAAAAAGTCAGTCAAAAGCAGTGGTTTGTCAAGATGGGCTAACACTTTTTCAAGCAGGACAATCAGAAGCTGGCGATGCGTTTGTGGAGTGTGATCCCAAAGCATTATACACTGCCATACTCGGTTGAGATATTTTTTAGTAAGAACTTCATCAAAAGTAAATGGTAGTCCTAAAAATAATAAAACATATATTTACTGTTATAATCAAGACTTGTATTGATGTGTATTTAACACTGGTGCCGCTTCACCACCTAGCGTGTTGCAGTAGTAACATTTAATATTATTATTATTATTAGTCATAATAAATAAATTTCGATAAGAAAGTTATTGATTGAGCACTGTGTGTGTGGCTGCCTTTATCTAATAAATAATTTCCGAAATACAGTGCTTACAAAATCTTAATTGTAGCAGCTTTGACTCAAATTATTGGGATTCTTAAGGACTGCTTATCATAAAACTTACTTAAGTTGAAAAAAAGTGATAGTTTTTAATTGATTAATCTCTAAATAAAGTATTTATTTAATTCCTAACCTATCAACCATAATATCAGCTGATGTGTTGCTTTGGTGATAAAGGATTCCACAACCGACAAGACTTTTAAATATTTATAACTGTGTGAGACTGAAATTAGAATGGAATGTGATGTCTGCAGTGAAAAAAAGGGCCCAATATCAAGACCTTTACATGTGATGGCTGTAATATAAATATTTGTACAAAATGCAGTAATATCACGGCATCTGAAATTGAAGTATTAGACCTCAAGGGTGGTCGAACTTTGAAATTCTTATGCCCCAAATGTCTTCAATCGGATACATTTACCCTCCTACATCAAACAATAGAAGATAAACTCAGCATAATTAAGAGCAAAGATGAAATAATTGCCTTATTTGAAGATCTACAAAAAGAGTTTGATAAAAACGCAAATGTACCTTTATATAGCAAAATTGTACAGAGCTCCATCCAAAGCCAACAACTAATAAGAAATAAAGAAAAGAACAATGTTCCTAGTCTGATGGTGATTCCCAAAAAAGTGCAAAAGGCTGAGCTCACAAAACAAAATCTTCAAATGAATGTTAAACCTGCTGAGCTTAAGGTTAGAATTAAAAACACCCGCTTATCAAAGAATGGTAGTGTAGTAGTCAAATGTCATAATAAACAGGACGTTGAAACCCTAAAACAAGAAGCTGAATAAAAGTTGGAAGGATATGATATACCTTACCAAACTGAGACTCCCGAGATTTAAGATTATAGGCTATGATGGTAATTTGGATATATGAAAAACAGAAAATTGTCTTCATAAATAAAATGTTTTCACTGATGCTCAAGATGAATTCAGGATCACATACCTTAAGCCAAACAAGAAAAAACATACACATACAATATATGGTGAGGAATCTCCATCATTATTTTACAAGTTTGTAAGTGCGAGAAAGGTATTCATCAAATGGGAGCGATATCCTATTTTTGAGGATGTCTACAGTAAGAGGTGCTTTATCTGTCAAGGGCACTATCATAAAAGTGACTGGTGTCCGAGTACAAACCTGATATGCGAACATTGTGCAGAAGACCATCATTTTTCTGAATGTCCAAAGATCTATAAAAAATGCATTAACTGTAAGCTGGCAAATGATAAATACAAGTCAAATCATGACATACAACATATGGCTAACGATCCTGAATGCCCAACTCATAAATATACAAGTTTTAAGAAATGAGATAGACTATGGTAGCTATGGCAACTAGAATTCATGAAGTTCAACTTGTAGATGATTTGAATAGAACAGACTGTGCATTACAGGAGTGTATAGACTGTGAGCAGGTTATTTCTACTATTGATTTTAGTAAAAAAATTCTAAATGTTTTGCATGTTAATATTAAAAGTATTAATAAAAACTTTATCCATCTAATTACATTTTTGCAAGCTTTCAATTTGACATTTTTTGAATCTATATAATATTCACAATTATAACATACATTATAATCAAGGACACATTAAATAAAAATGATGGTACTGTGAGTTATATAAAGGATAACATCGATGCAAATATTGATGATTTTAAACTTAAGAAGTCAGGCATAACATTAAGTAAAATAAGTTTTAATATTAATAGTATTACATATGAAGTCACATGCGAATATAGGTCACCCTCCTCAAGTATACAACTATTTATTGATGATCTAAGCGAGTATCGTTCTAAAAAACCAAATAAACAAACAGAATTGCTTGTGGGTGACATTGATATCAATATTCTGAACAAAAATGATGTTAATGTCATACAATATTTAACTCTGATGAATTTTCATGGCTATGAATCTGCTATCAATGGACCTACACGTTTGACCTCATGTTTGGAACACATATTCATTAGAAACAATTTACACTCTAATATGGCCAACTACTGTAACAACTTTTTCACCAATATTGGTGTTACAATGGCTAACAATATTAAATCCCCTACAAATAAATTTCTGATAAAATATAATTCCTTAACTTCTTTATTTCTAAGGCCAGTAGATGAGAACGAATAAATTAAACATATAAACTCCTTAAAAAATAACTGTTGTCCTGGTATGGACAATATTGACTCCAAATTAATTAAAGCATTTCATATCTACCTCTACCCTCTAATTTATATCATCAACTTAATCTTTAAAACTGGTAGTGTACCTTCCTGCTTTAAGACTTCAGTGGATACACCAATTCACAAGGCCAATGAAAAGACTAAAATAACAAATTTCCATCCCACAGTTATGAAACTAGGAACAAGGTGGATAAACACTTAAGAATTCCAATTAGTAACACTAATATCAATTTAAGATTTGTGACCTATTTTGCTCCCAAGATGTATAATCTTATTCCATTAAATTTTAGATCTTTTAACAGTCTAAAGAAATTTAATAACTGCTGCAAGACTTACATAATGGAGAATCTAGTTGTGTTCATGCTTCGGTTTTGATTGAACTTTTGCAGTGAATATTAATATTTATATTATGATTTTGTATTTATGATTGTATACATCCTTAATTACTAGGCATTAAAAATAAGTACCTACTTAGCTAAATATATCTGTATATATTAGGACAGTAGTAAACATTGAAGCACATACGGACATTCAGTTGTCTAGGTGCTTTTTCAAAATTGTTATACAATTATAAGTATACTAAGCAACCATGTTATGATAATTGTAAAGTTTGTTAATAAAGATTAATTGATTGAAAGATTGAGACTACTTCTCGCAGCTACTTTTAAGAACTAATAACTTCTGCAAAAAAAAATTTATACGGATTGCTGCTCACTTGGCATTTTGTTTTTTTTTTTTTTCATTAAAGTAACATTAGAAATTTGCTAGATATTAGATCTTAAAATCCTATAAAAACTGTATGGCATGTTCCACGCAGGGGGATCAATAAATCAAAACTGTCTGTCGCATCATTCGATCTTCATTTTTTCAAAAAAAAAAAACTAATAGAACTTCTTGTAGACACCCCACATTTTTTAGGTTCCCCAGTCTACCTAAATGCTTACATGTAAAAATAAAATTACCATAGATTATTTTCCTTTCAGTGAAGAAAAATCTCTCATCAAATATAACTTATTTTAATACTTAATACTGGTTCAAACCAACTAATGCAATTAGAAAGTCCCTTCTTTCTGGAAAAAAAAATTAGGTACAATCACTTAAAACATTTACAGAATGTTTAGATAGGCTTTTTGTCATCCATTTTTCTCAATATTAACTCCGAAACCAGATGAAACAAATATGACAAGGTAAAAACCCTGTTAGCTTGGGCATTTCAGATGCTAGCTGCTGAATATCTATTCTTTTTTTGATTTGTTTGTTATTGTTCCTAGACTTTTCACTTTTAATTGCAACTGAGAAAATTGAAATAATTCCACTTTCTACTAATCAACAGCCAAGCAAATATACATAGAAATCATTGGTAGAGTACATTCCATACCTACTATTTATTTAATTAAATAAAGTCTATAGCTTTGTCAGTGTAATTCTCGGGGCATACTGTACAAAAAAATAGCATTTATTTATATTCTACTTTTATTATTGTCAAAAAAAGGGTATAACAGTATAATTAGTTTGTGTCTGTTTCATAGACATCGGAACTGCAATGGTAATTACATTGGTGTATTTATACAAAAATATAAACGTTTGTTTACATTATAGCTTTATTTTTTAAATAAATTGCATCAAGTAATGAATTTTTCAATTCATATGAAATTTCCCTTAATCTTTAGTTAAATTTAGATTCTTTTTTATTGAAAAAAATTGCCTGCTTTAAACTACAAAGAAAAGCAACATCTTGTCTAAGTTACAAAAAATAAAAATAGTTCTCTTTGGGAATTATGAACAATTTCTTTTAATTTTCTACCTAAATTTTTATAATATAAAATGAATTTAGAAAGGTACTTACCATATTCACCATCACATAGATATTTATTTTCAACATTTGGATAAATCTGTAATTTCTCCAACAGTGATAAATAGTTCATAATGTAGATCTCACTAGGATTGGATTTGGCTGTTAAAGATGGCAACAGCTTCCATGTATAGAACAATATATCATCAAACAATAAGAACTCTGTATATTTATCAATAAGACTTGCATTACTCTGTTTACTAGACAACAATTTCATTAATATAGATTTTAATTTATTAAGTGGAACGAAATTCTCTATTCCTGAAACATTTCCTTCCATAGGATATCTTCCTTCCATTGCCAAAAGATTCATGGCTGTAGATAGACCTAAAAGACATTTAAAACAAGCATTTTAAAATTAAGGATTTGACATCAGAATTTAAAAGTATTTAGTGATGAAACTAACTTTCCATAGTATAATTTTTTTTTATCCATGAACCATTGGTGTTTATAGACATTGCTTCTGGGGAGTGTTTTTGAGATAATGAGAATTTTCAACAACCAGAAAAGAAACATCTTCAGTTTTGTTTTCTATCTAATTGAGCCTAAATAATCTGAACAAAAAAGAAAGTCATTAATCTATTCAAACTGTAGGAAAAATTGACTGTGGGGAGAGGGGTTATCCGCCAATCTCCAAAAAAGGTCCCTACTTTATACTATTTCTACCATTTCAGCTCAAATTAAAGTGGCTCTGGGGGAGAGGGGTTAACCCCCAAACTCCCCCTTTATATATGCTACTGCCATGACCTGACTATGGAGGTCAAAAGCCTGAGTGCTGGATAACTTGGTTGTCCAAATTAGGGAAAGAAGAAAAGACCTAGGTTAGTTTCAGATTTCATTATCAGGTCATTATGAAAATAAAGGAGTAAACAATGTCGGAGGCACTTGGTTTTTATAGACAGAGAGTAAAGGGGTGCATGTGACTTGAACTTGTGTTTCCCTGACAGGCATGGCTATGAAGTGGAATGCATAATTCCAAAAAGAGGATCTCCAAAATTAGACAATGCTTAATGCCCTCCTTGTAAAGTTTGAATTAATAACTAGATGAACAGTTCTTTCATAGAATACAAGTTGTTAAGTGGGCAGCAAGAGAAGCTGCTCTCCATACCTTTACTCAGAAATCAGAAACATAGTTTCTAGACAGTGTGAAATAACAAAAGGGGGAAGTGTGACCGCCACTTATCACTGCCCAAGAACAGTCAACTTATCTTATGAGCCTATTTCTTAATTGTTTTTTATTTAAGCTCGGTACTCAGAAGTTAACGAATATCAAAATCTGTTTATTCTGTTAAATTTGACTTTAGCTTTGTTTCAGTTGTTTCTGTTACATGCTAATATATTAAACCATTCTTTTAGCTGTTATTTAAAAAAAAAGCAACTGTTATGAAGTGTTATTTCTAAAGGCCGTTTTACATGCTGCAAAGGCATGCGCAGTTTGACAAGAGATACAAATGTCTTGCCACTGCGCATGCTTTTGTTCAAGACTATTTCAACTTGCAAGAAAGAATTGCAGCATGTAAAACGGCCTTAAATAACAATTATAAAATAACAGATTGCTCAATAACAACCTTCACATTATTTTCATTATATGTCAAACAGACTAGCCTATGTCAAACTCACATTTCTATAGGCAACTACCCCCTTTCTCCTCATTTTTTTCCTACATATTTTTATAGTTGGTTCGTTATTATTATTATTTTATTCACCTTTAACAGAAAAATCTTAAGTTCAACCCAAGCAAATAAAACCATTATACATGGGCTTTTAAAATGCCCCACATTGCTCTCTATTATATAAACAAAGTACATTCGTGTATTAGCATCTCTTTGAAACAAATATAAATATCTCATATACTGTTATTTTACCTTGCACTGCAACTTTTGGATTATCATGATCCAAACTATTTACAATTTTTGTATAGCACTCTTCAAAAGCTTCCATAAGCCATTTTCGCCGATCATTTTCTGGCGTTCTTTCTACCATTTTCAGCGGGACTATCTCAAAATACATTTTTTTATCTCTTAGTAAACTTGAGAAAATCATATCCAAAGCTAATAAACATGAAGCTGTGTCCGCCCCAGATTCAAAGTGTTTGACTATTTGCAGTAAAGTTCCCGGATTATCAGTCGAAGTGAGAAATTCCTGAGCCTTGAGACGTAAAATTTTTGAAATCTTCATCGGTTTTTCAAGCTGAGCCATTGTTATAATTTCAAATTACAAAATTGTTTATAATTAAAAATCGGGAAGGAACAACAACCCGACGAAAAGTAGGGTTAGAGAATTTGATTGACACTGGTGAGGTGGGTGACAGACTAAATTGGGACACATAATTTGAATTTGCACCGTATTTATCGTCACAGGTCCACAATTTAAAATGAAATATAAATAGAATTTTTATTGTACATATTAGCCTAGTGCCCTAGCGGCTTTGATACCACCTCGGTAATTTTTTACTACAGCTCTTTCTCACCGGTTTTCGTGATTTTTTAACATTTTCGGCAACTTTCTGTTTCGAGGTATCTTTCTTTAAAGTCTCAAATTTCACTTTTCAATGGGTTTTCCTTCTTTTTTTAGAATAAATTTGATGAAAGTGGTATTAAACTGTGTAATTATTAGAAAATATATATTTTATTGCACTTTTATGACTAAAAAACGCATTATTAGAGCAATAAAAACACCGTTTCAAAATCTATATTTCTTACACTACGTCAACCGTAAGTTTTTTTTGAGGTTGCTGCTACTGAAAATTACGAAATTTGAATTTCAAAACGTCAGTTTCAAACAAATAAAAGGAAATGCGAGAAAGCATCAACTTTTTAAATTATAACTGGATTACGAAGTTTCCAAGTCAAAGTTTTTCGGTCACGTTTCGTTTTTGTTATTTGTCTTCAAAGTTCCTAAATATCCTAAAACCAGTTTACTTTTTTTTCTTTCTTCTTTTTTATGAAAATCCGCTAGTACTGTATGAAACTACTAGAAACAATTATAAAAAGTCGTAAAATAAATTCTCTTTTTGTTTTTCTTGCCTTTTTTATTAAAAAAATGGGAAGATTCCAAAAAACTGCCGTATTTCAAATTTTTTGGAATAATAATTTTTCTTTCAACTTGGCATTCTGACGTCATGAAAAACTGCCCACTTTAAAGAGAAACATTAATTTATACAAATAATTGAATAATGACAATAAAGCAATTTTGTACCACCAGTAAGAAAAAAACCTGCCGCTGCCGTAGTGTACAAAATTTTAAAATTAGGTTTTATTGGTTTTTTAGTCAAAAAAAAAACAATAAAATAGATATTTTCTAATAGTTACACAGTTTAATGTCTCTTCCATAAAATGTATGCTAAAAGAAAGGATATTTTCTAAAGAAAGAAGAGAACAATTAAAAAGTGAAATTTCAGACTTTGAAGAAAAACTCGGAAACGAAACGTTGCCGAATCGATCTGACTTCGGATTCTTGACTAGCAACCCGAAATCTATCAACGTGTCAAAAAATCACGAAAATCAGCAAGAAAATGCTGTAATAAAAAATTACCTAAATTTTTTCAAACAAAGCAGTGCTAGAGGGACCTTAGAGTATAAGTACCCTTTTACGTGGAGCGAATAGTCTTGCGGTGTCGACTTTGCATTTTGTCCTTTAGTTTTGGAGCCTATTTCATAAAAGTTAATACAAGTTACTAATAACAGGTTAGTTCCAACACGTTGTTCGTGGGAGGCTTCTGCGCAAGAAAGGAAAAGCGTTCCAACTAGAAGCTAACGGTTTAGTAAACGGTCTTTTTGTGTTTCAACCAGACCGTTAGTGAACTGATTTCGGAATCCACCAGTTTTATTTTCTCCGATGTTAGAATACTTAGAATTTTCGGACTACTCGTACTAATGCTAGACCTTAAATCGCTGCTTAATGCCGACTTATTTGCGGCAGAAGCAAGTTCTACCCTCTGGGTTTCTCCGTTGGGAGTACACTTTTATATATGCCTTCGTTATTTGGTTGACCCGCTGGGGGCGTTTATGTTAGTATGGCACTGGTTTAAAGTCTTGTGTGCCTGAGTCTGCCGGATATTTATTTGTCAGAATCAATATCGGCCAAGACAGAGATCCTGGCGATAGTTCGGTGTGCCAGTGGGGGCTCGTGGGTAAAAAAAATAAGGGAAGTGTTAGAGAAAAGTAGGACCGACAAAGTCTAAAATGGGCACCGCATGCAAAACATTTTTTGCAAATATCCACTGCTGCACAGGCCACAGCCACTTAAATTCAGAAAACCAAAAATATTTTAAATGAATATTGTATGATTTACCAGAATGTTTAATGTATTTTTTAGCACTAATTGTCAGCACACTTGTTTGTCGACTCGCAATTAAAAGGTCATTTTGTCATCTTCTTTCCAACGAGGAAATGAAGTTTCTAACAAACTACAAACAATGTCACTAACGGGCTTAAACGAATTCATTTTCAACCACACACACGCGCCACTCCTCCAAACCATAAAATAAAAGACCGCCGATAAAATATTGAATAAAGCGGGATCGCCGCGCTACTTTACGTACAATACGAATGGAAGCGTTAAACTGCGGCTCTTCTCTAGAGGCGCGGTCTTCGTGCGTGGGATACTCTCGTTGCCATAGCAACGCATTATTTTCAGGCATTGTTCATTGTTTCATTGTTATTATTGTTTGTTGAAGATTTTTACGGAGCTCGCACGTCTCTCTTCCGGTGGTGAATCGACACAAACGTGTTTGCTGCCGGTGCGGTGGGCGCACGTACGAGTTTGCTTAATACGCGCAAGTATGTCATTTCGTTTTGTGTTTGCCTCTAGATTTCTGACGAGCGGCCAGCGGCAATACTAGGAATGCATTAAATTTAATATTCCAATTATTGATAATTTTTAATGAAATGAATTAGATTTAATATTGAAAATAGGTATATTGTATTGATTTTTAAAGTGTTAAAAAATAATTTGCCAGGTTTTTTTTTTGGGGAAGAAGCACTTCCCATATTTCCTCCGAATAGCCGCCACTGCGGTGTGCTACATATATTTGAAAATATATGTGTGTGCTAGGTGTACTAATTGATAAACGTGTAGAGGCCGGTGACGTTTTCGGTAAGCTGGTTTACCAGTAATTTATTATTTAGGAGTTATTTGATAACTGTAAACTTGTTCGTTGATATTTAGTGTGTCTCTTTTGATGTATGCCGATAATTTTTTGTTCAGTGCCTCTATTAAATTTGCGCTCAGTACTTTATGAACCTCGCGGTCTTTTTGAGGAAGGTCATGCGCTATTGAAATATTGTTTCCCGTTAACTTTGATATGTTCTTAAAAATTTTGGATCTTGTTGATAACGTTGTAAATTGCACGATTATAGGCCTCTTGGGGTTATGGGGTTTTCCGATAATATATGTTAGAAATTATGCAGTTCGCTAACACGATATTCTGGTAATTAGTTTGAGTTAAGCCAAACACCACAATGTTGTTCTTTCGGCCACCTTTCGATTTTCAAGCCTATTTTCCAGCTCAATGGTATTGTGTTTCAATAAAAAATAAATTTCTTTAACACGTAACATATTAATTTATAAAATGCCAGCTTCAATAATTTTTTGAAATTCTTTTTTTCGATAAGTTAACAAGTTTGTACTCTTTCGGGAATACTTGTTTTAATAAGTGTAGTGTTTACATAGTAGAAGCATTTCTATGCTACTTAATACCAAATATTTTCGAAAATCGCAGGTATAAAAGAAAATTACGTTTTTGGACCATGCATATAGTAACGATCACCAACGACAAATTAGGCAATATAATTTAAAAAATCGGTAAATTTCCTTTACCTCGCACTTCCCTCGTTATGAATCTCTCCTTTTATTAGGAATATATATATATATATATATATATATATATATATATATATATATATATATATATATATATATATATATATATATATATATATATATATATATATATATATATATATATGGACGCTCTATAGAATGACCTGGCTTAAATATCACTATCGTCTATGAGTCATTTTGAAGCCTGTTTCTTTAGAATCATTTTGTTTTTTAAATGATCGTCTTATCTTTTTTAAGGAGAAAGTGCAGCCCTATATGTAAAGTGCTGTTTTCACTAAATAAAAACGTAAAAAGACTGCGTATCTATAGACAACATTTATTTTAAGCAATAATCAAACTTTTAATTTAAATTTTATAAACAAGAACTTAAATTAATAACGAGTGTCTCCCCCTCTGGGCCTTATTACACTTTGTAAACGCCTTGGCATGCTTTCAATCAGTCGGGCAATAGAATTTTGGGAGATGTGATCCTATTCTTGAACCAGTGCTTCTCCAAGTTCCTCTAAATTGGCGGGTACATGTGGACGACTGCGAACACGCTTACCAAGCTGATCCCAAACATGCTCAATCGGATTTAAATCCAGGCTCCTAGCTGGCCATCGCAAAAGATGTATGCCCACTTCGTCCGTTGCCTCACAATACGAGCAGTGTGAGGTCGGGCATTATCATGCATAAAAAGGAAGTCCTGTCCTATGAAATCAGCAAACGGTACGACGTGTTTAGCCAGTACATCAATATAACGCTCGCCATTGAGCGAATTTCTTGGTAATATGCAAAGTTCTGTGCGCGCTGCGTGGGAAATCCCAGCCCATACCATCACAGAACCACCTCCAAAAGGTTGCTTTTCTACAAACATACCCTCAGCGTACCTTTGGCCTTCCTGCCTTCAAACTAGTTGAAGTTCATCGGAAGAATGTAGGCAAAACCGTGACTCGTCCGAAAATAATACTTGGGACCACTGTCGTACGTTGCACTGATTTTTTTCACGTGCAAAATTAAGTCGAGATAAACGATGTTCTGGTAGCAATCTTGGACCATTTGCTGGTACTCTTGACTTTAATCCTCTCTCTTTAAGCCGACGACGCACTGTCTCATCACATACATTTTTATTGCGAACCTCAAGTAAATGTCTCTTTACCATCACGGCATTCTGAAAAGGTCTTCTTAAGGTTTGCACGGTAACAAAAGGTTCCTTGCCCTTCTAGCCGTGGTTTCTGAAACACCCACTATTCGTGCGACGTGCGCAACGCTCCTTCCATTATTTACGAATGCTACAATCTGAGCAACTTGCTCTGAACTAATTTGTCGTGCCATTACTAAAGGCCGTTTTACATGCTGCAATTCTTCTTTGCAATATGCAATAGTCTTGAACAAAGGCACGCGCAGTTTGACAAAAGGAACAAAAGTCTTGCCACTGCGCATGCTTTTGCTCAAGACTATTGCAACTTGCAAGAAAGAATTGCAGCATCTAAAACGGCCTTAATGAAAACAACGCTTCCAAACTGACAGAAAGGCTTGACATTTCAAAGACATTTTAAATTTCAAAGCACTCTCCACTTTTAAAACTCCATTTTTATTGAGTGCAAGGGAAATTACAGTAAAACACACTACAGAAAGATACGAAGGTCATTCAAAAAACAAAATCTTCCTAAAGAAACAGACAATAAAATGACTCATAGACGATAGTGATATTTAAGCCAGGTCATTCTTTAGAGCGTCTCAAAAATTGGGGAAAAACACAAGTTTGACCCTGTATATTATTCAGTATTATTCCGAAGTTTAAATTTCTATCACAAAATCATTGTGAAAAGGTATCGAAATAAATTGCAAAAAAATTAACAGAATCTAAGAATCCATTCAAAAATTATTAAGGGTTGAAATTTATACAAATTTTAGCCTCGCGACTTTTTTTCTGGGCCAGTCTATATATATATATATATATATATATATATATATATATATATATATATATATACTAAAAGTTTTTATTTTTCTTGGGTATAGGTTTAATTAATGAAACTTTTTTTTTCTCTTGCAATTAGCTCAACGTTTCGCTTCTTGTTTGAAGCTTTTTCAAGAGCATTTTATTGCATGTCTAAAAAATATACATAATACATGGATTAGTATTTTTCATGTACACATGTAACATTTTTTAGACATGCCATAAAATGCTCTTGAAAAAGCTTCAAACAAGAAGCGAAACGTCGAGCTAGTTGCAGGAGAAAAAAAAGTTTCATTAATTAAACCTATACCCAAGAAAAATAAAAACTTTTAGGATAAAGTATGGTTTAAGAACAGTGTAAATATATATATATATATATATATATATATATACAGGGTGACCCATCGAAAACGTACCGCAAGGCATAACGGCCAGGGTAATTTTTTTTTCAAAAAATCCAAAAACACGTCAATTTTGTTTGTGAGGGGGACAACTTTTGCCCTTAAAATGATCGCATAATTTTCAACCCTCTAAGCGGGGGTGTCATCCCCCAAACTTTTTCAAATGGGAAGAGGGGTCAAGTGATACCGCAATGAAAAGGGCTTTCTATTCTCTATACATTCCCGCTTTGGTTTTGAAAATCGGTCAAGTCATTTAGAAAATATGAAGGATTGAAATTTGAAAAATACATTTTTCAAAAAACGCATAAATTGAATTAAATAAAAAAAAACTTACCGTATTAATGAAGCAAATGCTGAAAATGTTGCCCGTCGACCTCCATACAGTAATACAAATTAGCTTCAAATCGTTCTCGAACATTCTGAAGAACTTGAGGGGTCACTTCGCGACAAACGTCAATAATTCGTGTTCGCAGATCTTCTAATGAGGCAAGTGGAGTGCTATACACTTTACTTTTTATGTGTCCCCATAGAAAAAAGTCTAAAGGAGTCAAGTCGGGTGACCGGGGAGGCCACTCAATGGCACCCCTTCGTCCTATCCACCGCCCGGGAAAGTTAGTGTTTAAATAATTACGCATATTTTGAGAGTAATGTGGAGGTGCACCGTCTTGTTGAAATATCAGTTCCGCTTTAACGTATCCAGGATTATTTTCGATGATGTCAGTTAGGGCTGGGTCGATGGTATTTTCCAGTAAATCTAAGTACATATCACCTGTTAGAGTTCCAGGAAGAAAAAAAGGACCCACAATAGAATTTCCAAAAATACCAGCCCACACGTTCAATTTCTGAGGATGTTGTGTGTGCACCTCGTGAAATACCCTGGGGTTGTTCTCAGCCCAGTACCGACAGTTATGCCGATTAACTACACCGTTCAAAAAGAAAGTGCACTCATCCGAAAAACACACATTGAATAGAAAATTATTATTATTGGCCACTCGTTCACTAATAGTTTCACAAAATTGCAAGCGGCGATCAAAATCGTCTTCGTTGAGTTCTTG
Source organism: Kuschelorhynchus macadamiae (assembly GCA_030620095.1). NCBI lineage: Eukaryota > Metazoa > Arthropoda > Insecta > Coleoptera > Curculionidae > Kuschelorhynchus > Kuschelorhynchus macadamiae. Next base: position 418,536 of record JAUTXW010000286.1, read on the forward strand.
TACCAACTGAATTTTATACGGGTGGAAATGGTGTTTTTTCAATATTCTTTGGACACTTGTACGATTCACGCCGGTCTCATTGGCTAATTTTCTTGTACTCAGCGTACTATCCATGGCAACTTGGCCCAATACAAAGACCTCCATAGCTTCATTTACTACAGGATTTTCCATCTGCCTCTTTTTATTCATAAGGGATCCAGTTTCGCGAAATTTTGCTACTAACTCGGGAACAATTTTGCCGGAAAGGTGTTTTTCAGGATGGCGTTCATTAAATATCTGCGCAACCCGATTGCTACATTCATTATTTTTAAAATAAAGTTCGATTATTTCCACTTTTTCTGCAAGTGAGTACACCATAATTATTGATAAAAAATTTAATGATATTGAGAAATTTAAACGCACAAGTTACAGAACAGCTATCTAGCAACTACCGCACCTGATCGTTGTGGCATGTCAAATCACTAAAATCAGCAGTAAACATCTAAAATAACAGGACAAAAATAGCGAATTGGTCGAAGGAATTTATCCTTATCGTTTACTCTGATAATTTGTAAATAAACATTTTAAATTCAATCCTTCATATTTTCTAAATGACTTGACCGATTTTCAAAACCAAAGCGGGAATGTATAGAGAATAGAAAGCCCTTTTCATTGCGGTACCACTTGACCCCTCTTCCCATTTGAAAAAGTTTGGGGGATGACACCTCCGCTTAGAGGGTTGAAAATTTTGCGATCATTTTAAGGGCAAAAGTTGTCCCCCTCACAAACAAAATTGACGGGTTTTTGGATTTTTTGAAAAAAAAATTACCCCCGTTATGCCTTGCGGTACGTTTTCGATGGGCCACCCTGTATATATATATATATATATATATATATATATATATATATATATATATATAAAACGTGCTAACTCTAGTGGGGCTGTAGTCAAAGAGAGGGGACCTTAGATTAAAACACTTTGTTGCTTTGCCAAGCTTTCGGCAACTGTTTATTGCCTTCCTCAAGACAGCCTAAAAATTGTTATTATTTTGTATTAACATTTATTTAAAAAAAAAAGTTGTTGTGGACTTACTACTTGGTTTTACTCTTGAAGAAACAACACTGAAAAATTCTTAACATTGCTAAAGACCTATATACATATTATTTACACCTTTTTATCACTAGTTTTGACTTAACACATTTTAAAATTCTTAAAGATTTGGTTTATTCCAACGTGCAGACACTGTCGGCCATTTTACGTATTTTAAAGGAAAATTATTATTGTAAAATGGAGAACGTGTTTTTTTTTATTTTTGCTCTCCTTCCCTTACCTCACACTAGTTGGTTTACGCGTTTTTTGTTTTTCAAATAATTGTCGACTGAGCACGAATCGGTAACGACGGTTTCCCAAATGTATAGTTGGAAAAGAAAAATGTAGATGGCGCATTAGTAAACAGTACTCTGCAAAGCTGGTAACCCAATCAGCACAAATCTTACAAGTTCTGTAATTGTTGGTTAAACGATGAAAACATTTTATATTCTGTAGTAAACAGTTGCCGAAAGCTTGGCAAAGCAACAAAGTGTTTTAATCTAAGGTCCCCTCTCTTTGACTACAGCCCCACTAGATTTAGCACGTTTTGTTCTAACTAGTTAGTCACAACTACCCACTTTCTCGCTATATATATATATATATATATATATATATATATATATATATATATATATATATATATCGGATAAGTAGTTTCTTAGCTATGCCGCGTACAGACAGACCGACCGACGGAATTGAAATAACATGTTTTTCGTCATCTAGGGATCCTGAAACGTGAAGATCTGAAAAAATCTCAGAGATTGATTTTTTCACGATTACAATACTTCCCTTTTACGAAGTGTGGTAATCGAGGTTCCGTCAAGTAATTACGATCGGAAAACCCACTAGAAGTTTTAAATAAATTAATAAAAAAAATAAAATATATAAATGAACCTCTAAGGGTCTTAAGTTCGGCCCGTTTAGTTTGCAACTTAATGTAAATTTTAACCCTTTCGCGTCGACTTTATTTTTAAATTTTTTTATTTCAAATTACTGTTGGGTTATATATGTCCCAGAGCAAATTCAAAAAAATTCGGATGGGAGCTGGTCGAATCATATTTGAATACTAAGTTGTCCCACACGCTTTCTAATGCTTTAGGAGCAATTTTTGTATTACGGGTTGCCGATATTTATAGGTTAGTTTGTATTTAGAGTAATTAAGACTGCCACGTGTTGTTGTTTACTGCAGAATATAAGCCATTTTTCCAGAATTACGTTAAAATAATTGAATATAGTGTTTGGACCATGACCAGGTAAGTTTTATAAATACCTTGGCCCAGTTTTATTATAATATAATTCTATTTTTTTGGCTTTTTATAAACAAAAGTTGCGTCGGGACATATATGTCCCAGCCGAATTCTTTTTTGGTATGTTATTGTCCCACTATTGTTTTACCGACACATATTTTTAGGCGGCGATTTTTAACCCAAAAAGAGTTAGAGGCTCTCGTGGAAGAAGGTTTATCTGATGTATCTTCCGAAGAAGACCCATTCCAAGACAGTGGGTCAGAATACTTAGAAGAGGATACTTCTTCTAGTGATAATTCTAACGTTGGAGAGACTATTTCAAAGCGTAAAAAAGTTTTAAAAAAAAAGTCTAAAAAATCTAAAAAAATTGAGCCGACTTTTTCGGACCATACTGAAGCTTCGACGTCTTTTCATAATGGTGAAAATGAATTTTCTAGCAGCTCTGACAGTTCGGATGACGAACTTGTTCAACCAGATACCCCCGCCCCTTCAGCAGACAATATTGTGATATGGAAAGAAGTTGTTGATTTCAATCCTCGCTTCAAAATTCCAGAGGAAGCTAATTGTACCCTGCTGGCTAACGTTCATCGAGAATCAACAGAGCTAGATGTATTTCTACAACTAATGCCACCTTCATTATTCATATATATCGCGCAGTGTACCAATGAGCGTTTAAAAATTTTGGAAGAGGTTAAAAAGAAAAAACAAAAAGAAACAGATTCATATGAAATTATGATTGTTACTGGATGTTTTCTTATAATGGCTTATAATAAATTACCTCAAATTCAACATTATTGGGCTTCTCATAAGTCTTTGGGAAATGAAGCAATAAAACAAGCAATATCAAGAGATAGATTTCGACTTTTATCTAGTAAGTTGTACTTCAACCAGCCTAAAAAGCCAACTGATGCCAGTAAAACTTATTATGTTGACGAGTTAGTTTCCTGCCTAAAATATACTTTCCCTAAAGCTAGAACTGAAAGTAAATTTCAGTCCATTGATGAGTCGATGACAAAATTTAAAGGTCGTTCGTCTCTCAAGCAATATTTGCCATTAAAACCGATTAAACGAGGCATTAAAATATGGGAGCGATGCGATTCTAAAACAGGTTATGTATACGATTTTAATATATATTCAGGAAAACAAGCAGGCCCTGTAGAAGGTACATTAGGTGAACGGGTGGTGAAATAATTAACTGAAACTCTGAGAGAAAAGGATGTACTTATCTGCTATGATCGGTTTTTTACATCTGTCGAGTTGATGAATTCTTTACCTTTACCCCAAGTCGGTACGTGCATTTCTAACCGTAAAAATATGCCCAAATTTGAGAAAAGAAAAATGGATCGAGGAGAAATGCAAACACTGTGCTGCGACCAGGGAACTATTTTTCTTTGGATGGACACAAAAGAAGTGACGTTGCTTAGTAACTGCCATACAGACCAAATAGTTGAAACTGAGAGGACTGCCAAGGATGGAACTAAAAAAAAGGTACCATGCCCGGAAGCAATACGCACTTACAACACTTACATGGGTGGTGTGGATCTATCTGATCAACTAACTGGACTATATGACATCGAGCGGAAATCATTGAAATGGTGGAAAAAGGTATACTACAAGCTGTTGTTAACCACCGCAGTAAATGCGTGGATAATTTTCAAGGAAGTTCGAAACCGAGACGTTCCATTTTTGACATACATGGTCGATTTAGCAGAACAATTAATTGGAGCTGGACGAGAGAATGCAGCTGTAACGCGCAAAAGATCATTTGGAAGAACAACGATCTCATCAGCAAACCTCATCAATGTGGGAGATCATCTCCCAATTGTTTCAAAAACTAGAAGGAGATGCCGAAGATGTGCTCAACAAAATAGAGAAAAACGTACAGTAATAATATGTTCCGCATGTGACGTGCCCCTGTGCAAGGACTGTTTTTCATGTTACCATTCCTAAATAAGCCTTATATTCTCATTTGTGTTAAAAACAATACAGTTTTAGTTTTTCGTAGATATGCCTTTGTTTTACTACTGGGACCTATATAGCCCATATTTTAATACTAATGGGATACATATAACCCACGTTGTAAGTTTTGTATTCTTATAAATAAAATTAAATTTGAAGTATTATGGGCTTTATAGGGCCTAACAAAGTTAAAATATTCGGAAAAATATTTAAATTTCCAGATAAAAAAAAGTCGCCTTTTCAAAACCTTTTTTTCTCTGGGACATATTTAACCCAATCGACGCGAAAGGGTTAAGGTGGAAGTATACGGGATACATGTGAAATTTCAGAAATTATATTTAAATTATTTCCTCCTCCGCAGTTGCTTTTCTCCAGTTTTAAGGGGGCTGCGCCATGCAATCGACGTCGAGCCCTTACATCTAAATTTCTAGGGGAACCGTGGTGGACCCCGATTAAAAATGTAGCCCGTAAAAGTATTCTTTTATTTCAAGTAACGGGTTCCACTGGCCGACATTCGTCATGTGTGCGCGAAAAAAAATTGCGTTTTGTGTATGAAGGCCTTTCTTTGTGACATGTTACAGAAGATTTTTTTTAAACTTTACATAGTTATCTTCATATATAAATCGTTTAAAAATCTCGGCTAAAAGCTAGGATTCATAGAAAATTCTAATTTTTATGTTTTGACACTTTTACGGTTCGATGTAGACCTTTGAGACGAATTTCGCAAGTTACTAGCAAATTCAGAAAATTTCCTTTACGGATACGCCAAGAAAAAGTCACCTTGTAACTGTTATAAGTTTGTATGTCAGACCGGGAGCTGAAATTGGAGTTATTAATTTTTGAACTACTTTTTTTTTATCGCAATTATACATATCCAGACCCAGTAGATCCACTTGAATATAATAAATTAACAATTATATGGAACTAAGTCAATATGGAAGAAGACAATTTTGGGAATTAATATAATAATCGAGTACAGTTTGAGGAATATGATTGTGTCAGCCGATACTCGGTGGAAATGGAATAATAATATGATGTAAAATGTAAACACAATCATATTGTTAAAAGAAGCTTCAGTAAGCTTTCTAGCCACCTGGTATTTTAAATTGCTTTTGAGAGTCGCCATCTGCTCTCAAAACTTGTGGTTTTTTGATAAGTGTTCAAAAAACAACGTCTTTCCAAAGTATATGAAATTCAAAAGCAATAACAAGAGTAAAGCAGCACAAGAAGGCTCCACCGCTGGTCTTAAGAAATGGCTATCAGCAGAAAAGAAGATACAATTCCAAAAACGAGGTATTTACAACACATACTTAAAAGTAATTCACACTGAAATTTTATTTAAACTGCATTACATTGAATTTCTCGAATTTGATCGGAATATAAGAGAAAAAGTTAAATCAATCATACACAAAAAATTCCTTATACAAAACAAGAAACTTTATTCTCTAATATCTAATAATTATAAAAATAATAACATAAGCCCAAATTCAGCACAGATTTCAAATCACCAATTTTTTGATAGATTTTCTAACCTATCGAGCGTCGAATTTTCAGATACTGAAGTTAAATTATTAGAAAAAGGATTTAAATACAATATTCGTGAACCAACTTCAGCTAAAAACTTAGAATTATTAGGTGCTGAAACTGAATTAGCCCTTCGAGACATCCCTGCAAATATGCCTTTAAAATTTGAAAGTTCAAAACTCCTTAAAAAAGAATTTCTTAAAGATCCCAAATCAAATTCAGAAATTCAATGCATAGAACAAATTAAAAATAAATCTAAAAATTTTATATTTACGAAAGCTGATAAAGGCAATACTGTAGTTGCTATTAATAAGTTAGAATATATTAACAAAACATTTGATTTTCTTATCCCAGATAAATATCATATTTTAAAACATAATTTTACAGATATTTTTCAACAAATAATCAAAAATTGTATAAAAAACTGTAAGAGTTTGTTTAATGACAGAGACATCAGTAAATATACCATTATGAATCCTAAACCACCAAAATTATATTCTTTAATTAAACTACGTAAACCGGGATTTCCTATTAGACCAGTAGTTTCTTTCTTTTCAGCTCCATCTTACAAACTATCTAAGAAACTTATAGACAGCATTCAAACATATACGAAGTTCTCACCAAAATATCAAATTAAAAACTCTCTAGATTTAGTTAATAAAATCAAAGATATACAGTTACCAAATAATGCTAAACTAATTTCGTTTGACGTCACTAATCTATTCCCTAGTATTCCTGCTAAACATACCATTAAACTTGTTGAAGGTCTTTTAAACAAAAATTCAGTTAATGTTGTTAAAAAATAAGATATATTGCACCTACTTACCGAATATTTAGAACAAAACTATTTCGAATTTAATAATAAACTTTATACCAGCAAAGAAGGTTTAATTAGGGAAAACCCATTAAGCCCCTTGCTGGCAGAGATATTTTTGGATACCTTGGAAAACAAGATTAACAAGCATCCCCTTTTCAAACATTTTATATACTGGCATAGATATGTTGTTGATATTTTAACATGTTTTACGGGAACTGAACGTCAATTAAATATTTTTCTTGATTATATCAATAGCCTTCATCCTAATACAAAATTCACAATTGAACTAGAAGCAAATAACAGCATAAACTTTCTAGATTTAACTATTAAAAAATTAAACAATAAACTTGATTTTTCTGTATATCATAAATCAACACATACAGATACTACTATACACAATTCCTCATGTCACCCAATTCAACATAAATTAGCGGCTTTCCAGAGTATGATTCACAGACTTATCTCATTACCTTTAAATAAAACTAATTATCAGACCGAGTTAAACATCATTAAGCAGATAGCAATTAACAATGGATATCCATTAAACATTATTGATAAAATTTTACAAAAAAAATATATAAAAAAGCTATAACTATGCTATATCCTAATATTAATGAAAAAACCACTCCGTACAAAGTTATATCCTATATAGGTAATTCTAATTCTAAAATAGGTGCATTTTTAAATAGTTTAGATATTAGAATAGCGTATAAAACAAATAATTCTTTAAGTAGATATATCAAAAATAATAAAACTAAGTCTGATAAACTAGAACAATCAGGTGTATACCAATTAAACTGTGGAGATTGTGACAAAACGTATATAGGTCAAACAGGCAGACATTTCGGTAAAAGAATAGACGAGCATTATAAATGTTTTATTAAAGGGAAAACCGAATCTAATTATTCAAACCATTTAGTTGAGAGCGGTCATAATTTTAATACAAATTTTAAAATTTTACACCTAGAAAATAAGGGTCATAAATTGAATATACTCGAGTCTCTAGAAATAAATAAACTCAAACATTTAAATTGCTTGCTAAACGATCAGGTAGATCTCAATAATTCACTCTTGTTAAATATTTTCTAATAATTTTAGGTCATTTCGTTTTATTTTATTGCTAGTACGTAAAAATTCCCAGACCTTTTTTAAGTCATTAAAATTTCCAAATGGTTGTATTATACTAAATTATACAAATATCACCTTAACTTGTAAGCTTGTGCATTCGAGATGTAACGTCCGAAGAAGCTAATGTGTAGTGAAACATGTCACGTTGTTAAATTAAATATAGTGGAAGTGGTTGTAAGAAATAGGGTTTGTTTTTTACATTGTACATCATATTACAGTTTGAGGAGTTTCTATTGTATAACAATTTGCAGTAATATTTTTGCAGTTTTTTGTAGGTTTAAAGTAAACCACTTATTACTGTTAAACATTTTATTAAAAAAGTACAAAAGAAAAACAGTCTTCCAAGTAGCTAGGAATACTACAGAGGAATGATTAAAAACACACTAATTTAACATTTTTTAACAATAAAGTAATAAATAAATGCTAATTTTAAAACTAGACAAGGATGCCAAGGTATATTTTCAATGGTATCTACAATGAGCGTATAGCTTGGTTAATACTTTTTATCAAATATCAGAATTAATTTTACAAAAAAATATTTTAAGATAACTGCTTTTAACTTTTAACGTATTTTATAATTTTAGATTGTTTCCACACTTCACCTTTCTCTACATGTATGCGAAGGCAATTGACATAATAACAATATTCACTTTCATATTATTATACTGTATTATTTACGTCAAATATATTCGTCAGTTGCTTATTTTCCGTTTATAAAGTTTTTAATATTTTAAATTATTTCGAACAATAGTCCCACATCTCCCCGAATACCTGTTTTTTGACATCCAGAGTAAATGCTTTGATTCGTGCAGTCTTCGCGGTACGGCAGAATTTCTTCCCTTTTGAAGAAAATCTCACTTTATTGCTCCTAGCCTACTTAGTGATTCCTGAAGATTCTTCATCTCTTCGTTGTAAGTATTTTCTTAACAACTCCGCAGTTCTGTTAGTATTGTACATAGTCAAAAATGTTTGCAAAGACACAGGATGTTTGTTTTTAATAATTTGGAACCCTGTGACGTATCTGTAGAAATCGGCAAAGTCCTTTGGAACGAATTGCTCCACTAAACTACTCTCTTTTACGAATTCTTCGACGTCTGGGAGATCGGCTTTTTTACTAAATTCTATGTCTCTTGGTAGATGTATTATCTCTGTTTTACCCAACTGTTCGAAACCAAAATTCGAATGTTTATAGGAGTTCTTAATTTTGTCAGGGTCAATACCAGTAGTTCTTAATAATTCTTCATGCTGGGAGGACAAATTTGTAATAAACAATTCCATTTGGGTATCTTCAAAATATCTTAGGAACATATGACTTTCCCTCACATAACATAATTTTCCACTAGGAGCTATTCTCGGACTTATAGTAGTCTGAGGTCTATCCAAGGATTTTCGTCTTTTAGAAACATTATCAGAGGTAGGCTGGACAGTCTTATGGTTAAAACTTACAGATTTGTCATTCTGATAATCTTTAATACTAAAGGGTGCTTTTCTTTTCTGAACGTACGAAGGCGATTGGAGGCTGTCGGGAAAACCAACTCCCCTTTCCCCAGCATCCATAGTTACCGAAGGAGGCATGGTTTTGGCAACTTCTGGGAAAGTGAAACTAGGTGTACTACCTACAGGCGATATAGGTTCAATTTCTGGACTATAAATAGTTTTCTTCTGTTCGGATTGATACTCTTCCCGAGATATGGTAGAAGTGGGAACGTATGGTAAGGTTATTGGCGGTATGTAATTTAATTTAGATAAAGACTCTTTGGAGTTCGAATTTTTCATATATTTTGTTTGTTTATTGTCAGTCGGGGGCACTGAATTTACATCCAAAATTGGGGGCGCAGTGAGTGTTGCAATATTAAATTGACGGCTATTTTTTCCTTGTGCCTTAGTCGGTATACTAATTTGTTTTTTACTCGATTCTTGTGAAGGCAAGTGGGATATAGGCTTTAAGGTTGAATCTTTTGAGCTCAAGGTGATAGCCATATCTGGAGGTTTTTGTGTATCTGTGTGATTTTTCTCCGGTTCGCTGATCTGTTCTGCAAATGAAATAAATAAGTATAAGTAAGAGCAAATATTGAAAAGAAATTGAAAAAAAAGAAAAAAAAATTAAAATAAAAAACCATAAACACTAAAGAATAAATATTTTTTTTGTTTAAGGTATTTTGCTCTATCGCATAAAATATAGTGGTGGGGGAACATCAAACATTTTTTTGTTTAAATGCTAATAACTCCGGCATAAGTTAACGGAATTAAACAAACTAGATGTTATTTAAAAGAGCTTTCTTTTCTCAATCATCTGCAGTATAAACATTGTCCGAGTCTATTTTGCCGTGGTATAGTCGAATGCGGTCTTATCGTGCGGGTCCAAAGGTCACCAACATTATGAATCAAATCAGAAAACACAGTGAATACCAAAATGTTGTGTGATTCTTTTATCGAGCTATTAAATCTCGATGGGCTAATTACAAATATACAAGGAGAAAGAAATTAGTTCTTTTTATTATATTACGCAATATTATTAAGATAGCCACTTAATATTATTTTATATATCAAATGCCGAGGGACTAAATAAAAAAATTCGCTAAATACGTATTTGGTTAAAATTTTTTGGTTGGCAAAAACAGAAATACACAAAATGGCAAGCGCCTTAATAAAGTCGGAAGGCGGTTCGAATCAGTGGAACAATCAGGATACGTTCTGTTTATACAGCCACTTAATGAAAGTGAGATTCTTTTATCAATCACCAAAAATTATGAGCGCCGCTTGACCTAAAAATCTAACCTTATAAAATGTCATTTATTTAAATGCGGGCCACCTCTGTGCAAAGAAAACTTGTTTTTTTTGTATTGTGATAACAAAAAAATTTTATTTTGCAAAAATATTCACTTTTGTTAAAAACACAAGATAATTAGTTATTACTTTCCTCGTGAGATTTTTTCAGATCTTTACGTTTAAGGGTCCCTGGATGCCGGAAAACATGTTTTCCCAATTCCGTCTGTCTGTAGGTATGTCTGTCCGTCAGTCTGTCTGTTCGCGGCATAGCTAAGAACTATTTATCCGATTTTTTTAAATTTCATTCTAAAATTATGGGTCATGCATGCGAAAATACAGGTATATATATATATATATATATATATATATATATATATATATATATATACAGCCTGTATTTTTCGTTAGCCTCGAGTTTCTAGTAAAGCGATTTTACTGATTTTTATATATCAAATTTTGTCTTATAATTAATAAAAAAAATTACTTATTTTAAACACGCTTTAAAATTGGAACAAGTATTCTATAATTATTTATTTATTGCCCACAAAATTACAAATCTACTAAAAAAGTAAGCAAAAAAGTGGTGTCAAATTTAATAAAAAAATTTTTAAATTAAAATTCACTGTCTAATATCCAGGAGCCAGTGGCAAAAGCTCTGCGAATCGGTATAAGGAATGTACAGAAAGGTGTGCATGAAAAAAAACATAATTTACTTCCGAAGAAGATTAAGAAATTTACACAAAAAAATCCAAAGGCAAAAGACTTAAGTTACAATGCAAAAATGGATATTCATAATGCAATTTATGATTTATACACGTCAAAAACTAATATAATCCTTCAGAAACTTTTTAATATTATAGACTAAAAAATATCACCATCGCTTAAAAAGTCCTCATCTTCTGAGTCGTCCTCAAATGGCGCAATGATCATTGGTGCAATTTCGACATCTACAACTCGTTCTCGATTCCACCAATCCCATATTAATTTCTCCGTATGCTCCACAGATTTCTTCCAGTACTCCGGCGCAATATAATTTAATGAATCTTGCCAAATAATTTGCACTTCATCTGATGTAAGACCATCGTTCACGTGTTTTTCGTAATATGATTTTTGCCCCAGCTCATATTAATTCTATTGTGTTAAACTTGCAATGGTATGGCGGCGGTCGTAAAACCTCATGTTTTTTAATAGATTTTGCCATTAAAAGAAGTTCTAGTTTCAGCATATTTATAAAAGGATTTTGTTTTTGTTTTATTAGCCAGTCATAAATATCATTTTTCTTCCTGTCCAGAATGATTAAAGATGGAGCATCTAAATTTAGAATCAGTTGTTCTTTTAACCACTTTTCAAATAGTTCACAGTTCATATTATCATGGTAGTCCATTTTTTTTAATGTTGAAGAAAACAGTAAACTTGCAGCTGGGAGAAATCCTGTTGAAGAACCTGCATGCAAAAAGATGAACCATTTTCCCGTCCCACGTCCTTTTTTTCTTTTGACACTTTTTACAGACTGGTCCTGCCAAGATTTCGAACCATTTCCATCAGAAAATATCCAAATCTCGTCTAAAAATACCACTTTTCTAAATTTTGAATTAACATTTTCCCTGTATTTCTTTAAAAACTGGATACGCTGACTTGATATATGTGGCAACTCGCATAAAAATCTTCTATTACAGTCCTTTTTATATCGAAAACCCAACATTTTTATTAATTTTGACAATGATTTTAGTCCAATTTCCAATATGCCCCGATTGTTTAAAGCTTCTTTTAAAACTTCAAGGGTTATATTAGTTTTTGATGTGTATAAATCGTAAATTGCATTACGAACATCCATTTTTACATTGTCACTTAAGTCTTCTGTCTTTAGCTTTTTTCGTGTACATTTCTTAATCTTCTTCGATAGTAAATTATGCTTTTTTTCATGCACAATTTTCTGCACAGTCCTTATACCGATTCCCAGAGTTTTTGCTACTGTCTCTTGGATATTGGCCGGTGAATTTTCGTTTTCGTAATATTTTATTAGATTTAATACCATTTTTTTTGCTTGTGGATGCAAAAAAACTCGAATTTTTTTTCTATTACTTATTATTTTGTTACTGACTTGTCAATCTGACTTTGAAGTGACATCGCTCAAAGATTTTTGCAACTGCTGGTATTTATATGACTAAACTAGAAATATTTATATGTATAATGCTAAACTAGACCTACAAAATATAACAATCAAAAACTATCACTATAAATATACAAAATTCAAACAAACCTTCGACATTAACTAAAATGACAAGAACAAATCAAACAACTATAACGTCACATGTTAAAATACACACTGAGATGAGGTTAAGAAACTAAGGTATTGACACGCGCAGATAAAAGTTGAATGAAATTTCCTTAGATGTAAAAAATTTGTTCCCCAGCATACCCCCCAACGAATGCATTAAATTGGTAAAGAGTTTATTAGACAAAACTGCCCTACCAGCACTAGTAAAGGAAAGTTTCTCTCCACCTACTGAACCAAAATGTTTTCAAATTTAATGGCTTATTTTTTAGACAGTTAACGGGTCTAGTGATGGGTTAATGCCGAAGGTTTCTTAGTGAGATTTTTATAGTGATTTATAGTGATAGTTTTTGAAAAGCCGTTTTGACCATATATTAGCTTACAAGAGGTACGTAGATGATGCCTGAAAAGGAAACATCAGCAGTTGACTGATTTTTTAATTTTGTTAACTCCCTTCATAACAAAATAGATTTTGTCTTATTTCTAGATTACCTTTCTTAGATTTAATGTTAATCAGGAACAATACTAAAATAGAATTTGAAATATACAGAAAACAATCGTCTACAGAAAACGTTATTCAATTTAGTTCCATTTCTCCTCACTCACACCAGTTTGCAGCCTTCAACTCATTTTTCTATCGGTTGTTCAAAATACCTCTTTCCAGGGAAGCTTTCAATCAGGAATTGCAGATTATAAAACAAATTGCTTTCAACAACGGTTTTCCTATCCACTCCATCCATAGACTTTATTTTAAGTTTTTCAATAAATACAAACTTTCCTTTAATATTATTCATTCTAAACCAACACTTAAAAAATGCTTCAAAGGTTTAACATTTTTTGGTAATATTTCAATGCAGGTGGCGTAAGTTTTTCAAACATTTAGATGTCTCAATTGCTTTTAAAACAGTAAACTCACTTAAGAGACATCTAGTAATGACCAAAGATAAGACTGAACATCTCTCAAAATCAGGGGTGTTATGGGCTGTGAGATTTTTATGTATATATCGGACAATCAGGAGAAGTCTTTTTTTACAGGGTCGGAACATTTTAGCCTTTTCGATAAATATAAAAACACTGATATCACTTAGACAAAGTCGGCTTTTGCTAACCACTTGCTAACAACTGGACACCATTTTTTTATACCAAACAATGTAAAGATACTACACGAGTGTCGAAAGAGTAAAAAACTGGATTTGTTACAGAAGATGGTAATTACAAGGGCTAAAAGAAGCCCAGTTTTACATTGTGTTAATGATGTCTTCAATTTCGAACCTCTTTTTTTTTTTTTATTTCATTCAACTTTTATCTGCGCGTGTCAATACCTTAGTTTCTTAACCTCATCTCAGTGTGTATTTTAACATGTGACGTTATAGTTGTTTGATTTGTTCTTGTGATTTTAGTTAATGTCGAAGGTTTGTTTGAATTTTGTATACTTATAGTGATAGTTTTTGATTGTTATATTAATTGTAGGTCTGATGATGCCTGAAAAGGCGAAACACGTATAACCGCATTATACTCTTTTTGACTGAACCGAGACTTTGTGTCTTATTTCTAGTTTAGTCATTTGAAAATAATAATAATAACGCTTTCTTACAGTTTGGTATTTATATGTTTATCCTCTTTTTTGATATGAAAATATCATAGGTTCTATCTTTCATCTTCCGGATTTTATGCGCAGAATATGATTACACGTAATAAAAGAAAAACAAACTTAAAAAGTTTGTCGTTGTTAAATCGTATGACCCGCACGATAACGCTGCTTTTGACTATAGCTAGAGAGCGCTGTTTGACATTCCAACATTTATTTGACATTATTATGAAAATTTTAAATAGCACACTACGTCTTTTTTACATGTCTAAATAGAGGATGAAATTCCCAAAAATTCAGCGCAAACCGCATCTTTCTATGTTTTTTCTAACTGGAGATCTTAATAAAATATCTATTTCCGAGACTCGAAGTGATAGAGCTTTTGCGCTAAAATATGGTCAAGAGAAAATGTCAGAAATTATTTCGAGTTTCTTTTACAACACCCTTTAAGGCAGCCGTCAATAAGAAAAATATTTCAATTTTCTGGGTATTTTTTTCTTTTAAAACCCTATTGACAAAGCTACATTTCAGTTTCGAAACAATTGTTATGGGTATTCTTATTTACAAACTCTCTTATTTATTTATTTATTTATTTGTTTATTTATTTATTTATTTACACTACCCCACGGGACAAAATCCCCTATTATTGGGCAGGTACACAGCAAATATTAAGTTATACAAAAGAAAAAATATATATCCAGGAATATCAATTATCAAATATCTAACATACCTAAATAATTATAAATAATTAAAAGTAACAGATTTTATTTTTTTACAGTTGCAATGAAAAATATCCAAATAATCCTTCAAGCGATTGTGAAGTAAACACATATTATATATATATATATATATATATATATATATATATATATATATATATATATATATATATATATATAACTGGTGAAAATTTCAAAACGTTCGTCCTAGGCCTCGGTAGGTCAAATAATGGTGATGACCGAGTTGGCCTAACGGGCACGTGAAAGGTAACCTGAAATAGTAGATTAGGAACGGACATTTTATTATTTATTAACTTATTCAGAAATGTGAGCAGAAAATACTGTCTTCTTTTCTCAAGGGTGTCCCATTTAAATCTTAAAAGTAGACTTTGTCGGGAAGTATCAAAAGATGGGTAATACCCATCAATTTTAAAATTCAAAAATCTTAAAAATGTATACTGTACCCTCTCCAATTTGTCTGTATGTACTTGATAATTAGGGTGTCAAATCGAGGAGGCATAATCTAACCTACTACGAATTAGAGAATAAAAAAGCGAGCATAAGGTTTCAGGTGACTTAAACTCCCGGCTAGATCATATAAGAAATCCCAAATTCCGGTAAGACTTGGCAACAGTATCTTCAATGTGATGAATAAATGAAATCGTTTAAAAATACTATTTAAGGTTCTTCTTTATATGCTTTTGCAAGGAAAAGAACTAATGTGTTGTTTTTGACGAATAGAGTCATAGGTCCGCGTCATTGACCAATAGGCTGTGAAAACAAAAGGCCAAATATGCAAAATGTACAGGGTGTTCCAGCGAGGACTGAACAGGGACCTATTTTCGACCTTCCTTGTATTGTGGAAAAATTCAAAATAGCTAATCGATGTATTTTTTCTTGTAGAATCCAAAAATATCATCGAAAAAATATTTGAACCAGAAACAAAAGAGTTACGTTATGCATCAGGTGTTTTTTAAATGGAATGTATCGTTTTTTATACGATTTTTGGAAAGAGTGATTTTTTTATGTCCGTTCTGATTAAAAGATTTGATTTTACGATAGCTGTTGATATTACATTTTAATGTTTTACAAACTAAAATTTTAGCTTCACCTGTTTAAAATATACGATAGGTTGGTATAGGTGATCAAGGTAAAATGACGTTTGAATGCTTTGTCAATAAAAATTGACATTATTTTAATTATTGTCGAAGTCTTCACCTAAAAAATATATATTTGACTCTGATCGAAATGAAATACTCTTTGGACGAGAGACTACAGATTGTTATGCTATTTTACAAGTGCCAAGAAAATGCAAGCGAAGCAAGAAGAAGATTTATTGCAAATTTTCATAGAAATATATCCATCAATACAATTCTAAGGATAAAAAACCTATTTGAGGAAAATAAAATTTTACATGATAGAAAAAGAAATATACAAAGAAGAAGAAATCGAGACCAGGCCATTATAAATTATTTTCAAGTTAATCCAACCAAATCTATTTCGGATGCAGTTCGGGAAGTTCAGTACGGTGGCGGTGTAAGGCGCAGAAGAGTTACCCGAGGGACTGTTCACAGGACTCTGAAAATTCATAAATTTAGGCCTTTTCGTATCCTTCCACTTCAGCACCTAACACCGGCACAAAAAGAACTTCGCTTCCAATTTGTTTCTCAAATGGTAATTCGGCAAGAAAACGAAGACCCTGATTTATTCAAAAATATTGTGTGGACCGACGAAGCTTCTTTCACAACATCGGGAGTATTCAACAGACATAATAGTCACCACTGGGCCGTTGAAAATCCAAAAATGTTCCAGACTATTAAATTTCAAGGGAGGAATTCTATTCATGTTTGGTGTGGGATAAAAAACAATAACATTTTGGGACCAATATTTTTTAACGGGACTTTAAATGGGCACAGATATTATGAGTTTTTAGAAAACGAAATTGAAAATTTTTTGGAAGACTTACCATTGGCAGAATATCAGAATTTAATTTGGCAACATGATGGGGCGCCTCCTCATGCCGTGCATGATGTGGTTCAATTTTTAAATCGGCGCCATAACGAATGGATAGGGCGAAATGGAACATATGCTTGGCCGCCCAATAGCCCCGACCTCTCAGTTTTGGATACATTTCTTTGGGGCCATTTGAAGAACGTCGTATACAGACAACGAAACGAAAATATTCAAGAGAACATGGGAAAAATTGTCGATGAAATAAACCGCCTTAACCAGGAAAATCATACTGTAACAGCAAGTTTAGAAAGGCTACAAAGGGGTTATCGATGTTGTTTCGAGAAAAACGGCGGTCACATTGAAAATTTATGTTATTAGTAGTTTTATTTTATTATTTAATAATTATTTTTTATTGAATTTCTTTTTTTATCATGTAAAGTTTTATTTTCCTCAAATAGGTTTTTTATCCTTAGAATTGTATTGATGGATATATTTCTATGAAAATTTGCAATAAATCTTCTTCTTGCTTCTCTTGCATTTTCTTGGCACTTGTAAAATAGCATAACAATCTGTAGTCTCTCGTCCAAAGAGTATTTCATTTCGATCAGAGTCAAATATATATTTTTTAGGTGAAGACTTCGACAATAATTAAAATAATGTCAATTTTTATTGACAAAGCATTCAAACGTCATTTTACCTTGATCACCTATACCAACCTATCGTATATTTTAAACAGGTGAAGCTAAAATTTTAGTTTGTAAAACATTAAAATGTAATATAAACAGCTATCGCAAAATCAAATCTTTTAATCAGAACGGACATAAAAAAAATCACTCTTTCCAAAAATCGTATAAAAAACGATACATTCCATTTAAAAAACACCTGATGCATAGCGTAACTCTTTTGTTTCTGGTTCAAATATTTTTTCGATGACATTTTTGGATTCTACAAGAAAAAATACATCGATTGGCTATTTTGAATTTTTCGAAAATACAAGGAAGGTCGAAAATGGAACACCCTGTACTCAAACTCTTTAGTATCATGTTAATGTCATTTATCCGCAATTTTTCCAAATGTTGGTGTGTTTTTTATTTTCCAAATTGTGTTGTAAGTGTTATTCGTGTTACTTTCATTTTTTTCTAATTGTTGTTGGTAATTTCTTTGTTTGAGTTATTCGTGTTATGTTCGTGTAGTGTTTTCGTGTATTATTCAGTACCTAACTTTATTGTTTGTTTTTTTACAGGAAATGCACTATACAAACGAAGAGTTATTTGACCTGGTAGGAGTTTATTATGAAACCGTGAGGAATGCTACAATTGGTGCCAGGATATATGCTCTGAAATATCCTGATAGACTCCACCCCAATAAAAAAGTTTTTCTCCGAGTTATTCATCGTTTACGAACAACTGGATCCGTTCATCTTCCTATGTACCACCGACAACGTGGAGGTCGCACCGAACAGAATGTCATTAATATTTTAGCTTATGTGGAGTTTAATCCTCGCGTAAGCACTAGAGCTGTTGCGCGAGACCTAGGAGTACCTCGAACTACTGTCCAAAATATTCTCAAGGAACATAGGTAAGCAATAATTATTATGACTTTGAATCTTATAAATTATACAGGGCTTCTGGAAAAACGCTCAATGTCGTCGATTTTACTCTTCAGGGGAACACATTTTGATATTTTTTTTGTTGACTTCGGAAAATTAGGCAGGTGTCAATTTTATTTAATAACAATATATACCTATTTATTGGATATTTAGAGGGGTTTCGTTTTCCCAATTAAAATATATTGCTTGTATCTTCATCCAAAAGAATTATCGGGGATAATACCAGGAGTGCTTAAAAATTTCCGATAATTTTTCACGAATGCGTGTTTTCTTATAATTTGAAATTTGTAGAGAAAACACGCATGAGTGGAAAATTATCTGGTTAATTTTTAAGCACGAATGGTATTTAGGAGGAATATTCCACGAATCAAATACAGGGAAACTAAGCTTTATTAACTGAATATTAAATACATATCTATTTTAAGTTCAGAAACTTGAATTTTGTAACAAATTGAACCCAAATTGAATAATAATATACTAATAATATTATTTGTCTAAATATTGAAAAGTACTTAATAAAAAAAAATCTAAATATTCAATTTAATTATTGATTGTATAATAAAAAGTACAGTTCTGATAATTATTAACCACATTGTTGTTTTGCGACGACGTAGAAGATGCCGTCAGACCACTACTTGTACTTGTGCTGGGTGATGCTGCTACAGTGGCTGGATGCACGTGCTGTTGAGGTGGTTCTTTTCCAGGTTCCCTCATTTTTTCAATAATTTTTTTGTGGTGATCTGGATCCATTTGCAAATAACTTGATAGGGATTTCGCATTCGAATGACCTGTAATTTTTATCAAGTTTTGCTCCGACACTCCGCTTTTGGCCAGCTTGGACACGGCAGTAGCTCTGAGGGAATGGTTGGTAAATTTTTTTGTGGTATTGAGGCCTGATTTCTGTGCTTGTTTTTTTGTCTAAGTTGAAATCTCGTTTTCTCCTACTGGGCTGTTTTTGAACCATTCTCCAGAAATTTTCCAATGGGGGTTTGCCGTCAAAAATAGTCGAGTATTGGAGATACTTCTCCTTTTATCTTGTAATTCTTTATAAATTATTACTGGGCAAAAGCTGGGACTTCTCTCGTTTCTCACCAACCACTTCGAATCGGCGAGTTTTCGGCCACCACCTTGACATGTTTTAGAAAAAACAGGGTTGTATTGAATTCTACCTATTTTTCCTCCGAAGTTGTCAGTTTCTTATTTGAAAAAAGTTGTTTCGGCTCTTGCACCTTCTCCTCCTCTCCAGGCTAATTCATAGGAAAACAGAAAAAAACGTTTCTTTTATAAACCCTCTGGAGTTGATTCATCACAAGCTTCGATTACATTTTTTAATTCATTGTATGTTAAAAAAACGGCCGATTCTCTGCGTTTGTCTCCTTTTGGCATTTTTTGCGTCTCTGGCCGATTTGAATTCGATCTGCTCGAAGGGATTTATTTTAATTTTGTATTCATTGAAATACCTTTCCATCAATAATTTGGCCGTCACATTCCAAATAATTTTTACCGTGGCTTCTTTATATTCCTCCCCGTTCATTTTTCGCATATTGTAGGCCCAGCTTTTCAAAATCATTGCTAGTTGGGATACTGGAGTATCTTGGTCAAACGTATAGTTTTTTTCATCACAGAATGACATAAACTGACTCCAGATGCTCTTCTTGGATTTAACGGTGTTTCTTGGTTCGCTTCCAATTATATTTTTATCAATTTCCTTTTCTTGAATCAGCCCAAAGCGATTATTCATATTGACAACTTCTCAAAAATGTTTGAAAGATACTTAAAAAAAATCAGTTTCTAGGGACTCTAGCGTCTCTCAAAAGCAGGTTTCATATTGTCAAGATTTCATTTTTTGTTTAGGTATGTAACCACACCTAACCAGGTAAATGGAAACACCATGTTTCCTAGACGACGTGGTATTTCCGCTATAATTTTTCGAAAACACCACCGGTCTTACGGGAAAATTTGTACATGAATGGAATATTCGAGAAAATCGACAAAAACCGTCCCCTATAAGAAACAATATTATTATGTTAGGGGAAAAATTCAATTCTCCCTCTAACATAATATTATGTTGTTTCTCATATGGTACTTGGTCTACTCAAGGTAGAATGCGTAAGTGCATTGAAAATTATGGACGACAATAATTTGAACATTTTTTATCTATTGATGTTTTACTTATCGAACACAATAAGGTATCTATCCATAACAATTGTTTCGAAACTTAAATGTAGTTTTGTCAATAGGGTTTTAAAAGGAGAGAATACCCAGAAAATTAAAATACATTTGAGGTAAATTGGATAATAAATTTTTTTAGTACTAATTTATTTAATATTGTTCCGGCATATTGGATTTTTACCAAAATATGACCAGATCATCCCCATATGATCCTTAATTTTTGACTAAAATTTGAAGTCAATGTATGATCTGGTATGTAGTTTTTAAGCTGTGGCGCGAACCGACAAACAGACGGGTCGACGGAATTGATGAAACATATTTTTTGGCAACTAGGGATGTTAAAACGTACAGATATGTAAAACCTGAGAGGGTGATTTATTTCACCAAATCATCCCCATATGACACTTAATTTTTTATCAAAATTTGAAGTCAATTGGCTAGTTTTGGCATCTAGGGACGCTAAAACGTGAAGATATGTGAAACCTGAGAAGGTGATTTTTTTTTCACGATTACATTTTATTTGGCCGATATTTTGTTCCACCCTCTTGAATTAGTAACAGAGTTTCCCCAGTTGATCTCTGTACCACAATTATTTATGTCGCACAATTTGAAATCGATTCATTAAGTATTATTTTTAAATGTGTTCAGATTATTTGTTGCGTTTAGATTGACAAACAAAAATCTTTTTAGGCTTTTTCGCAACTGAATAAAAATATTTAGCTTTAAATTAATTGAAGCAGATATTTAATATAATTACATACCTCAACATGTACACTAGTCTGTCTACGGAATGTTTCGATACATAATATAAATAATATTATTTAAGGAAGCATAAGAAATTATATCATTTACCTAAGTTTTTATAGACACATAGTAGTTGTACAAATACTTTCATCCTATCGGGACTCATCAGTGCGCCGATCGTAAGAGAAAAACATTAAATAATAGCAAAGAATTGATTTCAAAATTTTAAAATGTATCAGTTTGTTTGACATGTAACCTAGATATGAAAAAAATGATAGTTTGCAGCCATCTATAATGTTATTTTTAAATGTGTTCAGATTATTTGTTGGGTTTAGATTGACAAACAATATTTTATATATGTATATATATATATATATATATATATATATATATATATATATATATATATATATATATATATGGCTCTTGTAAAGAATTTTACCCATGGAATTTAACATTCATTATTCAGTTGCGAAAAAGTCTACAAAGATTTTTGTTCATTAAGTAGTTTTTCAGGTTGAATTTTTAACCAAAATGTTACCTCTACAACTGTTAATATTACAATGGATGGTTCAAGATTAGAAATTGTAAATTCTTTTAAATATTCAGGTATTATTATAAATTATCAATTGAAATTTAATTTATTTTTTGAAAATTTAATTGTGAAAATTGCAGGAAAAATTGGTTATTTAAGATGAATTAGTTACCATTAAATTTAAGATTTTACTCAAAAAATATTATTTATACATATTACAAATCTGGCATTTTATTTGGTTCAAATTTTTATTTATAAAATTAAACATAATCCATTACCTCAAAATATAAAAGAGTTTATTATATTTTATTATTTATAATTATCAAACCAGACAAGAATAACATTTTCATTTAAATTATGTTTCTCTAGGGATAACTTATAAATCTATTTTTTCTGAGGGCTTAATCATTTGTTAAAAAAATCAAGAATAAATAAAGAAATAATAAATTCTATACAGGTATATGATTGTAAAATAAATGTTTTCTGTGAAATATGTATACAATGTATATATGTATCTATATATATATATATATATATATATATATAATGTAAGTAAAACTTATCTTCTTATCTCTTTAAATGTATACTAAATAAAGAACTAACTAACTAAATAATCATTAACAAGGGGTGTACAGTAGATTTAGATTTTAGAAATTTGAAAATTATTATTCAGCACAAAATCTAGAGTATTGAGGGCTGAACTAGGAAAATAATTAAACTTAAAGGCAAGTAAATCCACTAACATATTTGAATACCGATCAGTAAACTTTAAAGGAATACAGTTTTTATTAATAGGATCTTGTGACCACTTAACATTCGGAAGATTAAAATCTCGCAGATAATAAATAAGTCATTTGGATTATTGTTCACAATTTCATCTAACTTTGAAGAACTTATAAGTCGTTAATATAAACAAATATACCTTCGTCACTATCAATAATTTCAATACAGCCTGTAGCGGGAAAGAAAAAGGGCTCTTCTTTTTTGATTATACCCATTTGACTCAAGAACATGCTCTTCAGTTTATCATTACTTTTCAACTTCTTTAACCAATCTAGGAACTCGGAATTGTTTTCATCTTGATCTTCTTCAATAGTTCGATTTGTGTTTTCTTCTAGACTTGAAACATTTTCACTTGAACTCGTTATGCCAGTGGTGTGCGCTTCATCTTGTTCTGCTACATCTAGAAAATAATTAATTAATGCAGCTAGACCGAACAAACATTTTGCATATGCGAGTAATCGGCAATTTTTTTGTAATAAGACTAGAGATTCTCGCTTGCCATCTCGTCTCGGCGAGATGAGAGTGCAATTTTCTCTCGCAGCATGAGACGAGACAAGACGAGAGGGTGGCCTTCTCTCACCGAAAATTTCTCATTCCTCTAGAGCACTCTCGTGTCCCTCGAGTATAAAAAATGTGTATTTTTTTATATTTTTAGTGTCAAATAAGACAAACTATTGAAAAACAAAAAAAAGCGGATTGCTTTTGTAAACTGATCCCAAAAAAATAAACAAATTTTTAACATACCCGAACAATTTTACCGATTTTTATATATCAAATTTTGTCTTATAATTAATAAAAAAATTTACTTATTTTAAACACGTAAGTATTCTATAATTATTTATTTATTGCCTACAAAATGACAAATGTACTAAAAAAGTAAGCAAAAAAATGGTTTCAAATCTAATAAAAAAAAATTTAAATTAAAATTCTCTAGCTAATATCCAGGAGTCAGTGGCAAAAGTGCTGAGAATAGGAATAAGGAATAAACAGAAACTTGTGCATGAAAAAAAAAACATAATTTACTTCCGAAGAAGATTAAGAAATGTACACGAAAAAATCCAAAGGCAAAAGACTTAAGTTACAATGCAAAAACGGATATTCAGGACGCAATTTATGATTTATACACGTCAAAGACTAATATAATCCTTCAGAAACTTTTTAATATTATAGACTAAAAAATATCATCAACACTTAAAAAGTACTCATCTTCTGAGTCGTCCTCAAATGGCGCAATGATCATTCGTGCTATATGGACATCTAGAACTCGTTCTCGATTCCACTAAACCCATATTAATTTCTCCGTATGTTCTACAGATTTCTTCCAGTACTCCGGTGTAATATAATTTAATGAATCTTCCCGTGTTTTTCGTAATATGATTTTGCCCCAGCCCGTATTAATTCTATTGCGTTAAACTGGCACACTTAACTTTTGGCCATAATTTAAAATAAATTCAATAAATAGTTTTTACATTGTCATGTTGAATTCGTACCAGCTTATCCCATTAGCACATTTAATTTTTCCGCAAAATTTACAGTCAATTGAATAAAATTTCTTTATGATGATTTTTTAAAAAATTTATTTGACCGCTATTTTACGGAAGCGTAGAAGGGCCACAATTTTTTTTATTTTTTAATTCTGAGTTTAAAGTCGGAATTTAACAAAATTCTGAGTTTAAAGTCAGAATTTAACAAAATTCTGAGTTTAAAGTCAGAATTTAACAAAATTCTGAGTTTAAAGTCAGAATTTAACAAAATTCTGAGTTTAAAGTCAGAATTTAACAAAATTCTGAGTTTAAAGTCGGAATTTAACTAAATTCTGAGTTTAAAGTCGGAATTTAACTAAATTCTGAGTTTAAAGTCAGAATTTAGCTAAATTCCAAGTTTAAAGTCAGAATTTAACAAAATTCTCAGTTCAAAGTCGAAATTTAACTAAATTCTTAGTTTAAAGTCAGAAATTAACTAAATTCTGAGTTTAAAGTCGGAATTTAACTAAATTCTGAGTTTAAAGTCAGAAATTAACGAAATGCATTTTTAGCGTCTCCTGCCAAACCTGAAATTGGTGTCAGGAGATAGACAATTAAATATTAAGACAGATAAGTGAAATCCATTTCGTTGCAAGTAAACTCGTTTGAGATTTCTCGAGCTTCAAAGCTTCAAAATTGTCATTGTTCTAGCGCCAGTTTCTCGAAAACAGTTAAATTTAGGCATGAGAAAAGTAATTCAATAAGTACTTGGATTTTTTAGAAAAATATAAAAATTTAATAAAATATAGGGCATTTCATTTAAAAAACGGATGATGCCTCCGGTTTGAGGTAGAAGCGGCAACACCGCGCAATTTAAAATATTTTATAATGAGAGTATATTATGTTCATCTATGGCCAAAGCGAAATTCTCAAAACATCCTATTCGTTTATTCTCCAGATATTTTTAATAGGACACTCAACTTGAATCACCCTGAAACAGAGGGGGAGCTCTGTCAGTATGTTTCGCGAGACACCCTTAAATCGTTGAAACATATATGAACCATTTCTTAAGACTTATTTATCGTTTGGTATTACCTTTTTTATTTTGTGAACCTTTTAATGTATATGTTTTCTTGTATACATTTTGGCTTTTTTTTTTCAGCAATAGAAATAAATAAAAATACATAAAATGAACTAATTAAACATATGTTTAATTTGTCAGGGACTTATTTAACACTCAAAAATCAAAATAGGAAACTTTTATTTTGTACCCTCCCCCTTTTATCATTTTTTTAACTATCTGTAGTTTGGTGGAACAATTCATAGCACATTTGCTATTATTCAAACAAGAATATTGAACTTGTTTTTTTGGTTCCAGTCTGTTATACAATCGTACGGACTAAATTCTGACTTTAAACTCAGAATTTTGTTAAATTCCGACTTTAAACTCAGAATTTTGTTAAATTCTGACTTTAAACACAGAATTTAGTTAAATTCCGACTTTAAACTCAGAATTTTGTTAAATTCTGACTTTAAACTCGGAATTTAGCTAAATTCTGACTTTAAACTCAGAATTTAGTTAAATTCCGACTTTAAACTCAGAATTTTGTTAAATTCTGACTTTGAACTCAGAATTTGGTTAAATTCCGACTTTAAACTCAGAATTTTGTGTTTAAACTCAGAATTTAGTTAAATTCCGACTTTGAACTAAGAATTTTGTTAAATTCTGACTTTAAACTCAGAATTTTATTAAATTCTGACTTTAAACTCAGAATTTTGTTAAATTCTGACTTTAAACTCAGAATTTTGTTAAATTCTGACTTTAAACTCAGAATTTTGTTAAATTCTGACTTTAAACTCAGAATTTTGTTAAATTCCGACTTTAAACTCAGAATTAAAAAATAAAAAAAATTGTGGCCCTTCTACGCTTCCGTACTATTTCGTTTCGCAATTTTAAATTGAAAATATTATCAGCAAGGCTCATTAACTCTATAGGTTGGCTCGAGCGATCTTGACCTATCCCAACTCGGTGTGAGGGATCTACGTCACTCGGCGACCGGCTTGCTTTAGCACGGCATTGTCAATATCTCTTCTGTGTGCGTTTAATTACATATATTAATCTTTTTTTGTTCAAAATTAAAACTTTTTTGTTACAATAAAA
This sequence comes from Kuschelorhynchus macadamiae, assembly GCA_030620095.1. Classification (NCBI taxonomy): domain Eukaryota; kingdom Metazoa; phylum Arthropoda; class Insecta; order Coleoptera; family Curculionidae; genus Kuschelorhynchus; species Kuschelorhynchus macadamiae. Next base: position 445,051 of record JAUTXW010000286.1, read on the forward strand.
TGCAGCCTTTAAGATACAAGTTATTATAATTTTAAACTTAGGTTTAGGGATGTTGGTTTAAATTTTAACCAAGTTTTTTTTCCATTTCAAAAAGTTCGCATCTTATTTGAAAAAATATGATGAGTAAAAAATTCTTGTAAAAAGTTTTAGCGTGACAAGTAGTTGTATAACTTTAGAAAATGTACATTTTTTGTTATACAAGGTGTCTCAGTATTGTGTTCTCGTTTTTAGTGATAATGGTTACAGATAGAGAAAAAGTTTAAATATAAATATTAGTATATAGGATGACTTATATACCTACTTAAATAGTTTTTCATATACGAAACACCCTATATTTTATAACGTTTTTGAATTGTATCTAAAATTCTACGTCTAATTTATGTATTGTCCATAGGCCTAAGTTTAATTGTTTTCGAGATATTAATATTTAAAAACTTGGGATTTTCAATTTTGAACAGCTGTAGAGTCTAAACGGTTCAAATTAGAACAAAGCTGTTTGCACTTTCCTTATTTAATTTTTAATAGTCTACCATAAATTTCTTCTCTATTTCTAACCGTTACCAAGATATCAAGTATTTTTCATATTTTCTTAACTACAGATGTGCTATTTGCAGTAAACACAATTATTTAACTGTTCCAACATCTTTTTTAATAATAGGAAATAAATCAGCACAAAAAAATGCTTAAACGGTAACAAATTAAAAATTCAGTTAATAATTTTTCTCATTTTTTATACAGCTTTTCGTGGAGTCCACTTCAGAATAGCTTCCTTTTTTACCTTTTTTTTTCCTTCGCCAGTTCATTTAAATATTTCATTCTGATAAATAACCTTTGTCTTACGAATAGTCTTGGGGCATCTAGGTTTATGTTGTTGTGTCTATTTGTAATTATTTTCATTCATACTTTACTCATAATTTACGTAAAAAGTCTTTTAAAATATTCACATATGTACACAAAAAGACGAAAATGTCTTAAAACTTTCACTTGAGGAAGTAAGAAAATACTCTGAAAAACACAACTGACATCTATCACAACGAAAAGGTCAAGCTGAATAAGCAATAAACTGGCCGCCTTGTCAGACCGGGTCGCCAATCGACGTCACAACCCCCCGCCTCACCAGTCCAACGGAGTAGGTAAAGACTGATAATATGGGTTTCATGTAGGATATAGAATCTATGTGTTCTGAGGATGCAACAATAAAGTTGGGCAACATCGACAATTTAAAAAAAGACTTACTTTTTTTACTGGATCTTAACCCCAAATAAAACACCACTCTAACAATTTTTTTAACATATTACTAGGTCATCCTCATATGACCCTTAATTTTGGTCAAAATTCAGAGTCAATCGAGTAAGTAGTATTTAAGCTATGTCGCGAACTAATAGACAGACATACAGACCGACAGACGAAACGACAGAATTGATAAAACATGTTTTTTACAACCATCTACAGAGCAAAATCTAATAGGCATATTGGCTCATATTTATCAAAGAAATAAAAAAATTTTGTCTTACCCAACCGGTACCCAGAATGTATCAGCCGGTGCGGGACGCGACGAATAGGTAAATCGAGTCACGTGTTGAAGTGCCGCAACTTATATTTTTATTCAGTAAACTTTGACATTGTTAAAGTTTAGAATCGGTAGAGTTTTTGGTGCACCCTGTATACAATATTCATGGTGGAATACTTAAGGGTGCCAACCCTGTTCATAATCTGATAGACCATACTGAATCTGATTGCCATAAGTGAACAAAGTTCTGCAGACCATTTAAAAAGAACAATATTTTCTAAAAAACTCTGTATCTCGGAAAGGAAGGAAAATTTCAAAACCGCTGGATATTATTTTCTGTACCAAACTCTAGATTATTTTGGATGCACACAGAGAAAAATAAATGTTCCACAGTAAAAGTTTTGGTCGACCAAACTTTCCAAAAAATGACAGGGTCTTATATAACACCCTGTATAAGACTGTTTCGAAGGAGTCTTGAGGCTGTCCTTATCGGGCTGCATACTCTAGGAATTGGTCAAACAAAACAACCGTAACTCAAAATCGTCATCCGTATTGAAAATATTTCATTTGAATTTCCAGTAAAAATTTCTTTGGTGTGCTTCGAAGTTCCAGCAGTTTAGATTCGAAAAATATTTGGTATCAAAAAAATTGCCGATTGGATGTAAACGGGCTCAAGGAAAACCTTTAAATCCTCATTTTCTTTTAATGTATTTTTTTCTTTTAATAACCTGTTTTTAATGATGCTTACCCTGCTGTGTATTTCTATCCCTAGCGGGTAGGGTGGACTCTTTGGTAATTTGCATAGAGGTGTCCGCTACAATAACTGCTGGAACGGTTACAGATTTTTCTCTTGCCTTCGAAGGGCTCGGAGCAATAACATTTCTTTCTTCATATAAATGACGTTTGGAGATACTTGGGATTTTAGACACTTCTACTTGATCAGTCGTGGAAGTTATTTTATCCTCTGTGTGATTGCTGGTTTGGCACGTACACTGATTTCTTGTTTCATTTTTATTTCGAGTTTCTGATACCTAAGCAACAAAATGAATCAATTTGAGCGAATAAATAATTAACTAGTAAAGTGTTTTTTCTACGACTATCAAATAATTTCTTTATTACAAAAGTGATTTTAGTTAGATAATGTTATTATTGTTATTGATTACCTATGCTATGGATAATAGACTTATATCATACCCATGAGTAAGTATTTCATTACTCTTAGGCTGCGACCAACAAAACACTTCTATCGTTTAACTGTGTATTGCCAAATCTAATACCGCGCCTGCGGTTAAAACAATTAATCGCGAATGCCATGAAAAAACGAAAGAGCATAATCCGCACGTCAGGCGACGCCATATTGTTGTCACATTTAATTTATATTGAAAATAAATTGTTTTGCCTACATTTCTTTCTTAAAAGTCAGTTAATTTCCCTTAAAATGAGTTTAAGCGATCTGCGATCTTTAATATTGCTAGTACACCGCCACTTCGGGCGAATTATTACCAGAAATTTCAAGGAAAAAGTATGCAATTGTGTATATACTATTTACGGAGTGGCAGTCAAAAGAATGTTAATTCATTTTCGGAAAATGTCCCTCTTGTCTAATTTGGAGAATTGTCAGGAAAGTATAAATCTTCCTCATTATGGGCATATTACTCGATGTTAAAGAGTACGCTTGTTATTAAAGAAAATATTAGTATTGAAACCTATCAGAAATTAAGTGTATTTTTAAAACGAAACTCTGAAGATTAAAGAGCTAAAAAGTCTGGAAAGTTCACACCAATATATAAAAGAAGCACGGGATAATACTTATATACCTGGCAAAAAAGGTAAGAGATTTAGACATTTTATAAATGTACTTAGTTATTTGAATAATTAAAAAGTAAAAAGTGAAACAAACTAAAGATATTCTTTATGTGTATGGTATTAAAATTTTATACTTATAAACTATATACATTAAAAAACAATAATTTGTCATTGTGTACTAGCGCAAGCTCTACAGCAATGCCGCGCCGCCCCAGGGATAGTGAAAAAGTGTACTTACAAAATAACGAGTTGCAATTTCGGCTAGATTTTCTCGAAATTGTCTTTCCCATTAAAATTTCTAATAAAAATAGTTTTTGTTGTTTATTTTTAGGTTGCACTATACGTATCGATTCCGTCTGATTCCATAGTGTTGCTGTAAGTTTCTGCGTAAACGGTATTTTGCGAGTATTTTGTTTTGTTCTGCGTGGCGAACAAAATAAAGTTGTTTTTGATTTAGTTATGGCTAAGGAAGGTTTTTTCAAGGATTTTACGAACAATTTACCCTCTGTAGATATGTTTATGGTGATGGATTACATCAAAAATGACGAACGTTTTAATTCATCTGAAAGCAGTAATGTAAGTATTTATGTGTGAAATATATATATATATATATATATATATATACATATATATATATATATATATATATATATAGGCCAACGCATTGTTATGAATAAAATATAAACAAAGCCGAATCTATATCATGCTGGTTGGGCAAATATTTGAGGTTATAGTCATTAGCATCCTATTTTCATAATAATGAGGTTATTTATTTATTGTGTCATTTTTTCACCCATCAGTTTAAAACGTACATAATTTTCCACACGTCTTCTTCGAACTAAATAAAAAAATATAATTGAATGCATGTATTTGTTAATCATAACCTTATTTCGAACTTACATTAAAATGGTCTGCACAACAGAAAAAATCGCTTTTTGATTTGGGCATGTCACGTTATGCTGCTGTAAACCATCGTTTCTTACGATTATAATCCTCCCACGTACAAAATTTTGTTTGGTGTACTTACAGATGTGTTCGTGCAACGGGCAAAATACCATTTATTTTGTGATCGGTACATATTTAGTCATTCAAAAACATGCGAATTCTTCTGCTAGATCTCGCGCTTGCAAATTTTTGCTTATAGCCACGTAAATAACACCGCAATAAAATTTAAACTCACTTAAGAGGCGACAATATCCTAAAAACAAGAATGACGCTATAATGATTATATGCGGTGTGACGTCAGGCGGTTATAACCTTGGAAAAACCAGTTTATAAGCCAATTTCTGGCATTTCAATTTTAAACGGCTGTTTTTTACTTGATATATTCTTTTTCATATTTTTGGAATTTATTGTAAGATTTATAAGCATATGAGATTTTATTTTCTTATGAATAGATCCAATTATGGGCATAATGGGAGCATGCCAATCAAACGAACTAGATTTAATGGATATTAACAATATTCAAAATCTTGGATGGGTTTTATTGGTAACTATTCCTAACACGAAAACAAAAATATTAAGAAAATATACGGTAACCGGCAAATTTAACGATATTTGCAAAATGTATTGACCTTCGACCAACTAATGCGGAAAAATTAATTTTTTATAGATTTTAAATAGATGTCCCTATATTTTTGTTGATATTTGGATAGAGCTTATTTTCCTCTTTTCAAGAATGTTAAATATGTCTATATTTGGTTTAGACGTTTTCGCTCTATATTGCTTTAAAAGTCCTGAAATAAGATTTATTTTATATGCTTTTAATCATAGTAGCCATGAACCGAAATCGCAGGTTGCTGCGTTTACTTTGTAAACTACGAAAGCAGTAAGTGCTAATCTAGGTAGCCATGGAAAAACTAAAACAAAAAAGCATTTGTCAAAAATTAAATTATTTGTTCATCATGGTTTATAGTGAAGAAGAAAAATTAGAAATAATTATTTTATAAAAATATTAATGTTACAGATGCACAAGCCGAATACCGGCACCTCCACCCTGGGATGCAAGTTCCAACCAGGGCTACATTTTATAATGTGAACGCAGTATGCGGCAAAGAAAATCCCTGCAACGAAAGAAGCGAACAGTTGCAGAAATGAATATATTGCTATATTTTCGAGGTATGCAATAAGCAGGGGCGTGCAGTCCATGGAAGCAGTGCTTCTCCAAAAAAAATTACAAAACATCTTCTAAAATGTAATTTTTGAAATAGGAAACCATTAATTTAGTTTATATTAAAAATGCTAAAATATTATCTTAATTATCAAGCCCATAATAAATGCGGCCTTGACTCCGACCAAGCGACAATAGAAAATGGAATAGAACCTATGCGGGCCGCTAGCTTCTCTGCAGCCTGTATGCTTGATTTCCTGTGAGTCTAGCCAGAGGTTATTGAACTTTTCACCGGCTGTTTGCAATTTTTGCATTTCAGTCGCGTGCTTTAAGTGGGGGCGGAAGCTATCGTTGGAGTAGGTTCTTTGTTTGAACGGCTATCCGCGTGTTGTGTGATATGTACGTCGCGTCGTGCATGGTGCGATATGGGAGACAGTAATACGGACGTGGATATGCAAATACCGTCAACTTAGGCTGTCGGTAATAACGTTGAAAATGTTGGAGAATTTAGTAAGAAGAGTGTGTGTGAATGTGTGGTGTGTGTCTTAATAATAAAGGGATTTTCAACATTCAACTTCGCTGATAAGCTTGAAATAATTTCCAAAGGAAGGGCAAAACCTCCTATGAAACATTTAAATGGCAACAGTGAAAATATAAGTAAATTATTTTGTTGGCCCCATGTTTACTTTTTGAAAATGAAAAAGGTCTCAGGAATAAAACTGGTTTTTCCGATTTAAACAATTTCCATAAAGCTGTAAAAAGACACATTATGTCCAAAGCGCATTTGCGGGCCGTCATAAAAGAAAAAGTCTTCGGCAAAACCAGAATTGAACACGTCCTTAATAAACAGTTGGAAATTAGTCACCGCCAACTCAATGAACTAGTCGATAAAAATAGGCAAATATTAAGAAGACTTATCGATGTTGTTGGTTTTCTCGGACAGCACGAATTGGGATTTACAGGTCATGACGAAACAATGGTTTCTTTAAATAGAGGAAATTTTCAAGATTTACTTAGTTTAACGGCTAAATGTGATGATTGCTTAAAAAAATCATTTAGAGCAGTCTAGCGTTTTTCGCGGAACGTCGAATCGAATCCAGAATGATTTAATTTCCGCTGTTGCAACCATTATTCTAAAAAGCATTAAGAGAAGATTGGCGAGTCGCGGTTCATTGCTATTGTTCTGGACGAAACAACTGATATCACTAATTTTAGCCAATTATCTATAGTAATACGCTACGTTAAAACAGACGGAAGTATTCAAGAGCGATTTTTAGGTTTTAAGAATGTGTCCGAAAATTGTACAGCAGATGCATTATGTACCGTAGTTTATAACGTTACTAAAGAAATTAATAGAGAGAAAAAATTAGTTGCTCAAAACTATGATGGAGCTGGAGTGATGGCAGGGCAATTAGGGGGTCTGCAAGCTAAAGTTCGAGAAACTTTCCCAAGTGCTGTGTTTGTCCATTGTTTTGCTCATAAATTAAATTTAGTTTTATCCCATCAATCACATTAACAGTGTAAAGTATTTTTCGTTAGTTTAAGTGGCATGGCTGCTTTTTTTCCAAGTCAACAAAACGTACACAAGCTTTGGACTACATTGTCCACAAACGATTGCCTAAAGTAGTTCCTACTAGTTGGAACTATAATGGAAGACTTGTGCCAACAGTATCTGAAAATCGTGAATCACTGATTGAACTATTTGAGAATATAATAGAAAATAATAAAACGTGGGACTCAGAAGCAATAAATAGTTCGAGGGGGTTTTTGGACTGTTTGAAACGAGATTTTAATTTTAATTATTTGTTGAACATATTTTTAGAAATATTTCCAGTCTCGGACAATGTTTTTAATATATTACAAACTAAAACAAATGATATTGCTTTTTACCTAAAAAAAGTGGATGATTTTAAGTACATGTTAAGCCAAAAAAGAGATGACTTTGACCTATTTTGGGAAAAAACGATGACGTTAAATGTAGAGCCACAAACCAGGCATCTTCGAACAGACGAGGTGGGAGATGTTCAAACATCATACAGACGCCTCTTTTATGTAATAATCGATCATAATATAGCGGTTTAAATGATTTTAAATTCCTCGAGCTCTGCAATTTTGATGAATTTAAAGGAAAAACTTTTTGCAGAAGATGCGTTTAAAGCTCTTCTTCTTCATTATGGCCAGTTGTTCGACCGAGTGTTACTGCGATCTGAACTAAAAGTGATTTACGAAACGGATGACATTAGCGCAAAAAATAAAGCTAAGGAACTAACGCAATTTTTAAAAGACAAGGAGCTGGAAGATGCCTACACCAAAGTGTCGAAATTGTGTGAATTAGTATTTTTCAACACTTAAACGTATACAAAATTTCTTGAGAAATTCAACGGTGCAGGAGAGACTTTCGCATACATCGTTGTTGCCATTGAAAATAAATGTCGGAGCATCGACGTTTTTATGATTGACGAATTTGCAAAAAATGATCGAAGAATCGAATTACATTACAAATAGGTAAGTTTCTAAAAATTGCTCCCCTTTCTTAAAATTTCACTGCACGCCCCTGGCAATAAGTTATTAAACATTTTGTTTGATAAATTCAAAATATTAATCTTACTCTCAGAAAACCCGTCATTCAATTAGAGATGTGAGTAGGTATGTTGGAAAATCTCTAACCAAAGTTCAAAATACTTTAAAAAATATATAAATATCATCCATATATATTAATGTCTGTCCAGGAGCTTACTATAAATCAAAAACATTTAAGATTAAACTTCTGCCAACAAACGATTTTTCACAAAAATGAGGATCACGATTTTTTAAATAAAATCCTGTGGAGTGATGAGGCGACCTTTACAACTGCCGGAATGTATAATTAAAAAAATACGCATTTGTGGGCACCTGTAAATTTGTACCCGCATATATTAAAATTAAACGCCAAGGTCGAATGTCCCTTAATGTTTGGTGTGGTATGCTGAGAAATAAAGTGATTGGTCCCATTATTTTTGAAGGTGCTCTAAATGGGCTTAGATACTTAAGGTTTTTGCATGCAAATGAAATTGCGAATTTTTTGGAAAACGTACACCTGCAGAGTTATTTTAATCTTATATGGCAGCAAGACGGGGCACCGCTACATAATGTCGCCCCTATAAGGGAGTTTTTGAACAACCGCTATGATATGTGGATTGGCCAAAACGGGGTTATTTATTGGCCACCAAATAGGCCAAATCTAACTCCGTTAGGTAATTTTCTATGAGGATATTTAAAAGACGAGGTGTATAGAGAAAGAAGCAGAACGTTGGAAGATTTAAGAGGAAAGATTGTAGAAAGCATATGTAATTTAAATACTAACTTTAATTTTATTTCAAATTCAATTAATAAATTGGAAGAGAATTATAGAAAATGTCTTGAAAATAATGCTGGTCATATCCAACATTTATAAAATTTATAGTTTATTTGTTTAATTAGTAGTTGTTGTTAATTGTTTTTTATTTTTAAGTTGCCAAAAAAATAAAATTAAATACTTGTTATATTATAAAATTAAATCTTAAATTATAAAATATACAACCGTTTTACATAATTTTGTTTATTACAATTTTATTACAAGTAGATAACAGGTTATAAAATAAAATAATAGTCGTTTTCCTATCATTTCGTATTCTCAATGCTAAATGATTATAGTTAAATTATAGTAAAAACGGCAGGACCGAGAGGAATGTTTACGGGTTTTGTTTTATTTTTTCCATGGCTACCTATATTAACACATATTGCTTTTGTAGTTTAAAAAGTAAACGCAGCAGTCTGCGATTTCGTTCGACCATGGCTACTATGATTAATAGCACAAAATAAACTTTATTTCGGGATATTTAAAGCAATATAGAGCGAAAATGACTGAACCACATATAGACATATTATACACTTTTGAAAAGAAGAAAATAAGCTTTATCCAAATATCAACAAAAATATAAAGTAATCCATTAAAAAAAATGAAGTTGGTGGCAATACCGCATTGTTGGACCACTCTGTATGCGAAAAAAAAATGTTTTCCTGGCGGGTCACCAACAACTTTTGTATTTAGTTTTTTTGTGAATCTGTTTAAATAAAAATAGGATACATTAATAAATCATAAAAATACACCCGGTACACAGGACATAGCTTTAGACCAAGGGTCTTCAACCCGCGGCCCGCCTTCTAATTTTTTTGTGGCTCCCAGAGCCTAAAGAAAATATTGTACCGCGCCGTGCCCGCGAATGATACTCCAAAGACGCTAGCGCCACCTAGTTAGAAGAGATCCACTCTGTCAAGTCGCGATCACGACTACCCACAAGGCCACTAGATGGCGTTGCATGTGTACTGAATCTTTCTAATGATTTTAGAAATTATCACTACTAGAGGGAGCTACTAGTCTAGTATCGTAGCTGCTCGAAATTCAATTCAAATTCAAAGTTGACGCGCTCGGCCTATAGAAACTCGGCATCACACGGCAGCAGCCAGTTCTAATTCCCAGAGCGAACGAAGCGATACAAGCGAAAGAGTGCCAACTAGCATAGAAGTTGCTACCTGTGCGATAAGTGATTATAGTGAGTTGAGTATAGTGTTTTGACGCGTGTAAGGCGTGTAAGGCGTGTAAGGCGTGCAGTCGCGCAAGTTTAGTTTTGTCGTGGACATTTTTATCGGAGAATTAAACGCGTTTCTTCTACCTTGATATTAAAAATGGCTTCTACTTCGGGTAAAAAACGAAAAATTAGTGAAGAAAAACGTATATTTCAAGAAAAGTGGACCGAGTTGTACTTGTTCATTAGTGTTAATAAAAAACTCATCTGTTTGGTGTGTCAAGAATCCCTTTCAGTCTTGAAAGAATAAAACTTAAAAAGGCATTAGTGCTCTAAAAAGTCAGCTTCCTCGACAGCAAGAAGGTTTAAAAATCAGAACATTGAAAATGAAGCAAGCGTGAAGGTTAGCTACATTATATGCCAAAAAATAGCTTTGAAATCAAAAGCTTTTACTGATGGTGAATTTATCAAGGAATGTATGGAGTACCCGTCTCAAAAACAACTTTTTTCTAAAGTTAGTTTGTCCGGTGTGAAAATTCACTAAAATAACGTGCATCGAAGTTTGTATACTATTCTGTTGCGCTCGACGAAAGCACAGATTTAACCGATACCGCTCAATCAGCCATATTTATTCGGTGCATTGATAATAATTTTGAAATCACTCAAGAAATGGTTGCCCTTTTTCCGATTAAAGGAACTACAAAAGGATGTGATATTTATTTTTTAATGACAGTACTGAAACGATATAATTTAGAATTGGCAAACCTTTCTGCAGTGTAACAGGCAGTGCACCATCCAGGTGATGAAAGTGGTCGTAAAAACTGTGAACTTCATTAAATCACGCGACCTCAACTACAGATAATTCCAAATTTTTTTACACGAAATTAATGCTTACATCGATTTTTGGCCCTTGCACTAAAAAAGTTGAAGACACTTGCTTTAAACGGACATCCGCAACTCTACTTGTAGATGCAGGCGCGGATATCACTGCTTTAAAGCGTCATGGTTGGAAGTCAATATCGGTAGTGGAGGACTACATAGACGGTTCCGTAAATAACAAGTTAAATACCACCAACAATTTTTTTTCTTTAGTAAATACAAGTGCAAGCACCGACATCACATCTTCTAGATATTTACAAGAAACAACTAAGAATGAAAATATTAATTTTGATATTAATACCACTCTTACATTAAACTTTAATAAATGTTTAATTATTACTATACATTTTAATGCCTATAAAAATAAACTGTTATATTATGTTAGCAAAAATAACACATATATGTCAATACATCCGTAATAAATTTGGGTTTCCTGACCGTTTATTAAAATAATTAGTACTACTTTCTTTTGCGTTAATTATTTTAAACGTTGTATATTTAGTAACAAAAGTTTATTTTAAAAAATGTTAATTTCTGAAGATGGTTTTGGTCAATAAAAAGGAATCTAATCAACAAAAAATATTGAACATAAATTGATCGAAACACACAAGAGAAACTAGTACAAAACATATTCATAATAAACGTGTTTTATTCATATTGTGTTATAGTTGTAAAAAAATTATAGTATTTTAATGGAATGTAATGGTTATTACTCCCTCATTTTTTATTATTAAATTTACCTTTCTAGAATTATTGACAACAGGTCTTTGCATACCATTTGAAACCATACTGTCCATACTGGCTAAAACGGGGGTCACTTTCTGAGGTAGATATTCTGGGAATGAATTAGTATAACTCCTTAATTCTTTAGCCATTTGATAAGAATACATCGATGGCACAATAGGTTGTCGATTTAGATTAGAGTGTGTTATAAGTAAGTCACCGTTCTGCAAAAATTGTTGGGGCACCGTGTTAGGTGGCAAATGATACGTCTTTTGGTTTTCGGGCTTTTCAGCTTGTGGTACTCTATCATGGTTCATACAGGGGCATCCTAAAAGGCAGTTATTTTCTATGCAACTGCTGTGAGGATTTGAAATAGACCTCTTAAAATGAGGTGGTCCTTCATTTCCTTCACCTTGTTTCTGAGATTTACTCCGTGGCCTTCCAACATTGTTAGTTTTTTTAGGAGCTCTTGTTTTAGTTCTAGTCTGATTAGGTAATATCCCCGGTTGAATTTCATTTACTGGCGGATGAGTAGATAATATAGAATTACTAACTGGTTTTATCAGTTCTCTTGGACAGACCACGGAAGGGGAATTATTACTACTACCAAAAGGAGGAGCGGGAGAAACGAAAGGTGTTCTGTACCCTATTGATGAAGCCTGTTTATTAGCCTCTAATGGTGATATGCTGGCTCTTGAAATTTGATAATCTGGAGGTGCTCTTGGATTACCTACATTAGCAGGCCTAGACGAGTTTATTCTAGCAGAAGGATGGATTGTGTTAATGGGTGGTTCCCTTGGATGTAGAAAATTGGTTCTTGAAGGCGGTGACTGGGGTTTTGGTATGTCTCTATAATTATATAATGGATTGTTTTGAGGACTGCTGAACTGGTTAGTCGATGAAATGACTTGAGTCAGTGGCAACTCGTTGAGATTAAGACTTTTTATGCGCTGAATAGTTTCCAAATTGCTCTGGAGCATAGTTTTCTGTACGTTGGGTTCTGCCTGACCTGTAATTGACAAATGAAATTTTGACAAAAATAATCAGAATTGAAATTATTATCATTATGTATATATTTTATTTAAATTATTATCATTATGTATATTGTTAACATTTTGGTTGGAAAGCTGGTTTATTGTTTAAAAATGTAAAACTAACATAGAACGGAAACTTTCACGGCTTCGATCAATTAAAAAATCATGGTTCTTGGGATTAGACCGTGTCAAATTAGAATTACTGTCCGGCGTTTCGCCTTCGATTGTACAAGGCATCTTCAGGGATCTTTACTCCACGAGATCTGAACTGAATGAGCTCGGAGAGATTCAGACGGGCTTTTATACCCGACTTGTGCTCGCCGAATCGTGACCCTGTGTTAAGATCGGATTTCACGTGTGATGTAAATCTTGAAATGTTTTTAATGTTTAAAAATGTCTTTCCTTTTGATGGAAGTTTTTATGAACAAACTTCGGAGGCAGCTATAGGATCTCCTCTTTCACCTGTAGTAGCGAATATCTTTATGGAATTGGACTAACATCCGCTCAACTTAAACCAAAACTCTGGTTCAAATACGAAGATGATTTTTTGGTTGTTTGGCCTCATGGACAGGATAATCTCCTCATATTTCTGGACCACCTTAATCAACAACATCATAATATCAAGTTTACAATGGAAATTGAATCTAATGGAACGATTCCCTTTCTAAATTTATGTGTTCAAAGGGAGGCCATTCTGTGTATAGAAAAACGACGCATACAAATTCCATTCAGGTAGAATTGGAAAGGAGAAGCTATAATGGAAAATTTCGCACCAAGATAACGGTATCGGTAGGTGTGGCTCAAGGCCGATTTACTCTATAGGTTGCCTCGAGCGATCTTAACCTATCCCAATTCGGTGTGAGCGATTAGGTCACTAGGTGACCGGCTTGCTTTAGCACGGCATTGTCCAAATCTCTTCTGTGTGCGTTTAATTGCATATATTAATCTTTTTTTGTTCAAAATTGAAACTTTTTTCTTACAATAAAATACAGCCTTCAAGATATAAGTTATTATAATTTTAAACTTATGTTTAGAGATGTTGGAATATTCAAATATTTCAAAAAACCATTTTCAAAAAAATATTTTGTAAAAAAGCATGACAAATAGTTGTACAACTTTAGAAAATGTACATTTTTTATACAAAGTGTCCTAGTAGTGTTTCTCGGTTTTGGTGATAATGGATAGAGATAGAGAAAAAGTTTAAATATAAATATTAATACTTAAATAGTTTTACATATATAAAACACTCAATATTTTATTACATTTTTATTTTATAATATAGGCCTAACTTTAATTGTTTTCGAGATAATGATATTTAAAAACTGGGATTTTCAATTTTGAACAGCTGTCTAAACGCTTCCAATTCGAACAAAACGGTTTGCACTTTCCCTACATTTCTTCCCTATTTCTAACCGGTACCAAGTTATCAACCGAGAACACACTATGGGGACACCTTATGTATATTATAAGTATTTTTCATATTTTATTAACTATAGGTATACTATTTGCAGTAAACACAATTATTTAACTGTTCAAAAATATTTTTTAATAATAGGAAATAAATCAGCACACAATTTATGCTTAAACGGTAACAAATTAAAAATTCAGTTAATAATTTTTTTAATTTTTTTATACAGCTTTTCGTGGGGGTCCAGTTCAAAATGGCTTCTTTTTTTTACCTTTTTTTCTTTTGCCAGTTCATTTAAATATTTCATTCTTATAAATTGTTTTTGTTAGAAGAACACTAAAATGTCTTAAAACTTTCAATTGAGGAAGTAAAAAAATACTCTGAAAAACACAACTGACTACTATCGCAAGGAAAACGTCAAGCGGAATAAGCAATAAACTGGCCGCCTTGTCAGATCGGGTCGGCAGTCGACGTCACGACCTCAGCGCCCCACCCGCGCGTCACCCTCGACCGATAGCTGCTCATCGAAGTAACCTAATAGAGTTAAACTCTATTATATATCATTTTAATGTTCATTATATTAGATATCATATAAAATTTTATTATCTAAAACGAAATAGTAAAAACCAAGTCCATAAAAACGACATATTTACAAAAAAACAATATTTATTGTCCCTTAAATAAAACTATTTTATTACTAGGATGCCTTATGCTTTCTGATTTGTTCGTTTTTTTGTTTGGCAAAATGATATAACCGAACACTGGCATACCTATCTGCCACAGCTCTTATTAAAAAAAATCGAGATGGCTGTCTAATGCTGACTGCTCATAGCTATGAATTAATAAAGTTGAAAAATATTACTATTTATAAATTTTCTGAGGGTCATATTCACTACATATGTAGCTGATAATTGTTTTTTTTTTGGTTACACAAAACAGCACTTTTTATAAGTTTTCTGTTCGAATGCATCTCTATAACTGCTTTTGATCACGTGATTGCGTCTTCTTTCCAATTCTACCTCAATGGCAAATTCTCACCACTATCCAGCACAAAAGAAAGGTTATTAACTCACTAGTATTTAGAGCCATTTCGATATCTGATCAAGATACTCTAACATCGGAAACATCGAAATTGACCGAAGCTCTGAGAGGGAATTTCTATTGCACTGAAGATATTACTCGTTCAATTAAAAGATATAGTAATCCAACCCCGCAAAAGGAGAATGATAAGATGCCACCGTTAGGTAGTGTTGTTCTTCCTTACATACATGGCACCACAGCCAAAAAAGGACTTCGGCGATCCAACCTACATACAATCTTCAATAGACATAAGAAGATTGGACAATGCTGGCGATCCCCGAAAGATATTGTACCTTTTCAAACAGAAGGAGTATATAAAATTCCTTGCTCCTGTGAAGAAGTGTATGTGGGAGAAACAGGACGCTCAAAATCTACTAGACTTAAGGAACATGAACGATGTATTAAAAAGAAACAAAATGTTCAATCTAATCCAGGAATTTATAGACGAAAAAAATTAGAGAATCTATTGAAATGTTTAAACATAAAAAAAATTTCAATAGAGATACGGGTTACGGTCTATATAACACGTGGAAACCGATCTTAACACAGGGTCACGGTTCCCCAAGCACAAGTCAGTATTAAGATCTCGTAGAGTAAAGATCTCCTGAATATGCCTCGTGCAATCGAAGGCGAAACGTCGGACAGTAATTCCAATTGGACACGGTCTCATCCTAAGAACGATGATTTCTGAATTACAAATAAAACTATTCAATCTCAGAAAAGAGAGCATTGTTAAAAACAAACTGAAATAAAAAAGCTTAAAAAAATTAAGGTAAACTTACTTAAAACTTGAATGACTTCAATAGGATTTACATTCAAGTCGTACTGCCGCAAATGTGCAGAAATATAATCGAGGGCCTGAGCAAGCACTTCATTTATATTCATTCGAACATCGTTTGGGACACAATCGTCGTCTGTTACTGTATCAATAATTTTCTTATAGGCTCGAGATATCGCACCGAGGAGCCGTATACTGAATTGTTCTGTTAAGAGATTCTGTAAGATGTTTCGCCACATGATGAGGGCCTGTATTTTGTTGTTAACAGTAACCGCAATTACTGTGGGAGGCATATCGCGATTCCCAGTTTGTTTAGGAAAGTCCTTTGGGTAAGGTGGTGGAGGCTTACTAGTTGGTTCTCTAGAACATAAATTATAGAGTGTCTATTGAAGCAAAAGATAGCGGTATTTTATTGCAAGGCCTTAATGTTTATATTTTACGATTATTGTAATGTCCAATTCTTCCGATAAAATATTATTAATAATAATAATAAACGCCTTTATTTGTACATTTTAAAAGCAAATATCTCGAATGTTATAATCATTGTTGCTATTGTTAGGGTTTATATCTACTATTATTGCATTAAATAACCTTATTAAGTTAAAAAAATAATTTATTCATTACAAAATTCGAAAACACTACATTTTTAAGCGGCAAACTAATTTGAAATGTATTTCTGAATCCACTTTCTAACAACTTAGAAGTTTTTGACTTAATCGAGTTCCTAGTATTTAGTTGGATATCCATTGGCTTCAATTGCTTTTAAACACCTCCTAGGCATGGACTGTATTAGAGGTCTACAGTAGTAGTAGTAGTTAGGGGGAGGTCTAGAGACCTGACTGGTAGGCCAATAAGGCCTTTTCAGTCTACCCCAGCTCCTCCTTCAACCACCACCCGCCACCAAGTGTACATCCTTGAATCTGCCTGTCCTTACTATGTAAGTCTGCATATCCTTCCATGCAAGATCCTTAACTTCGTCCCTATGCAAGACCGTAGTGCCGAAAATATCTCGTCGCAGTCTCGCTCGCGCTTCACATCTACACAGGAAGTGAAGCGAAGTTTCCTCCTCTTCCTGACACTCCGTGCAGATAGAATCTTCCTCAATGCCTAACATAAACAGGTGTCTCCTCAATCGACAGTGCCCCGTTACTATTCCTACGATGGAATTTAGAGCTTTCCTGTCTCGGGCTAGTAACCACTCTGTTCGGCCCTTATCGGGGTTCACGATGAAGTCTTTAGCTTGCCTCCCGACCCCGGACTGGCCCCATTCACGTTGAAGTTCATGTTGTGCCCATTCGTCGAGTGCTGTCCTTATCTGCTGCCTAGTGATGCCTAAAGCTGGTTCTGGTCCTACATACGGGCTGGTTGCGCCGAGTCTAGCAAACTCATCTGCTCTCTCGTTGCCCTCAATCCCACAGTGTCCTGGCACCCAAACCATTTTCACAGTCGCGCCAACTGCTCTAGCCTGTCACCGCATTCCTGAACCAAAACTGATCCCGTCATGGGTGAGTGAGTCGAGCGCCTTAATTGCTGCTTGACTGTCTGAGCATATGACAATCTCTCCCTCTGCCCCCTCTATGACTTCCTTCATCGTTATTGCCATTAAAATGACATATACCTCAACCTGAAATACCGTTGAAAACTTCCCCAAAGGGAAGCTGGACCCGGTTTGTGTTGCCTCAATATCAACTCCAGCACCAGAGGATTGCAACTTTGTCATACGTGAACCATCCATATAGCAAACAATTGCCTTTCTGGAGAACTCCAGCCTGTTTCTCTCCCAGTCCTCTCTTTCGGGGATTGAGATACTATTGATTGATAGATACTACCCTTATGCCATCTTAGTCTGCCTGAGGGTCGTGCTACTCTATAGGTAGATAACACAATGTGGGAGATCCTTGCATGACCCACAACCTCACCTTTGGTATGCCAAGCTCCTGCGTCTCTCATTCGCAAGTGCGTTGCCAGAGCCTCTTTCTTAATGAAAGTCGACAATGATGGCAGCCCTAGCAAGACATCCAATGCTGCTGACGGCGTCGTCCTCATTGCTTCAGTTATCGCTAGGCTAGCCAGTCTCTGGACCACCATACTATTGAGCCGTATGATATCCTGGGTCTTATGACTGCTTGGTACAGCCAGTGCCTGACCCTAGGACTTAGCCCCCAGGTTGTGCCTACCGCTACCTTTTCCGCTCTACGGAGAAGGTAGAAGGTCGCTATTGACTTCCTTATCAAAATTTCGAAATTTTGGAAATTTCTTGAACCTAATTTCCTTTTAACTATCATCCAAAGATTTTGTATTGGGTTAAGATCTGGACTACAAGATGGCCATTCTAAAACATCTACATGATTATCCTGAAGCCAGACAGTCACCCTCCTAGCAAGTGATTTGGATCATTATCGTGTTGGAATTTCCAAAGTACTGATAAATTTTTTTCTGCATATGGTTGCATCACGTTTTCCAGTATGTTAATGTATTCATACTGATCCATAGTACCAGTTATTCTATAAAGAGGGCCAACACCATTCCAAGAGAAGCAGCCCCATACCATGATTCAACCACCATCAAATTTCACTATTTACACTAAATTCTTTTTTGGTGGACGACGTTTTCCATCAGAACCAAATTTATTTACCTCGGATTCATCTGACCATAGTATCTGCTTCCACTGTTGGACGTTCCAAGGAAGGTGATTTCTAGCAAATTCCAAACGTCTCCTTCGATTCACTTCAGAAAGGTGAGGCTTCTTCCTTGGTACCCTGCCAAAAAGTTGTGCCTCGTTCAAACGATTACAAACACTTCGAATACTAAATTCCTTTGGACAAAAATTTTTTTTCAAATATCAACTGCTGATTTGTAAGGGTCTGTCTTAAAAATGCAAACAATTCGACGATCTATTTCCATATTCGTTTTTCTGGGACGTCACTTCCTAGGAGCAGTTCTAGTGGTTCCATGAATCCTAACATAATGAACAGTGTTAAACACCGCCTTTCTGGAACAATAAACCATTTCTGCAATACTTTGATACGAATAGCCTTTCCTATGAAGATCAATAATTTTAATAATGACTTGTCGTTTATTTTCGTTTTCGCGAACCCATATTGGCAGAACTTTGAATGAAGATTAACATTAAATTATTGACAGGAACGGAAGTCAACAACCCACTAAAGATCTATGGTAACGGTTGTGAATTTTAAAATGGGCATACTTGTTAGAAAATGTTGATTCAGAAATACGTTTCCAAATAGTTTGCCGCTTAAAAATGTAGTGTTCTTCGAATTTTGTAATGAATAAATTATTTTTTAAACTTAATAAGGTTATTTAATGCGATAATAGTAGATATCAACGACATGGAAATGACGTCATTGTACCATACCTAACAATAGCAACAATGATTATAATATTCGAAATATCTTAAACCAATCAGTGGCGGCTATTCAGGGGAAGTGCTACTTCACCAGGAAAAATAAACAAGCAAACATCTAACTATATTTATTATATATCTTTTAAAATTTTAGTTTTTACATTCATTTATTCACCTAATTGGTAAAAAATAAACCGTACATCTCGAATAAATGTTTTACTTGACCGTTGGCGGCATGTCTTTTTAAAACTTTCACTTGAATGCTGTTATAAAAACTATAACAATGGCGCAAACCGCTTCGACTTTGCTGGAGGTGCTACGTTTAGTTTACGATTCTCCTACTATGTTGACATGACGTTGTTGCATGGAAGAATAATGTTAACCAGCGTCATACGATGCTCTCAGTGAATATCGAATATACTACACCCACGTGTCGTTCAGTTTGCGGTGGTTATTTACTTTTATTTTCGCGGATTTCGCTGTAACCGGTGAGTTCCTTTGCAGTTTGCTTGACTGTTTTGTGTTATATTTATTTATGGTGTTGTTACAACTTCAAATTCGAAGTTAGTAAATGTGATTGTTCAAGACTGGAATAAATTTATTGCAAACTGTGACAAATCTGATGAAAAATCAGTCCTCCTTGCGAAAGGATTTTTAGGTGAGATGAACGATTTTGAATTCACGTTTCTGGCATTAGTGTTTAATGACATTTTCTCAATCACAGACATACTATTTGACGTTCTTCAAAAAAAATTGCTTGTCATTCATTTTTGCATATCCAATATAAAACGCTGTGAGGCGCTCTGTAAAAAAAAGAAATGAACATTTTTTTAATACCATGTTTGATAAAGCAAATTCTATTACAGAAATAAATTATTACAAACGTGAGCTTGCTAAGCTTTCACCTGAAGAAATTAGGGCTAAGTATAGAACCCTTTTTTGTCAAATATTGGACCATATTTTAATGGAAATGACCTAAGATTTCAAAACTGAAAAACTTACATTTTCATGTTTGGCAGGTTCTGCAAAATTTTCCGAATATAGTTTAAATTTTCCGATTGGCCCGTTTGAAAATTTGTTACAGTTATATGGAGAAATATTTTAAAAAAGTCAACGACTTAAAAATGAGCTTGGTCTTATTTTTGCCAATGAGAATAATTGGAACATATCGCTGCAAAAGCAGTGAAAAAAATTAATGAAAATAAATATATTTTTACCGAAGCATATAAACTGTTTTCCCTTATTTTGACAATACCGCTGACAAGTGCTTCAGTGGAAAGAAGTTTTTCTTGCTTCAAATGTGTAAAAACTTATTTAAGAAATACAATATCTCAAGAAAAAGGCAATATTTCAATTCAAAAGGGATTTGTGGAGGGGATTAGGGCAACTCATCCATTTTATGAAGATGTTGTAAATAAATTTGCTGCTATGAAGCATAGGAGAATTGATTTAGTATGCAAAATTTAGGTAAGTCGTAAAAAATATTCTACCTCCTCCACATATGAAAAAATTCTGGAAAAAAAATTATTGCGATATTTTCTTGCTTCATTTGCACTTCACTTACTTTTTCACCCTCGAGTCGCCACTGAAACCAATTTTGTACTAGCAACGGTTCAGATGTTCGTAACGTATCGTTTCCAATTAGTTTGCCGTCACTGTATATACATAATATTAAAAAATTCTTTTATGACGTCATCACGAGCGTCATTCTCATGCTCCGCCAAAAAACACAAAAGTTTGTGCAACTTATTACATAACATTGACCACACATGGAAGAACATTTGAGATCCAGGTTTCTACAGGAACAGTTTTTAGAGCACCGACTCTCTTTACAATTGCAAAAAATCAATTTTAATAGGTCAGAAGGCGCTACATCTTCTGTGGATTGTATAGATATCATTTCTGATCTTTTTTCCAGACATACTGCAAAGGGTTTAATTTATTATCAATTCATTCTTGAATCTAAAATACACAGCTTATCACATTTGCAAAAATGCAGATGTTCTGCAGAATCTTCAGTTGGAGGCAAAGTAGCTAAATTAAACGCAGACTTAAAGCCTTGTCTTGATGCGATTCTATTGTATAAAGTGTATCTCAGATGAGTCAGATAGTTAATATCTTTAATAAGTCTTGGACAGTGATACAGGTTCAAAAAATAATTTAATCCTGACTGAAAGAAAGCATTATTGTCTAAAAGTCTGTCACGGCATCGACAAAGATCGTTATCTTTTTTTTTAATAGTGACAAGCATATATGTTTTTATTTATTAAATAAAATTCTGTCAGATGTCCCAGTTTGTCTTGTATGTGACATTTTGACACCTTTTGCTGCTTTCCCCGGACGGAGCATGGATATATTTTAATTCTTCGAATTATGTATAAGCAATACCATTATATTAGTGTCCTCTGAGACAATTGTGACACGGTTTTTTGACATGGATAATTACACAGCTGTTGAGTTGATACGAAAATCAGCATATCTTGCTGCTAAATGCGCATTTGTACCTAAGTCTTCAAAATAGGTTTGAAGGATCTTTATAAATTGCACTTTATTGTGGCTATTTTTTAGAACATCCTCTTGTGGTGCAATTACTGAAGCCTGAGCATGTATGGACATTAATAAGCTGCCCTTTGCTCTGCGTCTTTCTAGCCTGTTTCTAGTAGATATATTATTTCCACAATAAGCGTCAAAAACTATGGCACAACTCTTATTATAATTGTGAAATTTTTGCAAATATGATAAGCTGTGTTTTTTAGATTCAAGAATTGATTGGTAATAAATTAGACCCTTTGCAGTATGGGTGGAAAAAGGATCAGAAAGGTAACCTGATACCTATAAAATTACTTTGATTTTTTGCAATTCTAAAGAAAGTCAATGCTCTAAAAAGTGTTCCTGTAGAAAACTAGGTCTCAAATGTTATTCCAAGTGTAGTCAATGTTATGGAATGAGTTTTGAATTTGCAGAAACTTTTGTTTTTTGGAGGAGGAGGAGACTGACACTCGTTATAACGTCATAGAAGAATTTTTTAATGGTATGTATGTAAATTAAATTAATACTTATTTTACCTATATTAACATTACACAGTTTAAGTAAATATTAAAGTTGATATTTGGTTTAAAAGGTACAGTAAAAGTTGAAAATCTATAAAAGATACAGTAAAAATAGCTCTATCTCTGCTACAATTTACTTTAGAGAAAAAACGATAAGAGGTAAAATGTATTAAATTTAACTCTCTACAAAAAATGTGCTTAGTTTCTTTGAAAAAAATTATGCAATCGGAGATTTAAAAAAAAAACAAAAAATCGAAGATGGCGACGGTTTTTTGAAACTTCCCCCACTGGGGCTGAATGGGACTTTTGAGGGGTTAAATAGGAGATTGTTACCTAAACATTCCTGTTAAATCAGTTGATTACTAATTTTTTTCAACGTATAATATTCAGCTACGTTTACCATACTAATAAATAACTATTATCTTCTTGTCATAATGAAATCGTTTTGATCGTCATTTTTAGTGATGGCAATTTTTGTCGAACTGAGTACTCTAATTGATTTATTATAATCCTAGGACCGCAATGGATTAATTGTGGTCCTGAAACAATGAACTTAGCAACGAGAAAACGGCTGCCTCTCGGGAATATTTTTTAACAAAATTTGCACAATGTTTGACATCAGAAGATAAAGTTTTGTCTTGTCAGATATTATTCATAGCTAGTCTCATAATTATCATTATTTCGATCTTTATAGCATAAATAACTATAGTTTTGTCCTACTTATCCGTTTTATTATGATGTCTAGAGCAGGGCAATATACTTACGAGACATTTTTTTGAGCCTTTTTAAACTCTCCTTCAAAGATCCTGTTCTGATTTACTAAGGGTGTAGTGGTGGAAGTACCATTATTCTGAGGACTTTTCAAAGGTGGGCGTGAATCATTAATTTCTATTTGATCTCGTTGGTTCGTTGGAGGAAATTCAAAAATATTTCTTGCTAATGGTGTCGTATTCGAAAATTGAAAATAAGGATTTCCTATATTCGGTTGGAGTGTCGAAGGTTCAGTATGGTCTCTTACCATAGATATGTGATTGCTTTGGGAGATATAAGGTGCTATTGTTTGATAAATAGAGATATCTAATAAGTTCTTTCTGCTGAGATCAACGGGGATTTCTCTTAAGGATAAATTTTCTGGCTGTTCTGAAGAATTTTCTGCCTCCATTTGTGGCGAAGTCTGGGCTTCCTAATAAAATAAATTATCGGTGATATATAATAAACTCTTTACAAATATTGCAATAAATATTTAACGTTAATTAGATACTAAGTTTATAGCCCGATATCCAGCGTCATGTCGGCTATTAATCGAAAGCTTTACAAAGATGTAAAAAACAATGACATTGTTGTAACCGGTAAACCTCCTACTTTTTACTTAATTCTTGAACCAAAAATGAATGAAAAATTATTCGAGAGGGAAGTATGTAATGAAAAAAAATTACCCTCCGAGATTTTTTAACATATTCACGTTTCGGAGTCCCTTGAAGCCAAAAAACATATTTTCTCAATTCCATCGGTCTGTCTATCTTTCTGTTTGTCTGTCGGGCTGTTCGTGGCATAAATGCATAATCTTAAATGTACAATAAAAGAAGGATAACTAATAGTTAAATTGCTTAAAATAACCACCATCTGAATTAAGGCATTCGTGCAAACATGTTAGTTGGTTTCTTGTAGTTCCTCTTCGTATTTCCTCGGGAACTAACTCATTAAAAGCTTGCCGTACTCGATTTTCCAAATCCTGGAAAGTTTATATTGGGGTTTATGCTGTTCCGCTGTATTATGGTTCCCCAAAAAGACGAACCTGTCTTCGAACATTTCATATAACTCTTGACTCACTGCAATGCGCAGGAGCTCCATCCGATTATTACCAGCAAAAAATCAATAATTGCAGTGGTAACTCATCCAAAAATCCACTAACTATCTGTTAAATTTTTATCGTAGATACAGTTAAGTCCTAACACTGGAACCTGTGGTGGAAGATAGATCAAAATAAAAGAGTTCTAACCACACTACACCACTACTTGTTACGTTCTGGACGCGCCTTTCGCTAACCAAGTTAGCATCATCAGCACATGATATACACTAAAGTAATTTATCCTAACCGAGAATATTTATAGGTAAATGTGGTCACACTTGGTTGCACGCGACTGCACCGTTGTCAAGTAAACAATAGAGGGGACTATGGGGAATAGGCTCTCTGTCTTTATTTAGTGCTTTCTTACCACATTTAACTATTTCTATACTCTCAAATGCATCCAATAATCTATTATCAGATACATTTTTAATCAACTTAAGATTATTTATTCCTATTTGGTGGTTGTTTTCGAAAGCATATTGGGCAACGCTTGACTTTTCTGTTCTTCCGTGTCTTAAATGTGCCATGTGTTGTTTAAAACGAATGTTTATGGAGCGTTTAGTTTGCCCAACATATTTCAGATCACAGTCATTACAGCTAATTTCATAGATGCCACTCCTCTCCTTCAAGTCGACTTGTCTTGTCTTTAGGGTTTCCAAGGAGATTTTTCTGTTCTCCGTTTGGCTACTCAAAAACCTAAGTTTTTAAATACTTTTTCTAGACCTCTCGTATATCTGGGATCATATGGGATTACTATGAATTTATTGGGAGCCTCAGGTGCTTAAAGAGTAGTGGCATCTTTTAACATCTTCTTATGCTTATGTCAATTTACTAATTTACGTACAAAATTATTATATCCATTACTTTTAGCTATATTTTTAATACGATTCAATCCATTGTTAAAACGTTCTTTATTTAATGGAAAATTGACTAACTTGTGAGTTAAGAAATGAAATGCTGCCATTTTGTGTTGACGGCAATGAAATGAGTCGGATGTTATATACCTATCAGTATTACTAAATTTCCTATAAATATCAAATTCGAATTTATCGTTATTTCTAATAACTTACGTGTCGAGAAAAGGTAATTGCCCATTGTTCTCCTTTTCGTAAGTAAAATTAATGGAAGGATATTTATTGTTTAATATTTCTAAGAAAGTGTCCAAATTTCCTGTTCTAGTATCAAAAATAGCAAATATATCGTCTACGTATCTATACAAGACCCTTGGGAAATACTTAGTTCTTTTTTGAATTGGGTCTCTAATCTACCCATAAACAAATTTGCAAGGAACGGAGAAAAGCAATTGCCCATCGCAGTTTCCTCAAGTTGTTTATAATATTTATTATTGAACTAAAAAAAATTTTGATTCATACATAGTTTTGTGAGAAGCAAATATTCATCAATATTATTAATTATTATATAAATAATTTCTTCAAATTAATGATTTCAAGTAGTTCCTTTAGGTACTCTAAAGCTAGTGGTATGGGTACACTAAGAAACAATGAGCTTACATCAAAAGATATTAAAATTTCACCTTCTTTTAAGTGAACATTCTTCATTTTATCTAAGACTTCTAACGAGTTAGTAATCTCGAAGTTATCGTACGAGATATTTAATTTGCTGAATTCTTCTACTAACCATTTTGAAACATTGTTTGTTGGTGATCCAACAGCTGAAACAATAGGTCTCATGGACTTCCCAGATTTATGGATTTTGGGAAGGCAATACAGTGTAGATAACTGTGGGTTGCTATGTGTTAGTTTGAATTTTAGGCTATCGGACACAAGTTTTTCACACTGTTTTAAGGTACTTTTTTCTTCTGTTATCATTTTTGTTAACGGGGTTTTCTCAATTAAATCGTAAGGACCAGTTTGAATCAAATTGTCTACTCTTTCAAAATAATCTGTTTTGTCTAGTATAACAACCTTATTTCCTTTGTCAGCTTTTAAATAAACACATTCTTTTTTCTTCAGTCCCTGGACAACTTATTTCGATTTGTTGTTAACCACGTTTTTCGAGATTGGATTTCTGCAAGCCCCTCTAATGAATCCCTTAGTGGACTCTGGCACGAATTGAATGGAACTTTCGGTATTCGCTATACTAGTTGGACAACTATTACAGCGGAAGCTCTGCAAAATTCAAACCTTTATTCAAAAGGGCGATTTCTCTATTATCAAAGGGCTGAGAAGAAAGGTTTTCTACAATGTTCTCGATTTCCGAAGAAATTTGTTTTTGTGGTTTCAACTTTTTCAGTTTGTTTTTAAGTAAACATATTTTCTTCAAACATTTGGCATCGATAACTACGAACATTTTTCTTTGGAAATCTATCCATTGTTCAAATTCTAAATTACTAAGCTTATAAGTGAGTTTTTTAAATAATCCTCATGCTTCAATTTCAAGCATACTTCGTTTGCTATACATATTTTTAAATCTAGCCATTTTTGTTTGGCAAAAGATTGAACCTTCCCAATAACGGGTGATTGTTTAGGAATCTTGACTGAAATGAATTTAGGGAAAACTGAAAAAGACTTGCAGGGTTTTAGAAACCAAATATCTGCTGCTATATTTATCTTAGTACAGTACTTACAATAAAGGTTTTGTTCCGTTGACCGTGAAGCCATGTTAAGTCCTAACACTGGAACCTGTGGTGGAAGATAGATTAAAATACAAGAGTTCTAACCACACTACACCATAACTTGTTACGTTCTGGACGCGCGTTTCGCTAACCAAGTTAGCATTATCAGCAGATGATATAAACTAAAGAGTTGATGTATTAGCTATCAAGCGACATGGTAGATGGAAATCCGCTACTATTGCGGAAAGTTACGTAGCTAAGAGTCTCAATAATAACAAGGAAGTAGCGAATAAAATTTTATACAATAAGACCCAGCCAGTCTCTTGCAGTGCTTCAACAGTGACAGAAACATTGGTTAGAAATGAAGGATTTGTGGAGAAATGAGAAAACGTGTTTCCAAATTTTGTTAATAATGTGAATAATTGTGATAATTGTACCATTAATATTCATTTCAATTAATATCACCGGATTTTTGTAATATGTTGATGAAATCAAAAATTAAAGCTACTTATAATAATTTTAGATTATGATTTCCCTAGGGATGTAAGTTATGTCGTTAAAGGCAACCAAATCTTGTTGAGTAACTTTCACTTACGTCTGTCAAAGCAGTGTCAAAATAGGTTGCTTACAATACAGGGAGGGGGAAAATAACATTATTACACTCTCCATGAAAAGTAAAACAAATTTAAAATATCAGTATTTGAATATTCATCATCCATTTTTACGAAAAACCTTCCATGGTCTACCTAGCTAAGTTATTCATTAACCGTGCGCTTTTGTTGTGGATGGTCTTTGAAAACAGAAGAAATATTCAAAATACGCTCATATCTAAAAAATGGTGGGATGGGTATAGGAACATGAATGGAAATATTGTAGGTAAATTAGTGGTCTATTCGAAGGTAGTATAAAATACAGGGTGTTGTATTACGAATATTAAATTGTGATAAAAAAGTACATTTTTGCGACAACCTGTAGCATATATCGCGACTCTAACATGTAGCCATTTAAAAAAAAATCTAGTATTTAACTCTCTTATGCAGGTATAGGTAGATGTTAACAAAAGTTACTAAGTAGATCTGCTGCACTTGTGGTTACTTTGTATCAGAACAGTAGAAAAAAAGTAATTCATCATTGCCAATTTTTGGAAAAAAAATAGTGACGCTGTCTTCCGCGTTAATACAATTAAAACATAAAGGTGGGAGGGAAAAAGCGCTTATGGCTTATCCTTAAAAGTACGATCGAGGTATGTATTTATATCCCAAATTTTGAAATGTCTAAGGTTTTTGATATATATATATATATATATATATATATATATATATATATATATATATATATATATATATCAAAGATTATCGTTAATGTACCTACAAACAAATAAACAACAATTATAATTACAATGATTTGTTAAGTAAATGATACTGACGTGTTTAATAAAAAGTATTTTTAATATTTATGGCTAAAACAAACACATTTGACAATAAAAAGATTATATGCAGTTTTTGAAGAGAGATAATTGCAGATCTAATCATTATAAAAAAAATCACAATCCTATTTCAAAAATATAAAATTTTTGAGGGTTTTCTATAGCCGGTAATACAAGACAGCAAATACTGATAAAAAAATTTGGCTGCTGTAACCAAAAGAACTGTAAACAATAAAAGCTTTTTTCCTCTTTAAACTGCTGACCATATATAACTCAAAGAAAAAAATCGGTAAATTCAATAAGTAGGTTTTACATTGACGTACCGCAATGTTGTTACATGTTGAATTCGTACCAGTTTATACCATTTTCACATTTAATTTTTCTGCAAAATTAAAAGCCAATTGAAAAAGATTTCTTTTACGTTGATTCTTAAAAAAAATTATTTGGCCGTCTTTTTGCATTATATCACACTTAATTCTTGCACAAAAATTAAAATGTATTTAATAAGTAATATTTTCAGGCTGATTTTTTAAATATTTTATTAGGCCGCTATTTTGTTTTGCTATATTAGATTCCTATCAAAATATTACCAGTTCAATCTATGAGCATATTGAGACGAATTGGATAATTAATTTTTCTAGTACTAATTTTCTTAACATTGTTAATTTTTTATCAAAATTTGAAGTCATTTGGGTAAGTAGTTTTTAAGCTATGCCTCGAACTGACAGACAGACCGACAAACGGACCGACGGAATTGATAAAACATAGTTTTTGGCATCTAGGGATGCTAAAACGTGAAGATATGTAAATCCTGAAAGGGTGATTTTTTTCACGATTACAAACATTGTCCGCCATTTTGTTCGGCCATCTTGAATTTGTACCACAATTTTACTAGTTGACCCTATACCACAATTAGTTATGGCACACAATTTGAAATCAATCCATTAAGTAGTTTTTCAGGCTGAATTTTTTTAAATATTTTATTAAGCCGTCATTTTGTTTGTTCCGTCATCTTAGATTCGTACTAAAAAAAAAAAAACCAGTTGATTCCACCATAAGTCATCAACTGTATAAGTCATTTTTTAATAATAATTTTTTTAACATTTCACTAGGCCGCCATTTTATTTCGGCATATTGAATTTTAATCAAAATTTTACAAGGTCATATCCATATGACCTTTAATTTTAAATCAAAATATGAAGTCAAAAGTCTTTAAGTAAGCTATGGCGTGAACTGTCAGACAGACAGACGGACCTACGGAATTGATAAATTAATAATATTTTTTGGCATCTAGGGACGCTAAAATGTGAACATATGTAAAACCTGAGAGGGTAATTTCTTCACGATTACAAACATTTTATTTGGCTGCCATTTTGTTCGGCCATCTTGAATTAGTACCACAAATTTGCTAGTTGATCCCTATACCAGAATT
The DNA here is from genome assembly GCA_030620095.1 of Kuschelorhynchus macadamiae. Taxonomy (NCBI): domain Eukaryota; kingdom Metazoa; phylum Arthropoda; class Insecta; order Coleoptera; family Curculionidae; genus Kuschelorhynchus; species Kuschelorhynchus macadamiae. Next base: position 474,619 of record JAUTXW010000286.1, read on the forward strand.
AGTTATGGCACACAATTTGAAATCAATCCATTAAGCTGTGTTTTCAGGCGGAATTTTTAAATATTTTATTAAGTCGCCATTTTGTTCCGCCATCTTGGATTCGTACCAAAATGTTACCAGTTGATTTCAACATAATATTTGATGTTTGTGTAAAATTTAAGATAAATTGGTGGAGTAGTTTTTGAATAATATTTCACTAGGGCGCCATTTCGTTTCGCCATATTGGATTTTTACCAAAATGTTACCAGGTTGTCCCCATATGAACCTTAACTTTTGTCCAAAATTTGCATTTCAGAGTCTCTAGGTGACGAAAAACATGTTTTTCTCAATTCCGTCGGTCTGTCTGTTTGTCTGGCTTTTAGCGGCATTTTGGTCAAAAATTAAGGGTTACATGGGGATGATCTGGTAACATTTTTATAAAAACCCAATAAGCTGAAACAAGATAGTGGCCTGGTGAAATGTTAAAAAAACCATTTATCCAATTTACTTCAAATTTTGCATAAAGATTAATCACCTAGTAATATTTCGATATAGACGAACACACTGATAATTCAATTTTTATATATGGTCAGTGGCGTTATATTTTTTTTATTTTTTGTCCCCTCTATCCTTAAACAAATTAATTTGTGTATCTGCACAAAGCACTCAGAGCAATTTTGAAAAGTCTGTGCCTGTGTATACATGCCATATTACCTAATGAATATCAAATTAATATCGGTTAATTTAACAAAAAGCTGAAAATGCCACTTAATTTTTTCAATAAAGCAACAGCCTTCAATTTACTTTTACATTACCCTGGTATAAATAAAATAATCTAACTTCTTGCGGATAGCCAGAGAAAAATATATTTTACGAAAATTGCTTACAGCTTGCAGACAGCGTGTAACAAAAGTAAGGAAACGGCGAAATATTTCAGGTACCGCTTACCTGAATTTAATGAAAATATGTTCACTTGATATGAAATTAGATCCAATGGCCAGTTCAGCATTGCTACCAAGTTTATCGTTTTTCTGTTATAAAAGGATTTTTTAAATGGAATATATATTGTATTACTTTTTTAAAATCTGCGTGAAACTATCAATACATTTTATTAAGAGCACTTATTACGAAAGTCAACAGTTTTTTCGTACACAGAAAAGTAATATAATATAGGGTGTTCCACTAGAAATTTCCTTTTATAACAGAAAAACGGTAAACTTGGCAGCAATCCGGAACTCGCCGTTTGATTTGGCATAATTATATATCTAAGTGTACAGGGTCTTCCATTGAGGAGGAAAAACGGATTTTTTTTTGGATTTTTCCCGTATTTCTCAAGAAATTGAAAATAGTCAATCGATGTATTTTAGCTCGGAAAATTCGAAAATGGTAAGAAAAAAATTGAATGAGAAACAAAAGACTTACAGCAATGATGTTGCGTTTTTTTAAGAAGGGTACTATATGTCTATCATATAGTATCATATAGTACTATATATCTTCAACTGTTTTTGATTTATTAATGTTTTTGCTTTTTTGAGCCGTCATAGCACCTGAACGGTTGGACCTAGAGCAAAATAATTTTCACATTCTGATCTAAGTTTTTGATAAGCTATTTTATAATGCTAGTCAAACGAAAAAACGGAAATTATTTTGCTACCTATTTAATTGAATATATTCATATTACTTCAAAATTGTTGTTTGACTGGCATCATAAGATAGCTTATCAAAAACTAAGATATGAATGTGAAAGTTATTTTGCTCTAGGACCAACCGTTCAGGCATTATGACGGCTCCAAGAAGCAAAAATGTAAATTTTCAAACATCAGTAAATCAAAAACAGTTGAAGATAGACATGTAGTACCTTCATTAAAAAACATTCATACAAAAATGTAATAATATATAAGGTGTTCCGTTTAAAAAACGCAACATCCTTGGCGTAAGTCTGTTGTTTCTCGTTCAATTGTTTTTTTGTTACGATATTCGAATTCTGCGAGCTAAAATACAGGGTGTCCGGATTTGGTTGCAAAAGCAGGGTATCTCGCTTATTTTTAAAGATAGAACCTTGCAGTTTTCACGAACCTGAGCTAATTTTTTGTGAAACTCATGAAGCCGTAAACAAAATTTTCATAGCCTTCTTCGTTTATGAGATACAGGGCGAAATAGAAAATTTTGCATTTTGGGGCCTCCCTCGTATCTCGGTTATCCTTTAACTTCACGCAAAGGGAAAAATTGCTGCTTATGCAATTTGTTACGCTGGATCCAGTGGCGTAGTCATATTTTTCATTTGAGTTGTTATTTTTTAGATATGACCCAAAGTTGTGTTTTTTTAAATGGGACACCCTGTATATTTGTCCAGAAATTGATTTGTCCTTTTAACAGTTTCTCAAAAATGTATAATAGTATGGGTCTATTTTAATAAACAACAACAAAAATCCTAATTTTTATAATTATCATCCCAAATTTTACAATAGGCCATGCAAAACAATGCTGCCTTTCATTTAAAGTCGTTAACAATATCTACATCCTAACAATAAATCAAAATAAATATGTAATTAAATCTATTTATCAAAATATGTATTGATAATTTCGCACCAAAAAAGTACCACCTACCTAGATTTTATATAACACAAGAACAAAACAGTAATAAATCATTATGTAACAAGCCTTTTAGCAAAAATCGACTGTCTTATAAGAACTACAGTAACCAAGGAAATCAAAAGAACTGTTCAAACTGATTTCCATTTTGTTCTATGCGTGCTTCGCACAATTTTCGTATTCGTTTTAGGGAATTAAGCAAAATAACGGGATGATTTTGTAAGTAGCGAAAATTTTCTCTTATTGCATTTCCTAAATCTTGGACATTATCATAGTGGTCTTTGTAAATTCTATTTTCCAGATATCCCCATAGAAAGAAATCTAAAATCGACAAATCTGGGGTCCTAGGGGGCCATTTTATAGGTCCATTTGTTTCGATCCATTGATTGGTAAAATTATTGACCAGAAATAATCTCGTCATTCCAGAATTGTGTGCAGGAGCACCGTCCTGTTGAAAATAAATTTCGTTAATTTGCGCTAGAGGAACATCGTCAAGTAATTCAGGTATAGCTGCCTCTAAAATTTCTATATAGCGATTGGCTGTTATATTTCCCTCAAATATATAAAATTTTATATGTGTTCCTAATATGAAGCAGGACACATTTAGACCAAACCTGCCCTGCTGTCTTCTGGGAAATATTTGGTGTTGATTTTCCTGGGACCAGAATCTACTATTGTGCCTATTGAGTATACCAGAATTACTGAAATGTGCTTCGTCTGACCATATAACCTTCCTTTCAAAATCTCTAACCATATCGCATCTTTCTCGAAACCAATTGCAGAAGACTACCCGACGCTCTGCATCCCCTGGCTGTAAGTGCTGCACGAGCCTAAATTTGTATGGGCGGTATTTGTGCTTTTTTAGAATTTCTTGAACTCTAGTTTTTGGAATCCCTATGCTCTTTTCATTGGCCCTACAAGAGTTTGTAGGGTAAGCTTCTGCATTAGCCAAAACCGTAATTTCCTCAGCCTCCTGATTTTCTTTATTGTATGTTTTCGTACGAGGTTTGATAAATGATCCATGATTAAGTAAATTCTTTTTTATCCGATAAAAAGTGGATATATTAGGTTGACCCTTTCTGGATATCTAAATACAAATTAAGCAATAGTATTTCAACATACCTAAAAATTAACTATTTACCTGTTAAAATACATCTCAGAAGCTGCTTCAACATTTTCATTACTTAATATAAAACAAGCTAACATATCGTACTTTTCATAATGTTCGAAAGTTTGGTTTTCTTCCATAATAATACAAATATATTTTTACACAATAAATAAATACAAAAAACTAGCGCTATATTTTATATACGCGTACAAAATTGGGAAATCATTTGCGTCCAAGAAAACAAAAGAAAACGGCACCGTTTTGCATGGCCTACTGCAAAATTTGGGATGATAATTATAAAAATTAGGATTTTTGTTGTTGTTTATTAAAATAGACCCAAACTATTATATATTTTCGAGAAGCTTTTAAAATGACAAATCAATTTCTGGCCAAATATACAGGGTGGTAAAAAAACAACTTTGGGTCATATCTAAAAAATAAGATCCAGCGTAAAAAACTGCATAGGCAGCAATTTTTCCCTTTGCGTTAAGTTAAAGGATAACCGAGATACGGGGGGGGGTCCCAAAATGCAAAATTTTCTATTTCGCCCTGTATCTCATAAACGAAGAAGGCTATGAAAATTTTGTTTACGGCTTCATGAGTTTCACAAAAAATTAGCTCAGGTTCGTGAAAACCGCAAGGTTCTATCTTTAAAAATAAGCGAGATACCCTGCTTTTGCAACCAAATCCGGACACCCTGTACATTGATTGGCTTTTTTCTTCCTCAATGGAAGACCCTGCACATATTTTCATTAAATTCACCTGAGATATTTCGCAGTTTCCTTACTTGTGTTACACGCTGTATAACTAACATTGATTGCTAACTGTCAAAACCAGACTCAACTCATTAATTCTGAAAAGAATTTTCAAAAAAGTTTTGGATGGAATTATATCCATAATAATAAAGACTATAAATATACCTGTCCCAGACTTGTAATATCTATGTCTTCTGAACTCGCATCGCTTTGAGTCGGTATATTATCAGCGGATCCAAGCTCCATTTCACTAACAGGGTATTGTGTTTGATTTTGCATAGGCTCTTTGTTGGTCCTGTTGGTAATTTTTATCACTTTTGGTTTAACCTTGCTGTTGTTCCTACTGGTAGGCAAAGCAAAAGTTTTTTTAATATTGGTAAACGAGTCTTGCCTTTGCACCGGTGTGAAAGGTAAATTTCCATTTTGAATACTTTGTCTAGAAAAATGTGTATCATCCTTTCCTTCGATTGCTTCTGAAGATTGCAGGGAAGGCATATTTCCAGGCATTTTTGTCTTTAAAGTTTGCTGCTGGTGAATGTTCTCATCAGGTGATTGTTCTGCGCTTTTGCTGACGTTTACATTTTGACCCTGAATACTTTCTGAGCTTCTTCGTCGTACAGTTGGGGTCTCCATTATAATCGCTGAAACAAAATGTTTTCAATACAATTGAGTTAGCCGATACCTGATGAAAATCCATTATCGACTGAATAAAATACCTATAACTTTAATTTTCACTATATTACATTAAACCATGACAACTGTTTCGACACACAGTTACAGTTTAAGTTTCTTTTACAACGAGGTATTAATATCTAAATTTACAAGTAATAAAACTAATAAAAGTTCAACAATGGGAATTATGCAAATTTACCTGATTTTAGTAAAAGCCCAGATGTTTTAAATTTATTAATTTAGGTACTTTCTAGAAAATTGAATTTCTTTAATTTTATTTTGGAAAATTGTCATCAAATGTGTGTGATTCGTTTAGTAGATGAGTTGCGTAATGTGAATTATTTAAATTTTTTATGCAATTAAATCTGTCGGTTTGACCAATGTACACTTTAGGACACGAACCACACTTCAGTATGTAAACTCCTGGTTTCTTCTTTTTTGTTTTGAATTTGTTGTTTTTTATTATTTTCCCAAACGTATTGTTGGACTTAAAACTGATTTTTAACCCATTTCTAAAAAGGTGTTTAGAAATGTTACTAGTACTCAATTTACCTAGATAGATAGAGAGTATGGAGGGGTGACTTGCACCAACCTATTACTTAGGCCTCTCAGGTGGGCCCATTGTAACCTCCTTCGGAGTTTTACTCGTCGAGCCAGCCAATAGCATTGACGTAGTTTAGCACCGTAGCGACCGAACATCCTCCGATTGTGGTCATTTCTGGCCATCTTTCCCCCATAATGGATTCTCTGGTATTTACAAGAGCTGGGCAGTAACAAAGAACATGTTCAGCAGTCTCGTCGTCCTCGTTGCATCCCCTATAACTTGGATCCGGGAGGACGCCCAAGGTGTGAAGGTGTTTGTTCAGCTTACAGTATCCCGTTAGCATTCCTACCAGTTTCCTAAGATTTCCTCGAGAGAGCCCGAGGAGGTATTCCGTCCGAGCGGCCTCAGGGCCACGAATTGCGGCACCTCACTGTCTAAAACCCTTTCTCTCCCATCTCTCTTTGGGAATCTTTCTTGACTGTTCGTTTATCTTTAGATTAATCGCCTTAGAGCATAGCGGGGCGAACTTATCTGCTTTTTCATTTCCTTCGATTCCACTATGTCCCTTAATCCAGGACACTGTGACCGTATTCCTCTGGGAAACCGTCTCCAGCATCTGGTGACACTCAAGAATCAATCTGGATGTTATTTTATTCTTTTTTAGGATTTGCAAGACTTGTTTGCTGTCTGTGAGAATAATAACTTTTTCACCTGTTATTCTTTCGTTTTCTATTTGTACGGCACCTTGCAGGACTCCAAGCAGTTCTGCCCGAAAGGCAGTCATCCCTTTGCCTAGCGCCATACTAATTTCCAGGTCTAGTTCCGGTACATACACTCCCAAGCCAGACCCAGCTTGATTCTGCGAGCCGTCAGTGTAGATGTGTATGTCTGCCTCTTTTCCTGGTTCTGTTGAGACGCTGATGTCAAGTTTTTATTGAAAATGAAGCGGGAGATCAGGGCATTTGTTCGTTGTTCCACAAGGGGACAGCCTCCAGGAACACTCGGGCATGTCCCGGACCCCAGTTTTTTGCCCACCACAGGCCAACGGCATGCAGCTTGACTGCCGTTCTCTCTGCCTCGCCTTTCAGAAATAAATCAAGAGGCGGCAAGCACAGCGTCTGTAGCCGTCAGGCATGCTAATCTCTGTAGCTGTTGCATTTTATTCTGTGCTACAACTTGCTTGGCTTGTCCACCACACAATGGCTCCGTAAGTAAACATAGGTCGAATAACGGCCGTATAGAGGCAGAGGACAATCTTGGGCGACAGACCCCAGACTTTGCCGATAACTCCTCTGCACTGCCAGAAAGCTCTGGTGACCTTCTTTGATTTTTCACTTAAGTGTTTACTTCAATTTAGGGTGCTATCCAGGATGACTCCCAGATACTTGACCTCTTTAGGCAGACCGAGCTGCGTACCGAGCAGAAAAGGTGGTCTTACGTTGACCAGCTCGGTTTTTGTAGAGTTCACAGAGAGTGCGTTATCTGTGCACCATCTTCCTACTAGTCTTAACGCAGCCTGCATGGTTTCACACAGGACGTTTTCAAATTTTCCTGTTAGCAGAATAGTGATGTCGTCTGAATAACCGGTTGTGTAGAATCCGTGTTCATTCAGATTCTTAATGAGGCGGTTGACTACCAGGTTCCAGAGAAGCGGAGATAGCACGCCACCCTGAGGGCAGCCTCTGCTCACAAGCGTTCTCATCGTGGTGTCTCCCGTTTTAGTTCGACTGTTCTGTTCAGCATACAGCCAATAATGGTTGGGTGTACGCTGTGCCTGGTCAGAGCCAGTTTTACACTTCTGAAGGTCGCTTTGTCAAAGGCGCCTTCTATGTTTAGAAAAGCTCCCAGAGCCGACTGCCTATAAAAAAGCGACTCTTCTATTCTCTGAATCACACAGTGCACAGCAGTTTCTGTTGATTTTCTAGGTTGGTAAGCATGTTGGTTAGGGTGTATTTCCAGCAAAGGCAGATGTTCATCCCTAATCTGTCTGTCACAGAGCCTTTTCCGAGTTTTCATAAGAAATGAAGTTAGACTGATGGGTCTGTAAGATTTTGGGTGGGAATAGTCATCTTTTCCAGGGTTAGGGATCACCTCTCTCCATTTAATAGGTATATAGCTTAGGGCTAGACATGCCTTGAATATAAATTCTATGTGTCTGATGACAATCTCCAGACTCCACTGAAGCATAGCCGGGAAAACTCCGTCAGTTCCCGCGGACTTAAATGGTTTGTCTTTCGTCACCACTGACTTTGAATGTTTGACTGTGTTTTTGTTGGTTCAGTTATTCTACAAGGTGTTTTGTTTATTATACTTTTTGTTTTATGTATTTTCTATATCACTCACATATCAATATATCTATATCACTCACATATCAATAAGGACATAAAGCAAAATATAAACAAAATAAAATTGTCGTGGGACCCCAAGGAAATATATAATACATTCTGTAAAGCAATATCTAAATGTCAATATTTATATCACAGAAATTATTTTCTCAAATAAAGTAGCAGGTTGTGATATAGATAACGTCCCAGTTTGCTCCTGTAGCCACTGGATAATCATCAGACCTTCGGTGATGTCGATAACTTTGCTTTCAGGAAAGTGGGTTTCCAGTAGTATTTTTGCCTGTCTTCGGAGGTAACGGTATAAGTTCCGTCGCTCTTTCTTAGACTTCTCGGCTGCATAGTTGAATCTTTAGAGAGGACATTCTTAAGCCTCAAGGCCGACGACGTGTTGGAGACCTCGTTGCAAAAGTTTCTCCAGGCTGTTCTTCTCTTAGCCCTCAGTTTCTTTTTAAAGATCCTCAGATGTTTTTTATAATCTTCCTAGTTTTGGGTTCTTTTAGCCACATTGAAAGCCTTTCTTGTAGCTTTTCTGAGTTTCTCCGTTTCTCCATCGCAGCCAGAGTTTTTGGTATTCTCCTTAAGGGTGGATAGAGGGTTGACGAACCTCATGGTGTTCGTTTTAGGCGGGTTTCTGAACGGGATGCTGTTGGGTGGTTTGACAAGCAGCTTATAGCATATCCACCTGTGATCTGACATACAAATGTCGGAGAGACGTGCCAGCTTGTTACCTGGTCGTATATACTTATAAACGCAAGTCAATTTACCTATATAGGTTATAGTTTTAAAAGTACTGTGGTTACGTTTTTAACTGTTGGAAAAACTAAATTGATTGGTTTTTTTTATAAGATTTTTTTTGGCGATTATCTGATCTAATATCTGCTTTGTATCCGTTGTTAACTGCTATCCCTTTAATTAAATTTAGTTAAAACCTACCATTTTTTGTGAATAAGAATAAGTATGACATAAACTATTATGAACAACAATATCTGTGTGTGACAGCTTATGATAGACAGAGAAATCAGGTTTTTCGTTTTTGTGTGTTATAGTTAGAAAATTAATAGATTTATGTTGTTCTATTTCTGCGGTAAACTTAATTGTTGGATGTAAATTATTTATAAAGTTTAGGAATTGATTTAATTGCCGTTCTGTACCAGCAAAACAAGTAAAAATTTCATCAACCTACCTATACCAGTAGACAAAATTCTTATTTAACGGAAGTTTGTGTATTTTTTCTTCTAAATTGTTGATAAAGATGTCAGCCAACAACGCACTTTAATGATTTCCCATTATTAAACCCCGATTTGATATATAAAATTCACCATTAAATTCAAAATAATTTTGATTCAACCAGACTGAAAGAGCATTTAAAATATCCTGTTTTAGTATAGAATTTGCTTCATTTTTTACTAACAAATTTTCTACTAATCCTATTACTTCGTTTGGTGGAATGCTAGGAAAAAGGTTTTGAACGTCAAAAGATATAAATTTGGTGTTGTGTGATGGGAGATTGATACTTCTAATATTGTTTATTAATTCATAAGAGTTTTTAATACTCCATTTTGCATTAAAGTTGCAACATTTTCCTATATGTTCAATTAATTTGTTAGATAATTTAGTAGATAGCTAATTACAAAGGATACTACAGGTCTTATTGGTAAATCATTTTTATGTAATTTAATTAAAGAATACAGTTTTGGCGCTTGCGGGTTCATAGAAAATTTTCTTTTACTGTGTTTTTAATCATTTTTTTGAAAAACGTCTGTTGAGTCAAAGTGAGACTTTTCAAGTAAGAGGAAAAGTAAAAAATATTATATACAAGAAGTTCGAAGTTCACAAGAAAAAGCTGAACCACTTTACAGCAAACACAGAATTAAACACAAATAATAATAAAAACAACCACAGTTATTACAAAGATTTATCAACCTTACGGATGTCGAATTCTCTCAAAATGAAAATAAATTATTAGAAAAAGGTTTCACTTACAATTTAAAGCTCAAGGATAATCAGAAACCAAGAGAATATTTAGGAGTAGAGTGTGAATTGACCCTTGCCGAAAGCGATAGCACTAAAAAACGCATAACTGCAAGAACCCTAAGGAAACAGCCCCTTTCGCTACGGAATTCAAGACTGCAAGGGATATAAGAGAAATAGCCGAACGCAACAACATCCTTTTTACTAAGGCAATATGTAAATAAAACACTTGCTTTCTTAAATAATAAAAACTACTGTAGAATTAATTTTGATCCAACAGACGTTTTTCAAAGATTGATTACTATGAAAAATCTAAATTAATAACTATGAACCCACAAGCTCCAAAATTGTATTCTTTAATTATTAATAAGAACTGTAGTATCCTTCGTAACAGCTCCATCCTCTAAATTATCTAACAAACTAATTTAACGTATAGAAAAATTTTGCAACTTTAAAGCAAAATGGAGTATTAAAAACTCTTATAAATTAATAAACAATATTAGATGTATCAATCTCCCATCAAAAGCAACATACATTTATATCTTTTGACGTTCAAAATCATTTTCCTAGCATTCCACCAAACGAAGTAATAGATTTAGTAGAAAATTTGTTAGTAAAAAATTGAGTAAATTCTATAATAAAACAGGATATTTTAGATGCTCTTTCAGTCTGTTTGGATCAAAATTATTTTAAATTTAATGGTGAATTTTATAAGTCAAATGAGGGTTTGATAATGGGAAATCCAATAAAAGTCCATTGTTGGCTGAAATCATTATAAACAATTTAGAAAAAAAAAATACACAAACATCCATTAAATAAGAATTGTTGATGATAGTATTACTCATTTTACAGGTACAGAATGACAATTAAATCACTTCCTAAATTCAACAATATAAATCTATTAATTTTCTTGATCCAACTATAACACATAAAAAACGAAAAACCTGATTTCTCTATCATAAGCCGTCACACACAAATATTATTATTCATCATTTTAACTCATTTTGTTATAGTCTTCTAAACGTCCCTTTATCACATGAAAATTACAATACAGAGTTAAATTTAATTAAACATATAACAGTTAACAACAGAAACAAAGCAGATATTGTATATAAAAGAATCGCCAAAAAAATCTTGTAAAAAAAGCAATCAACTTAGTTTTTTCAGTTAAAAACGTTAACCATAGTACTTTTAAAACTATAAACCATATCGGTAAATTGAGTACTAAAATGTCTAAACAATTTTCTAGAAATGGGTTAAAAATCAGTTTTAAGACCAACAATAGATAGATAGATAGATATTACCAAAAGTACAGATATGGTCGTCAAATCTTAAGTTACTAATACAATAATTTTAAAAAGAATAGTAAGAATTAAAACTGAACAGTATATAATAATAAAACAAATAAGCTAAAATATAAATCGAATATAAGAACATAAATAAAATAAGGACATAAAGCAAAATATAAACAAAATAAAATTGTCGTGGGACCCCAAGGAAATATATAATACATTCTGTAAAGCAATATCTAAATGCTACACTCAATATTTGAAGTATCACAGAAATTATTTTCTCAAATAAAGTAGCAGGTTGTGATATAGAAAATACATAAAACAAAAAGTATAATAAACAAAACACCTTGTAGAATAACTGAACCAACAAAAACACAGTCAAACATTCAAAGTCAATTTGTCCGTTCTCGATATTCTCTTGTTGAATAGAAAGCTGTTTCTGTAAAAAATACTTTGGCTCATTTATTAAATGCATTGCCATTTAATGCTCGTATTTCGCGGGGTAAAGAATTGAAAAAAGTTACACAATTGTACATTGGTGAACTTGTATACATGGTTGTCTTGTGCCTAGGCACTTCCAATAAGATATTTCCCCTGGTACTATAAGTACCCAAACCAAACCCTGAAAACAGAGCTTTATTGCTATTCACATATACGACACATTTGTACAAATAAAGGGAAGGAAAAGTTAAATCATTTTTGCAAATAAAGGTATTTCGACAGCTTTCTCGTAGATATAAGTTAAAAATTAGCCATATAATTCTCTTTTGGCCCCGAAAAAACACACTCGCTTATATTTCCCGCTCCCCAAGAAATTACATAGTTCGATATAAAACTATATAATAAATTGTTAATAGACTGTCTTGATCAAGAATGAACTTTAATTTTAAAATCCCGATTAACGCCGAATTTAACCTAGAGCAAACATGGTCTACGTAAGCCGAAAATGACAAAGAAGAATCCAATGTAGTCTTCCAAATACTTAGTATCGGTTTTCTATTATAGAAATTCATACACACTGATTTTTGCTCGTTTAGTATTAAATCATTTGCTCTACTTCACTTATCCATATCGCTTCTCACTGCACGTATTTTTTCACTCAACTCTCACATTATTAGCACTTACTACAACTGTGGTATCATCGGCATACATAGCTATGTCATCGCCTCTCACATGCTCTGGCAAGTCGTTTGTAAACAAAATAAACAATAACGGTCCGAGAACGGAGCCCTGCGGGACACCAATTTTAACTGATCTCGGTTCAGAAAAATAACCACCGTATTTTATCACCAAATCTCTCTCAGTCACGTAATAATACGTTAGGGAAAATAATAAAAAATAACAAACTCACTCAAAACAAAAAGAATAAGTCAGGAGTTTACATGCTGAAGTGTGGTGTGTGTCCTAACATGTAAATTGGTCAAACAGGCAGATGTTTTGAAAAAAGAATAAAACAGCATAAGACTAGTTACAAAAAAATTTAAATAATTCACATTACTCAACTCATCTACTAAACGAACCACACGCATTTGATGACAATTTTAAAATTCTTCAAACTGAAAAAGTAAAAGAATTCCTTTTTTTTACTTTTTCCCATCTTTCATATCAAATTTTCTCTCAAATGGTTCCTTCTTCGTAAGAATACAAAATACCAATTCCTCTTAAATGGCTCTGGAAAAAGCCATTCTCAAGAAACTATTTTAAGTACTACTCTATTTCTTCTTTCTATAAACTCGATAACAAATTGTATTCCCTCTCAGGTAACTTGCAGATTATTTGGAGACGACATACTAATCTACCATTCTTCATCTTTTCCTCGCACAAATGAAAAACAACTTCAATTATGTTTAAACCACTTTCACAACTGGACAATGAAAACAGGCTTCAATTTCCCTCTTTCTAAATCAAAAGCCATCAATTTTTGTAAAACCAGAAACTGCCCAAAAACAAATATACTCGATATCCAAAAAACAGAAATTCAAATGAAACTATATAAAATTTCTATGATCATTTATCTTTCCTTAAAGCACATTCCCTTAAAGACCTAAATCTGCTTAAAGTCTTATCAAATACGACCTTGGGATACTATCACTCTATTAAAAATGTATAACTCCATAATCCTACCAAAACAAGATAATGGCGACTTCATATACAACTCTGCTAAATCATCATATCTTAAAATATTAGATCCTATCCCAAACAAAGTCTATTACAAACCTCCCCCCTTGCAAATCGCCGATTGTACTCTCTAGCAAAATCAGCCTCCCTAAAATCTAGACTCCCTCTAATATACTACGAGAAATTTTTAACTCATTCAGTACATTTAAACCCAGAAAATACAAAAGCAGCAAATGACAGATTAATAGACTTTACCTCCTTGTTTCACCATCCATTTTTCTTCCATGGATTATACCTCCTCCCAAAATCAATTAGGATCTACTCAACCTAAATAAATCTATTTTTCCTCACTCCAAAATCATTTCAAGTTTGAATTACATAATATCTAAGGGGTCAAAGTCAAAAAAACCATTATCTATACAGATGGCTCGAAAACTCCAGAGGGGGTACGATGCTCCTTTACCATAAATGACTTAGCTTTTAAATTTAAGTTAAACCCTTTATCTTCCATGTTCTCTTAAGCGCTATAAGAGTAAATGAGTCCCGAAATCCCTCCCAACCCCTAACAACTCGTATTCTGGAATTGCTACACATAGCAAATTCACGATCTTTTAATATCTCCTTCCTCTAGATTCATAGCCACTCGGCAATCACAGGAAACGAAAAAGTAGATTCTCTCTCTAAAGCAGCTATTAGAGATAGCTAGTACATTTATTCTAACCTTATTCACTAAATTGGAATTCAAAAAATATTTATTTAAAATCTTTAACAGCTTCCAACAAATAGACTGGGACATGCATGAGGGTAATAACAAGCTGTATCAAATCAAACCCACTTTCAAGAAATTTTTTCATTTTCCAGAATTATCCAGAAAAAATAATATAATATCACCCACTCCCTCTTTTTGAGAAAGGGTCCTACCCCAGTTTGTCCCCACTGCTCAAACCACATGTCTGTAGGGGAGATCGGGGTAAGATGACGAAGCTATGGGAAAATGAAAATATAAAGCAAATACATTTATTTGAGGGTTAAATACATATCAGTACAAACATGTTTATGACTTAGTGTCAAATTAATCTTACCAAAAGTATGAAAATATAAATGGGTTTTCTACAAACAACAAAAAATGTAGGTAATTTTCTTCAACTTACCCCATGCTCTGGGTAAGTTGACGAACCTATTGAAGTAAGATGACTATCCACAAAGATCACAATTAAAACTGCCAAAACCCTCATAGTTGTTGCATGCTTCATACCACCATGATAGACACTGACAACATTGCAACCAATTTTCAGATGGTGGGTCACTATATTCCTCCTCACATCCAGGGCATAAATATTGAATGTCACTACTGGAACCTGCAATATCAGCAGCCTCAGGCAACGGCGTTTTTCAATATTTTTGTCCTCTATTTTCTGAAATTGTTGATTTTTTTGTATGTTCAATTGTTTCTTTTCTTGTTTCAATTGTTTTTGTTTTTCTTTTTCTTCATTCTCTCTTTGTTTTTGTTCTAGTTGCAATTTGATTAGCGTGCTGCTTATAACAGAAGATGACATTTTCTTTCTAAGGTTTGAGGACCGTTCAGCCATTGCAATTGGTCTAATATCCCAGATAGAAGGAAGGCAATCACTGGAAGTGCCCTCGTCTGTAAATAGTTGACGTTTATGAGACTTTATTTGAAGTTTCTTTGGAGCATCAAATGTTTCTTTTGATGTGTTCTGCTCTCGTGTAGTAACCGATTTTATATTTTGAACCAATACACTCAAAGGTATTTGGTCCTCTTTATCAGGTGACGACGAATCTGCGCTTCCTACTGTCGACCTGGTATTGTTAACCATTGAAAGAGCACTGTTATCCTCAGATTGTTCAATACGTTCAGTTGTTTTAGAAGGTGTGAAATCACTGTCGTCAAAAATCAGCGGGTTAAATGGCTCAATGCCACAAGCTCTGAAGCCGTTTACAGCATTGTTTACATTGGCTGCCCTGCAGTAAGCCTCTCCAAACAAAGGTCCGATATTTTTATCAGTTATTAAAATTCCTGGATGATTGATTAAGAAAGAATCACACATTTGACTGTAAAATGATTTGAAAGGGTCGAAAAAAAGCGACGTCGAGAGGTTGTAGTCGGTGGGTCGTGTGGGGTGGAAATCCCACTAGCACAATTCCATTCTCTCGGCAAAAGTTTATTCCTGGGAGGGAAATGTGGGAACTGTGGTTATCAACCAGTAATAATACAGGATCGTTAATAGATGGTCTTGCATAATGGGCAAAGTGTTTTAGGTAGGCAAGAAAAGTTTCAGCCGTCATCCAACCTGAAGGTTGTGCCCTACCATCAGAACCGGGAGGACAACCATTTAACAGTTCGGGTTTCATTCTAATTCGGCCAAATATCAGAAATGGGGGTATATATGACCCGGCAGCATTCATTGCACAAACCAAAGTTGTATTTCGACCTCTCTCGGCTGTCACTATTTTAGCAACTCGTCGCTGGCCTTTTGGAGTGATAACTTTGGGTAACTTCGTTGGTACAGTTGAAAGTCCGGATTAGTCCGCATTATAGATACGGTCTGCTTTAAAATTGTATTTGACTTTAACTTCTTTCAAAATTGAAAAAAAAATTTCGACAGCGATCTTGTTGAATCCGCGTAGCCATGCAATTGAAGTGGCTTCAGGATTCCTCAGACTCAGGCTGTTACGTGTATTAAAAGTTTTGAACCAATCAGTCCCGGCTGCTTTTGTTTCTCTGTCGAACCTGTGTTCTATATGATTTGCTTCTGCATAATGATATGCAAGTTTTCGAACTTGCATGCAAGTTAACCCAAGACCTCGTTGATTACATTCTGTTAGGTAGCTAACAAATTCTTTCGTCTGCTTAGCATTGAAGGTGTTTTTGAAGCGGCCCCCACCCTCCGGGAACTCTTTATTTTGAGCGTCTCTTTTTATGTATCTTCTCAACGTGGGTTCCGGTATTCCGTAAGTTATTGCGGCTGCGTTACAAGATAACGATCTCTCTCGTACTTCTTTCATAGCTGCTATAAGAGAGTCTTCATTCCACTCCATACGATTAGATTTACGCTTGTATACTCGCGGCATTCTGTAAAAGAAGTTACTTCAATATATTGTTTGCTTGGGGCAATATGACGAATTCGTCATCTTACTTCCGTCATCTTACCCCCGTTGTATAAATTTATCCAATTTTAAGGTTAAAAGTAAACACAAACAAAAACATCAAGGATTTTACTACTGACAATAACTATTGGTATTAAAGAATTTCTTGTAACAAATTAGGTTTACTGACTTACCTGATGAATGCACAAATCGTTATTAAATTCACGAAAATACTACAAACGATGCCATCAAAACAGCTGTTTACGTATTACTGATACGGTAGCGACCCGGCCGGACGAGTGGGCATTTATTTTAATACGAGGCATTGGTATCTAGATGGCGCCAGTAGTAGCGCTGTAAAAATTAATTCGGTTATTTAAATATACAAGTTCGTCATCTTACCCCGTTCGTCATCTTACCCCGATCTCCCCTACTACATATCTTTTCATGTCCCTTCTTAGTTCAACAAAGACAAGAGAATTATATCACAAGCAATATTACCACAGACATGAAATATAATATCATAAAAGCCAGAAATGTTCTAAAATATAGCAAAGACTGTAATATTTATAACAAGATTTAAAAAATAAAAACAAGAATAATAATAAACGTAGTCAAAAAAAAGCCCAAATTCAAATTAAGTAAGTAAGTAAGCATAATTCCCCATTGTTGAACCTGTATTAGTTTTATTACTTGGATATTCCGATATTTTTTTGTTTTGTTTTTGAAAGATAATATATATATATATATATATATATATATATATATATATATATAAATTGTCATTGTAAAAGAAACTTCATAGGGAGAAGGCACTATGTTTCGAAACAATTGTCATAGTTTACTGTAATATAGCGAAAATTAAAGTTATAGACGCTTTATTTAGTGAAATATGTTCATTAATTCTGTTTCTGCCCAAGGCGAGTCGACTAAATTATCGTATAAAAAGAGTATTCTAAACTCCCTAATATACCAAGGCCTTTCAACAAAGACCAGGACTGAATTTTTTACGCCCAGTGCAACGAGCTACATACCTCCAAAAATCAGAAAATATTATCCAAATAGGCTTCTTTTTGCGAAATGTCAGTTGTCATAAATTATTTATTTGATTTTGACGCCGCTCTAAAGTTGAGATATTGTTACCACTCCTCTAAGGATCGTGATGGATGAATTAAAACAACAAATATATGCGATCAAATTTAGTATTCGTCTTGAAAAATCAGCAACTTTTTCGATGATTATTACGGGTTTGGGAATGGTCTATGGCAAGATCTGCTTGTTTTTGATGGCATAAAGAGTTTAGTAATGGCAGCGAAAGTTGTGAGTTGCAAGGCGGTCCAAGTGCTCCTAGTGTGGCACTAACTGAGGAAACCATCAATACCGGAGCAGTAATTATTCGCACAGAGTCACGTCTGTCTATCCCACAGCTCTCAAATATTCTTAAAATATCTGTTGGAAGTGTTTTTACTTTTTTACACAAGCATTTAAACATGTCTAGAGTTTGTGCTCGCTGGATTCCACGTATACTGACACCAGATCAAAAGCGAATAGGGTAACGGTTTGTGAATACTGGAAACAATGCGTTGAAGAAGAAGGCGAAGAATGGTGGAAGACCATTATTACTGCGGATGAAGCTTGGGTCTATTGTTATGATCCGCAGATGAAGCAACAGAGTACGCAGTGGGTAGAAAAAGGAGGACCACCTCCAAAAAAAGCACGTGCGCAAAAATCTGCCGCTAAAGATATGGTCATAACATTTTTGATCACAAAGGCATGGTAGATACGCACATGGTCCCACATGGTAGTACAGTAACTGCCAGTTTTTATAAACAAGTTTTGTTCCAGTTGATGATCACATCCCCAAAAACGACCTGAGCTGATTGGAAAGCGGAAACTTCATCATGATAAAGCTCGCCCTCACGTAGTGAATATAGTGACAACGTTTTTGAACACTAAAAATATCAAGTCTGTACCGCATCCTCCATATAGTCCTGACATAGCCCCATGCGACTTCTATATGTTTCCTCAAGCAAAAAAAGACCTCAAAGGACGACGATTTCAAACAGAATTGGATGCTGTTAAAGCTTTAGAGACGGTTTTGAAGAAGCTCTCAAAGAATGGCTTCCGCCATGTCTTTGAACAATGGCAGCACCGTTGGGATAAGGTTATTGCATTACAAGGGGACTATATAGAGCGTGATAAAAGTATTGTTGTTTACCATTAATAAATAAAGTTTTGGTAGTAGTAGTCCTAGTTTTTGTTGAAAGGCCCTCGTATTAAAGGTAATTATAGAATAGAAACAGATAACATTCAAAATTTTTGTTATAGATATGACTGACTGATGATAACCTGTTTTGAGAAAATATTTTTAAAGTTGAATTATGTCCAGATACAGATTAAAAATTGTTGAGCGGTAAAATCTAAAAAATAGCGAACAATTATTATGTCAGGTTTAAATAATGCCGAATAATACCATAAGAAATAATTTACAAACATAAAATAGGAATGTGCAATTCGTTTTGCCATAAATCAAAGCTTTAGATTTTATATCTTTCAGATTTAAAATTTGTGAATTTTTTAAGCATTTGCTAATTAATACCGCTATTTCTGTTTTGGTTGTGTTGCACTTTTTACCTGGCAAGTGATGTTTTCCGACACTATTATTATTCGGAGCACTAACTGTATTATTGTTTTCCTCTATAGCATTTTTAGGTATATTATCCTGTATTGTCTCCTCTAGTCTTGGCGGTTTCTGATTGACAACAGTTTGTTTGGGGCGTCCCAATGACGATAATATGGATTCCGTTATGGATTCGTTTGAAACGGTATCGGGCTTTTTTGAAAGTATCGGACTGGAGTCTTTTTGCTTAAGAAATGTTGAAGAACGATCTGAAAAAGAAAACAAGTCCTTTAATAGAGTAAAATATTTTTTTTTGGTTTTCCAGTTTTTTTAACTCAAAAATCGATTTATCGAAGCGAACGTAAACTCTTATATTCGTTCATTTTGTAACAACCTTAGACTATAACACAAAAGGATAGACTCAACATTTCATTCATAAATAGTTTCGAAAGTCGGATCTATTATTGTTTTTCGCGTGCTGTGGGTGCGAGAGAAAACATATATCTTCCTCTGCGTCGCCGGTCCCAAAAATGGCAACCCTGTTGGCTTTCACTATAGACTGAACCAGCGGCGGCTCGTTTATCTTTAATTTATATATGTTTATAGCAAGCAATTTAATGTGTTTTTGCCTATTTTAAGTATATGTTAGACGCGTAGTCAGAAATTCGGGCCGGGGGTTTAAAATCAGAAAGGAGGTGATATAAATATTTTGCGGTCCGTTTGACTTTCCTTGTAAGAGGAAGGTATTCTAATCGTATAGAAATCACCCTCCAAGTGTTTTGCAGATCTTCACGTTTCAGGGATGTTGAAATTCTCAAATCCGTCGGTCTGTCTGTCTGTGGCATAGCTAAAAAACTACTGATCCGGTTGACTTCAAATTTTGGTCAAAAATTAAGAGTCATATGGTAATATTTTTGTGAACATCCAATATGACGGAACAAAATAGCGGCCTAATAAAATGTTAAAAAAATATTACTAAAGAACTGCTAATCTAATTTACCTCAAATTTTGCCTAAAAATTAAGTGTAATCCAGGAATAACCGGTAAGTAAGGTAAGTTGAAATCTTACACAAAAATCAAGTGGGAAAATGGGATCAACCTGTAAAATTTGGTATATCCTATATGGCGAAACAAAATGGCGGCATAATTTAATGTTTAAAAAGTCAATAAAATTCCATTTCCTACAAAAAGAATCTCTTTTTATGGAGGAAAATAATAAATATAATAACTGATTTTTTATAGGTAAGTAAATATAAAATAATACCGATAAATAAATCAATAATTTAAAAATAGTATGTATATTTGTCTGTTCGTAAGTATGTATGTAGGTATGTTAGAAAAATAAATTTAAAAAAAATCAAAGCATTGTTTTTTACCCGGAACACCCCTCATAACAAATTCCAAAACAAACATTTCTTTCATATATATATATATATATATATATATATATATATATATATATATATATATATATATATATATATATATATATATATATATATATATATATATATATATATATATATATATATATATATATATATATATATATCTATATAGCTTAGGGCTTCGTCGTCATACATGTGATCCCGAAGTAGATTAGACATCCAAATAATTCAAAATTCAATTGAAGATTGGCAAGTATTTCATAGTATTAAGAAGGTAACTAAATCTTTGATGTTTTTATTACAAATACTATCAGTTTTATGGAATAACCCAAAAAACTTCTCAGCTGTCCTTCATGTCTCTATAACTATTTTACTAACTTTAATTTGAATATATTAGGCATTTATTGTAGATCTACTAGAAAGTTCAATAAACATTTAATATATTTGTTTGTATTCTCTCCTCTGTTATTTCCAAACACTTGATTTACTTATACAGAGACATAATTTGTATTGTCTATATTTGAGAAATTATAAAACAAAAAATATATCAGAATTACATTAAACCTTTGAATATTAATAGTATTGATGTATAACAAAATTTAAAGGACTAAAGCTTTTATGTACTAAAAAGGTTAGGTAGGAATTGCAATATATTTTAATTATATATTAGATATAACCCGAGGAACTAAGTAATTTGGAATTTGGTATGTGGAGGAATAACGTGAGCTACTTCCTCGTAGGTATCTGAAGAATAAAATTTTAATATGATTTGAACAAAACGTTTTATAACCAAGAGGCATTTTAAAATTCCCAAAAAATACGTTTGTTTTTAAACAAAAGCAATTAGCCATAGAAATATAGAACTTATTCGCATTCAAAATAAGTATATTTGTATTGTAAATAACGCATTTAAGTATTTGGAGAGCTAGTGTATTTTAATGTTTACATTATGTAAAACCCAACCTAAAATTGGCAAAATATTTGTTTTTGTTGAATTAGAATCCATTTTTTTTCTTGCTTTCCAGGATAATTAACATATTCGAATGGCTTAGATATCAAATTAATGTGTGTAAACCTTACGATTCGGACACCACTGATATCTAACCTTAATTATGTCAAAACTTACTTATGATATGATACTTCCGGACTTAAGTAGTCTGTATTTCCACAGACAACATACTTCCTCACCACAGTTTTTTATTTATTTAAGTACTACAACACACAGAACTTACAAAATCATTAAAAAACTAAAAAAAAATATATAAACAACAACCATCGAACGCGGTTACAAAAATGGCAACAATGCAGCGTGTGTTTTGTTACTGAACTATAAACAAGAGTGCTATGGTGATTGCTATGAATGAATAGTTGTAAAACTACTCGAAAGGGACGTATATTTGGGGTAGCGTCGTTACCAGTTCTATTTGGTAATATTTTTATTATTACATTTTTGTAATTTTTTAAAGACCTTAGTTAATTACTTAGAAATAAAACAATGCTTTATAGTCTAAGGTGAATTATTGTGTGTAGTTTTTTGATATACATATAACTGTGTTATGAAAATATATAAACATATTGGAGAAATTCAATATAGCTTGGCTTAGAATATTTGACAATTTTTAAAACGTGACAATAACAGACACCTATCGATGTAGTGGAGAGTGAAGAAATTCAATCTATGATCCCGTGTTAAATGTAAATAGTTGGGTCTCTCATGTTTTCATAGTCTAAGGTCACAACCAATTATATTTGTAATAGCTAAATGGCTTAAAGATGTCAAAGTATCAAGGCACAAAAACCTCTCACCCTTTTTACAAAAAATGGCTTTCGGTTATTTTTATATTATTATGGTATTGTAACCGTGAAAAATCACCCTCAGAGATTTTTTCAGATCTTTACGTTTCAGGGTCCTTAGATGCCGAATGTTTTCTCAGTTCCGTCGGTCTGTCTGTTTGCGGCATAGTTAAAAAACTACTTAACCGATTGAACGAAACCTTTCACGGTTGTGGTCAATTAAGAAATCATGGTTCTTGGGATTCAGTGTTCCGATCTCGTGAAGTAATCCCAGGAACCATGATTTCTTAACCGATTGACATCAAATTTTGGTCAAAAATTAAGGATCATATGGGGATAACCTGATAACCTTTTGGTAAAAATCCCATATGGCGAAACAAAATGGCCACATAGTGAAGTTTTAAAACATTATTACTAAAAACTGGTTCCAATTCTCAAATTTTACATAAAAATACTTTATATAGGAATCAATTGGTAAAATTTTGGTATGAATTCAAGGTGGCGGAATAAAATGGCAGTTTAATAAAATATTAAAAAATTCAACCTGAAAAAACTACGTAACGGATTGATTTCATCTAATTGTGGTATAGAGATGAACTAGTAAAATTTTGGTACTAATTCAAGATGGCGGAATAAAATGGCAGCTAAATAAATGATCTATTAATTCCGTCGGTCCGTCTGTAGGTCTGTCTATCAGTTCACCGCATAGCTTAAAACTAGTTATCAGATTAACTTCAAATTTTAACAATTAAGGGTCATGTGAGGATGACATGGTAATATTTTGGTAAAATCTAATATGTAGAAACAAGATGGCTAGTGAAACGTTAAAAAAATTATTACTAAAAAAACTCCAATTATCTCAAATTTTGCACAAAAATCAAGTGATACATAGGAATGAACTGGTAACATTTTGGTACGAATCCAAAATAGCAAAACAAAATGGCGGCCTAATAAAATATTTAAATAATCAACATAAAAAACTACTTATTAGATTACTTTCAAATTTTGAGCAAATATGAAGTGATTTATAAGGGTAAACCGGTAAAATTGTGGTACGAATTCAAGATGGCGAAACAAAATGGTGGCCAAATATTTTTTTTTAAATCGACGTAAGAAAAATCTTATTCAATCGACTTTAAATTTTGCAGAAAAATTAAATCAGTGTAAAAACAACTAATTCAAGTTATTTTAAATCGCCCAAAAATGAAGTGTGGCATAGGTAGAAACTGGTAAAATATTGGATTCCAATATGATGGAACCAAATGGTGCCCATTAAAAATGTTTAGAAAGGCAGTATATATATGTGTTACTAAATGACTATTACTGAACTAAATCGGGTACACATACACTTCACTATTCCTAATAAAAGGAAAGATTTATAACGAGGGAAGTTCCTGGTAAAGGAAATTTACCGATTTTTTAAAGATTACTGTTTAAAATTAATATATACTTAGTGTTCTTAAGTATTCAACTTTTAACACTCTATAATCTTCCCAACTAATAGGAAGTTATAATTTGACATTTTCTGTTATCTCAGAAGTCATTTTGTTCTAAGTTTAACCGCTTAGCCATTACAGCGCTTTAAAATATCAAAATTGGTAATTTTCAATTAACATTTTCTCGAAGAGAGTAAAAATTACGCAAAGGACGTTAAACATAAAATACGTCTAAAATGTTTTAAAAA
The DNA here is from genome assembly GCA_030620095.1 of Kuschelorhynchus macadamiae. Classification (NCBI taxonomy): domain Eukaryota; kingdom Metazoa; phylum Arthropoda; class Insecta; order Coleoptera; family Curculionidae; genus Kuschelorhynchus; species Kuschelorhynchus macadamiae. The sequence goes on from JAUTXW010000286.1 coordinate 498,589, forward strand.
TGTGCCTATAGAGGGTAATTAATAATTTTCGTACCGTTGTACTTTTTTAGACCACTCTGTAGAGTCGAAACTAATTTCATTTTACAGATGATAAATATATAATTTTCATCTCTTGGTGCAAATAAAATATTGGACTTCCGGCCGGTTTCAGAAAGCTCAATTAAAGTTTAGAATGTTTAACGGATTGTCAAATTTGACAGCAAGTTCCTGTATTTCTATAAGCAACTTATCAAATCCAAAAACTCGGTTAAATATTCTAAACAGCAATTAAGTTTTGTGCAACCGGCTGATAAACTTACCAGTTACCCTGATATATTTTCCTACTGTACATGGGATGTTGGTTGGGCAGAGCTGAGAGTATCTATTATCTAACCTACAATAAAGTAATTAAGTTACTCTGAAGTAACTTAGTCTTAGTTACTTTAACTTATTTTTTAATTATGGAAAAAGAATCTTGTTACTAGATACTTTTGATGAGTATCTTGTAACGTTTACTTCTGAAAAGTATATTTCGTTACAAAATGTAACTTTAGTCACAAAAAATAACGTTAGTTACAAAAGAGTATCAGTAACATACTTGTTACTCTAGTAAACGTATAAATCATATAAAAACGTTGCAACAAAGGGTATAAGAAAGTTGCCTTTCACAATTTACTGACGCTCACGCTTTGATGGCGCTCACTCTTTGATTTTATCGGCGTCGGCTCGGCACTTTATTATTTTCCAAAAGTTTCACCCACTTTTTATTACTATTCCTTCTACCATGTTACTTCGATATCAGAAGAAAACATAGCAAGCCATTGTCATGTGTTCGTGTTAGTTTTAGTTTATTTCCTTGATCTGCAGCACTGGCTTTAAATAGCAAATTATTTAACATTTATTAAACAAAGTATTTAAGCAGAGGATCCACAAATTTTACGAAAAACAATTATAATTCAAAAATTAAAACTAAAAATAACTTTTTATCATTACCATATGTACGAGGATTGTCCGAATAATTGAAACATTTATTTGCAAAGCATAATATAAGTGTGGCACACAAAGGTTTTAATTTGCTTAAACGAAATTTCAGCGTCTTAAAAAACAAAACACGCAAATTAAAATTAATTAAAATTGTAAATTTGTTTATGAGATCCCATGTGAGGATTGCTGCGGCGTTTACATTGGCCAAACTTGTCAGTATTTAAACTCAAGACTGAACTCTTATAAATATAACAAAGGAAATTCCACGGCTGTTACTAAACTTCAAAGCCAAACAAAACACAAATTCAAATTTACCAAAAAAAGAATTTAAAAAACGGAAACTCATAAACGAAAAAGGGAGATAGAAGAGTCTATTGAAATAGGGAAAAATAAAAATTCAGTCAATGACAAAAAAGATATTAGTTTGGTAAACAAAATTTGTTTTAATATCATTTAAGTTTCCCAACCCACCTAAAACAAGCGAAAAATTTAAATAATTAAAATTCCCCGGCAACCACTAAAATCCGAGAAAGAAGTACGATAAGAAGAAATACCTACACCGTTCCTAATAGTTCAGTTTCCAACAGCTATTCTTTGTACGTATTTGTCCCAAGTTTGTACGACGAAAAAACAATGTGCTATATATTTTAACTGATGTTTAATGTTTGATTGTTACGAAATGTTGACGCTATTTTAGATACCTTTAAGTTTTTTAAGTACTTATTCTTATTTTAGAGAATTTATTTTAGGAAAAATAAGAAAAATCATTTTTTGAACAAGGTATGGAACTACCTGAGGAAACGTCAAATTTTAATTAAACATGACAGATAATTAAATATCATTTTATTTTTATGAACACATAACCCAAGAAAAGAAATACATATTTATATATATATATATATATATATATATATATATATATATATATATATATATATATATATATATATATATATATATATATATATATATATATATATATATATATATATATATATATATATATATATATATATATATATATATATAAAATATTAATTTTTTAAGTTGGGCTTAATGGCCTAATACTATATACCATTTCGATATTTTATAAACAAGCCTAGCTAAGAACACCCCGTTAACTATACGAGTTTCTAATTAATTGAATATACTCATTACATACCAAACACATAGTGCAAAAATGTAAAATGACACTATAAAAGTAATCCTGAAAACTTTCTTATCTAATTTGGGCCGTCTCTCTTTTCGATGTTGGCCGCCTTACGAAACATACCGGTTCACGGTGGAACGATTAATATTCCTACGCGGCAACGAGGGCTCATAGTTTTCCGCCAATGTGAGCAGCAGTGGCAAATGCAAACGGATCCCCTGGATTTCTTGAACTCAAATTTAAATGATATAAAAAGATCAAAGTATTTGAAATATTATTGGAGGATTTGAAATACTTTTTCGTTGCTACTTTAAGTCGTGTTGGTAGTACTTCAATTACTTTTGTATTTGTACCAAATACTCTTTAGGGTATAATTAAATTTCAAGTACAATTACCCTAAAATAAAATGTATTTGAAGTACAGTATTTCAAATACCAAAAAGCATTTGTATTACTTTTTCCAAGTATTTTAGTTGAAGTACTGACAGCTCTGGACCGAGCAGTTACAGAATAAGGGAAAACTCCCAAAATAATTCTTGAAGAAATGTTAGCTGTCTATGGAGATGATTGATGATGAAGTCAATTGTTTGTGGGTGATCAAAACTGAGTTTAAATACGGCCGAGAGTCATTGGATGATGATCGCCTCACAGGTCCCTCTTCTGAAGGGATTATGATGATTATGATGCAAGACTGAGGAAGCGACAATTATCAGTAAAAGTTTCAGAAATCACGGTTTTTAGAATCCTACTCGATTATCTTGGCATGACAAACGTGTTACTGCAAGATAGGTCCTGCGAAAGCTGTCACCATTTCAAATGCAATGTCGAGTGGAACTGAGTAAACAATTTTTGGCGTTTTGTGGAGATGAACCAGATTTAATTATCAATTGATTGGGGACTGGAGATGAGTCCTGGTTCCATCATTATTATCCTGAATACAAGCAAGAGTCGATGCACTGGCGTGTTAAGGGCTCGAGCCCTCCAAAGAAGTTTAAGGTGACTCCCTCTAGGGGAAAGGTAATGGCAACCATATTTGGGGACTGCCATAGAATTTTATTGATTGATTATTTAGAAAAGAGTCAGACAGTAGCAGGAGAGTATTATGCAACAGTGGCGAATATAAGCGTATAAGGGGAGGGGTTAAAACCCCCATCAGTGCTACTTTTATTGGAACTAAAATAATAGAAATAGTATAAAGTAAGGCCCTTTTTTTCAATATTGGTGGTTAAACCCCCCCTCCTCCCCCAGAGCCAGTTTTACTTATAGCCAAAATAAAGTAATAAGCATTTTTTGTTCATCCTATTTACCTATTATGCAAGCATATTACATCGCCTCGGAGATGCTATAAAATTCAAGAGACGCGAAAAACTGGCGCAAGGTATTTTTCTGTTGCACGACAATGCAGCACTACACAAGTTAAAGCTTGCAAAAGCGGTAGTTTCTGATTTAGGCTACGAAAAAACTGAACTCCCACCTTATAGTTCAGACCTGGCCTCCAGAGATTATTTTGTTTCCGAACCTCAAAAAAAACTTCAAAACTTAGGACAATAACGAGCTTACAGCAGCTATCGAGAACCATTTTAAGAGGAGAATAAAAGAATATTTTCACAGTGGCTTACAGTTATTATTGAAACGCTGTATTGTAATACCTGCATTCAAAAGCAAGGGAACTATATTGAAAGATACATTTTTGTTACTACTCTAGGTTTTTAATTCCATGCTCAGTCCGAGTATTTATAAACGACACCTCGTAAGATCTAAAAAATATTTAGACAAAAATAAAATTCAGACAATGCATAGCCAGGGACGTAGACAGAAAATTCATTTTGGGGGGCCAGTTAGGGGCACAAATAGTACTAGAGGGGCCTATATACAGGGTCTGTCGTTAGTCATTAGTGCGAGAAAGTAACATACTTTCCTAGTAAAGATTTTTTTTAACATTAATGGTGGATCCTGTAACAAATAATATGTGCCAATAAAAAAATTAAAATGAATTTTCTTCATTTATTTTAGGTTTTTGAATTTAATAACAAATTTTATACAAAAGCAACTTAATTAAACACATCTGAAGAAACATGTTTTTCCACTTTTATTTAATTTACAGTTGATGAAGTATAACTAATAAAAAATAAACAAGAATAATATAAACCAATAATTAAAAAATACAAAACAAACAGTTCATAAAATTAAATTTTTTTTTCTCTTATTTTCGGCGAAAAGATCTATTACTCTTTGAAGATCTACGTTTTCTACTAATGACTTCTCAGTTGATAAAATAGCCACGTTTGACAGTCTATTTCCGACTCTATTTCTCAAAAACGATTTTGTTATTCTTAAACAAGAGAAAGTTTGCTCACATGAAGCACTAGAGACCGGGATTGTTAGAGCGATTATTAAGGTTTATATTTTCTTTGTTTTAATTAGGTAAGAGTCAGCTTATATTTGGGATTCTTACTAGTAGAGATATTTTATATTGTTGTGGTTTGAATATTTTACTTCGTTAAAAATATTCTGCTTGTATGAGCGTACCGTATAATATATTTAGACAGGCTAATGGGGAGGCAGGCCAGTGGGGGGGGCACAGGATAAAAATGGGGGCCGCGGCCCCCCTAGGCCCCTCCTTGTCTACGTCCCTGTGCATAGCAACAAAAGTTTTTCGAAAATGTGTTTATAATCCATTGTTTTAATTTCGAAAACGTAGAAAAAATTGAAATCTAAATATGGTTTTTGATTAAATAAGTATTAAAGGTAAAAATATCATTAGGTAACATCTATCTGCAAAACATTTTATTACTTACATAAGTTACACTGTATATTTCACACTAGTCACTCTTTCTCTTCTGATTCAATATTTTGTTCATATTATATTTTAGTTTCAAACTCAAAATTGCGCTCTTTCTTTTTAGCATATTTAAGTTTCAAACGCAACACAGGACACAGACCTGTGCACTGTTTAGCCGCATGTAGTGCCGCTGGCAGCTGGCCGACTAACAGTAATGCTAAAGTTAGGAGTGTCCAAATTGACCAGAGGCGTAACTATTTTTGAGTGCGCCGCACACAAGCCTCCGATCCAATGATGCGCCTCTTTTGCTGCTACCAAAATTACTGTTTATTTATTTATTTATTTTACAAATTCAAGATGCAACAGAACCGGGGTTCCAGTATAAGTGTAACAGTGTTCCTATATGACGTTTGGAAATGTTAATAGAGAAAAATAATTTTTCATAACAGTGTACATTAAATAGATTTTGCATTCTAACTAAAGGTTCGTTCTTTCCGAAACCCGTCCTACGAAAACGAATGTTGAACAAATCGGAATTTCTGAGATCTCTTTCGGGACTTTTAAAGTTCAAGCAGGAGAGAAGATAGGGGGAGCAGATGACATTGCTAAAGATTTTGAAAATAGTGAGCAAATCGGCAATTGTTCTTCTATGAGCGAGTGAAATTAAATTAAAATCACGGGCGACAAGATTGATAGGGCGATTAGTTTTGAAAGCGAGCATTTTAAGAAATCTTTTTTGTACTGCTTCGAATCTTTTGATATGAATATTATATTGTGGATTCCATATAATTGAGGCAAAAGACAGTTTACTGAATACATGGAAATAGTATAGTGTTAAGAAAACCTTTGGATTTCTAAAGTCTTTACACGTTCTGGCGATAAATCCTAGCATCTTATTTGCTTCGACAATGACCTTATCAAAATGCCACCGGAAAGTCCATTGAGTATCCATAATGGCACCAAGGTCTTTTATTTTGTCTACTTTATCTAGAATATAATTATTGATTGAATAATCATGCTTAACTAATATCCTCTTTCTTGAAAAAGTAACAGCTCTGCATTTTTTTAAGTTCAGAAACAAGCTGTTATTGTGGTAGTATGTAGATAATATGTCTAGCTCTTGTTGCAATTTTAGACAGTCACCTGGCGATTTAATAACGCAGTAAAGTTTTATATCTTATTATTATTATATCTGCATAAAGCAAAAAATTACTGATTTGAAAGCAATCTATTATATTATTGATTAAGATGATAAAACATATTGGGCCGAGGTGGCTGTCCTGAGGGACTTCCGAGGTAGCATCGAAAGTATCAGAGTGATACCCATTAACAACAACAGTCTGTTTTCGGTGACAAATGTATACACCGACCTGATCAAGCCTCTCAATCAAACGGGAATGACTTATTTTATCGAAAGCCCTGCTGAAGTCAGTGTATATGCAGTCTACCTGTTCCTGATTGTCAATGGCCTCGCAAATGTGTTGCGAATAGCAAAGTAGATTAGTCTCAAGTGATTTGTGAGGACAAAAGCCGTGCTGTTGCTCGATAATCAAGTTTTTTACTGTCAATAAAATATCTGAGTATACAATTTTTTCAAGCATTTTAGCAAAGACTGATAATTTGCTAATAGGTCTGTTATTTGATACGTCGGCTCTGTCTCCACTTTTGTGACTCGGGATAATGTGTGCTAATTTCCACTTATCGGGAAATTGACCCGTCCGTAGAGATAAACTAAAAATAAGGCATAATGGTTTGGAAAGGTTAAACATACATTTTTTTATGAATATTGGAGGAATAATATCAGGCCCAGCTTCCTTATGAGTATTTAAACCTTTGATTAACTCTATAATTTTTTGTTCAGAAACTAAGCTATATGTTAATAAGTTACCTTTAGTTACATCTGTTGATGTAACTAATGAAAAAATCGGTAAATTTCCTTTACGCGGAACTTCCTTCGTTACGAATATTTTCTTTTATTAGGAATAGTGAAGTATGACCCAATTTAGTTCAATACATAGTTACTTAGGAAAAGATATATACTGTCGTTTCAAAAATTTTTATTGGACGCCATTTTTTCCAACATATAGGATCCCTACGAATATTTTACCAGTTTCTACCTATGCCACATTTGATTTTCGGGAGTATAAGTTTATCCTTGTATCATATTTCATTTTTCTTCAATATTTACAGTCAATTGAATAAAATGATTTATTTACATTGATTTTTTAAACATTTTATTTAGTCGCCATTTTGTTCCACTATCTTGAATTCGTAACACAGCCCTGCCAGTTTTAGTTTATCTCTATATCACACTTAATGCTCAAAATTTGAAATTAATCTAATAAATAGTTTTTTCAGTTTTACCAGTTCATTTTTATGTAACATTTGATTTTTGGTCAAAATTTAAGGTAAGTTGGATAATTGGTTTTTTAGTAAATTTTTTAACGTTTATATTTGTTACCTGGTCATTCCCATAATGTTTAACCAAAATTTGAAGTCAATCTCATAAGTAGTTTTTAAGTTATGCCGTGAGAGACAGAGCGATAAATCAACGGACCGACGGAATTGATAAAACAACATTTTTGCCATCTAGAGCGCTAAAACGTGAAGGTATGTAAAACTTGAGAGGGCTTTTCAAATAACAAAAATTTTTTTTGGCCGCCATTTTGTTTACCATTTTGAATTAGTACTACAGTATTTTTAAATGTGTTCAGATATTATTTGTTGCGTTTAGATTGACAAACAAAAATCTTTTTTGGCTTTTTCGGAACTGAATAAAAATATTTAACTTTAAATTAATTGAAGCAAATATTTAATATAATTACATATCTCAACATGTAAACTTGTAAATGATATATTTCTTATGCTTGCTTAAATACTATTGTTTATATTATGTATCGAAACATTCCGTAGGCAGACAAGTCTACATGTTGAGGTATGTAATTATATTAAATATTTGCTTCAATTAATTTAAAGTTAAATATTTTTATTCAGTTGCGAAAAAGCCAAAAAAGATTTTTGTTTACTACAGTATTTACTAGCTGACCTCTATACCACAGTTAGCTATCGCACACAATTTGAAGTCAGTTCATTAAGTAGTTTTTCCAGGCTGAATATTTAAATATTTTATTAAGCTGGCATTTTATTCCGTCATCTTTGATTCGTATAAAATTTTTCCAGGTGATTCCTAACTAAAACTTGATTTTTGTGCAAAATTTGAGATAAATTTGATAATATTTTTGTTTTAATAGTTCACTAGGCCTCCTGTTGTTACGTCATATTAGATTTTTACCAAAATATTACCAGGTCATCCCCATATGACCCTTAATTTTTGATTAAAATTTGAAGTCAATCTGATGAGTAGTTTTTAGGCTAGACGTAAGACAGACGGACCGACGCACGCCGGACTTGATAAAACATATTTTTTTGGCATCTGGGGACGCTAAAACGCGAAGATATGTAAAACCTGAGTGGGTGACTTTTTCAGATTACAAAAATTTTGATTGGCCCCCATCTTGAATTAGTACCACACTTTTACTAATTTATTTTTATACGACAATTAGTTATGGCACACAATTTGAAATCAGTTCACTAAGTAATTTTTTCAGGCTGAATTTTAAAGTATTTTATTAAGTCACCATTTGCTTCCGCCATTTTTGGTTCGTACATATCAAAATTTTACCAGTTGATTCCTACATCATCCTTTTTTGTGCAAAATTTGAGATACATTGGATAAGCACTTTCTTAGTAATATTTTTTTAAAGATTTTACTAGTCATTTTGTTTTGCCAGATGAGAAACGTTAAAAAATTATTACTAAAAAACCAATTATCCAATTTACCTCAAATTGTGCACAAAAGTCAAGTATTAAATAAGAATGAATTGGTAAAATTTTGGTATGAATCCAATATAGCAAAATAAAATGGCGGCCTAATGAAATATTTAAAAAATCAAGGTAACATAAAAGTTCTGCAGAAAAATTAAATTTTATATAGGGATAAACTGGTACGACTTCTACATGACGAAACAAAGGTGTGTCACTGAAAAAACCACTTATTCAATTTATTTTAAATTATGCCCAGGCTTAAGTAGAAACAAAATTTTAGTATGAATCCAAAATGATTGGATAAAATGGCGCCCAATAAAAAATATTTAAAAAGACAGTATGTGTATTACTAAATGACCAAGTACCGAACTAAATTGGATCACACTTCTCTATTCCTATTAAAAGGAAAGATTCATAACGAGGGAAGTTCCGGATATATATGGATATTTGGGGATCTAGCAAAAATGCCTAAATTTGTTATTAATTTTATAATTTTAATAATAATTTAGTATTAATAAACCCTTTTAGTAAAACAGTTTTTTGCAATTGAATTTTAATTTTTTTTTACAATTTTTCAATAAACTACCCCATTTTGCATGGGGTGCATTTGCACCCCCCAAAGCGCCAGCAATTCTATAGATTTGAACGCGTTTGAAAATTGTATTCAAAATATATTTATATGACGCAAATTTGTAATAAAAAAATAATATATGACGTAACGAAATGTTGAACAAAATAACTGTAAAGACGTCAAAAAAGCTTTTTTTAATCACTTTTTTTTACGGAGGCGTTGTGTCCTGCAAAAATCTAGACCTCTGCACCCTCCAAATAATTTTCCTGGCTACGCCAGTGATCCCAATATACATATGATGTATGCAGTGCTACCAGGTCTACCGTTATAATAGTAGATCTACCGTTTTTAGGGTTTCTCTACCGTTCCACCGCCAAAGATAAATTTTCTACCGTTGAAATGTAAAAAATATAAATCAGTTTAAAAATACAGGGGCGCAGTGGGCGCCCTCTTTATGCAAGTAAGAGTACCGAGTACCTAAAACGATACAGTTACATATTATTAAACTGCAAAGCGTTAGGCAACCCACTGTTGGTTTTCGGGAAAGTACCTGGCTCAAAATATCGTGTCATAACAAACCTTAATAACCTATAATATTCAGTTTAGCATTATAATTTTATGTTGGTGTTGATTGTTGTTGATATATTATAATTTTTTATAATACGCGTGTTTTAAAATGAGCAGGTGAGTTAATGCATACATTTTATATATTGCTTTAACTTTATTTATACGATCCTTAGTTTCAAGCCGCGATCTATTAAATTTTTTTTATACCTACTTAAATTAGGTAATACTTTTCTAGTGATTCAAATTTAAGTGACGAAGGTCCTTCAAACTCAAGTTTAAAATAAAAAAGAAGAAGTACAATCAGAGATTGGGAACCGAAGCATTCTGTAGGATCTGCGATTTAAAAATAAATATTTCCTCCAGTAAAATGCAACTTGTTCGGCATCAAGATACTAAAACTCATGCACAGAAATCAAAGTTATTTAGCAGTCAACAAAAAATTACGAGTTTTGTTAAGAATAGTGATAACTTAGAAATTGCAACAAAAAAGACAGATATATACATCTCGTCATTCATAGTTGAACATAATTTACCGTTTACAGTAACCGAGCATTCACCAAAACTCTTATTAGCTGTCTGTAGTGATTCTGAAATCGCCAAAAAAGTTAAGTGTAGCCGTACGAAAACCACTGCTATAGTAAAAAATGTAATAGGCCTGACAAATTTTGAAAATTTGTGTAGAATTTTACGAAATGTTAAATTTTCAATAATAATTGATGAGTCGACAGATTTGGGGTGCACAAAACATCTAGTGATTGTGGCCAGGTACTTCTATGAAAACATGTTTGTTTTAATTTAGTTTACTATTTTTTAATTTTCACGTAATAAGTATTTTTAGGGTACGCGATTCTTTCCTAAATTTAATACCAATGAAAGAAGCCAAAGCTGCATCCGTAAAAAATATAAAAAAACCTTATAGGTTTTGCGTCAGACGGGGCTAGTGTCATGGTAGGGGTTATAATTCTTTAATGAGTAGATTAAAAGCAGAGATTCCACACATATTTTTACTCAAATGTATATGTCACAGCTTTCATTTATGTGCTTCCAGTGCATATTTTAAACTTCTCAAAGCAGTAGAAGACGTTACTCGGGACATATACAATTATATTGCAAATAGCCCAAAGAGGGTTCAGGTTTTGAAGGAATTTCAAATGTTTACTCAGATTAAAATTCATAAAATTTTGCACCCCTCTCAGACTCGTTGGTGGTCACTGGAAAACGTAGTGTGTCGAATAATAAAACAATACAATGCTCTGAAATTATTTTTTACGGATGCGGTTGCAACTGACAGATTGTTGTCGGCGGAAAGTATTTTAGAAAAATTGCAAGATCCTTTAACTTACCTTTTTTTGCTCTTTTTAGAACACGTACTTCCTCTATTTAATAACGGCAACAGAGAGACACAATCAAGCGAACCGAGATTATTTGATTTACATAATCGAATAACGGTTCTATATAAAACTTTTTTAGACTTTTTTATTAAAAGAGAAATAGTAACCAATGTTCCATTACATCAAATAGACGTTAGAAATCCTCATAATTATAAAAATACAGAAAATATAGATTTAGGAGCTAAAATAAATGCATATCTTTTACAAAATAATGTATCTCCAGTACAATTAAACATTCTAAGGGTACGTTGTTTTGAATTTTATATTGAGGGTTATATTTACTCGATCCTAAAATTATTTTTAAAGGTGATGAAGAAAGTCTGATGCCACTAGTAAGTCATTTTCCAAATTTGGTGTCAAATGATGATTTGCAAAGTATAGACAGTGAGTGGCGCCTATTAAGAAATGCAAATTTAAAATTTGATAGCAACGACTCGATTTGTTCTTTTGGATTAGGGTTAAAAATGAAAAATACATGGATGAAACATTACAGTATCCATTGCTAAGTAATTTTGCTTTGAATGTACTCAGTTTACCTCATTCATCAGCAAATGTTGAACGAATTTTTTTACAAGTAAACTTACTAAAAACAAAGCAAAGAAACTCGTTAAGTACAAGTACTATTGTTGGAATTTTACACTCAAAAAGCTATATTGGAGAGAATTGCTTTGATGTAAAAATAAATAAGGAAATTTTAAGTCGTCATAACCAAAAAATGTATGAGAAATCTGGAATCCTTTCAGATTCGGAATAAAATGTTAACTATTATTAAGTAGTTTTTTTAATATATACAGTAAATAAACATTTTAGTAAAAAAGATGGACATTGTTTTTATTATTCTAATAATTCCATTTATTTTTGGTTTATTTCAATTTTTTTAATTTTAGATAAATAAATAAATAAATAATTTAAAAAAATAAATTTTAAGATTATTCGTGACGAAATGTTGATTTCATCGGACGCAACAACGACATCTAGCGGGTATTATGTATACATTAAACCTACCGTTTTCGAGGACAAATCTACCGTTATTTTTCAGGGTTTTCTACCGTCATTCATCATCAACATCTGGCAGCACTGGATGTACGCATGATTCACTACACGATCACTACGTAAAATACATTCCTGGTATAATGGTCTCGAGCAAAGGAGCCAGATACATCTTAATGAAATATAGATTCCAAGGCACGCTCTGTCCACCACCAATGCTCTAATACGCGTAAGACACTTCAAAGGAAGACGCATATTTCAAGTATTTTAAAGAAAATATCACACACTTCGAGTATTTCCAGAAATGTGTCACAGGTGTAGATAGATTAAAGACCTTAAATCCCATACGGAATCCGCCAATCATAACACATATAGTTCCTATTTTGTTACATTAATATAAAAAAACACAGGTATAAGGGCGATAAAGGCGGCGAGTTTTATAATTAATTTAACATGTTTTTTTAAATACCCTTTTCAAACTAAAACATTGAGGTGTGTAATAGACATACAACCCCATTTGCTAAAAGGTATTTTGCTATCCCGTTATGTAATTTTATGTATACAGGGTGATCATGAAAATGTGCAACCTCAAAATCTAGTGTTTTCGCTATGAATAAACGTTATTACCCTCATTATAATTTTTATGTATGTATAAAGGTGGTGGCAAAACAGTAATTCATATTAAATGACACTATACAAAAATTAACCAAGTAAACAGCTATGTTATTAATATCTGAATTATTTTATTTACAAAGTAGTTTAGAGGCAAGATCTCAATATTATATTATCTTATGAGAGTTCCCTCAATCGTTGCAATTCTACAAGTGCTCTTTTATCATGAGGATTGTTAAGAACTTTATTTGGTTCTAAATCCGATAAGGCTATGTTATTTAAGGTCCTAACGCAGATTAGAGCAACGTATACCTGGCGTTTGGCAATTTTAATGTACATCTATTACTCCTCGATGGTTTGAACAATTTGAATGATATTTTCAGGGAATATTTAAGATATCACTGGAGTGGTCCCATATACCAAGATTATTGAAAAAATGCTAGAATGGCGGAATAACACCATTTACTCGATTTTAGATTAAACAATATGCGTTCACGAATGCGTTCACCAATCTGTCAGGAAGAAAAAGTCTATATATATATATATATATATATATATATATATATATATATATATATATATATATATATATATATATATATATATATATATATATATATATATATATATATATATATATATATATATATATATATATATATATATATAATATTATATAATGAGATATGTTATTATACGGTGATGTTACGTAATATACAGTAGACCCAGTGGTTATTTGTTAAACTTGGCTTTTACATTAAAGCTCGTATAAATAGAACTATAAACGAGGAAATAAACATTTTTATAAAAAACAATGAAACCGACGAAAAAAAATGCACTAAAAAGTGAAAAATAATGTTTTATTGATCTGGAAAATTTTACTCTGTGAAGTCGGCGTTAAACTAATAAAGATAATAAGACATTATGCTCGTGGTATTAGAATTCATATTATTAGGTAATTAACAATAGGTTTGGCGCCGGTTTTGCTTATTTTACAGAGTAAAATTTTCCAGATCCAAATAGTAGTTTTCCGCACGCAATTGAAGTTCCACCATCAATCGCGTGCGGAAAAGTCACTTTACGCACGTGTAAGGTACACTATTTTTTTACAAGCGTGGGGAAAAACCCAAAAGTTAAAAAGAAATCAAATACATAATCACAAACTAATTATTATTAACAACATAAATAGTAAACGTGCCGTTTGTTGCATTTTGTAAATTAATTGCAGAGGCTAGATTTTTTTCCAAGGAACTCGTGGACTTGTAGGTTGGGTTTGGATTTTCCGGTACTTACTGTTGTTACCGTCGCCGAGAGGGTAACTTTTTGGTTGGAAGAGGTCGATTTGGTAGACTGCACTGGTGAAAGTTGGTGACTAGTGGAAGGAATTGCATTGAAGTTCAATACTTTATTGGATAGATTCTTTTGAAGACTTGTTGAGCTTTCTAAATAACCGTCTGCCACGGGAGCTTCAGATAACCTGCAATATTTGATGGCATTTTTCCAAAGGTGTTTATTCCGATGCATTGTACTGTGCAAGCTTCTTTTTTGTAGTTTACAAAAAACGCCTATGTGTGGTTTTTGGCTATCTTGAAATCGCATATTTTCTGACCAATTTTAAATATTCTCCGCTTTCAGCTTCATCAGATGTGTCTGGAATATTTATTAATAACATATTTCCTTTGTCTTAAATATGAATCCAATGAAATTTTTTTAGTTCTTCTCGAAGACATGCGCCCGCCAAACTAAATATAGTAGGCCGTGACTTTGAAAAACTTGCTTAAATCCACGTTTTCAATGAGTTTGATCATACTTTTCAACATTGAGTATCTGGACCAAAGCGTGTTTGGCTTACATGTTTTGGAAAGGTCGGCGAAATATGTCAAAAAACGGGTTCTTTTTAAGTTTTGATGCCTTTAGTTTGACACCAGGTTTTAAACAGAATATATACAGGGTGATTCACGTTGAGTCTCCTATTAAAAGTTCTGGAGAACTATAAAAGGGATTTTTTTCAAATTCGGCATACGGACATAATAGGTAATAATCTATATTTTAAAAATATTTTCGCAAGTGCAGCGTTGCCACATCTCTCCGAAACCAATAGCAACAGTTTCTGATTCTAAGTACGATTTTAAGTAACTTTTGTTAACATCTTCCTATACTTATCTCCTACCATTTTCTCTAAAAAAATTAATTTATGATTTTTTTTTAGAAAATCACCACGTTAATAAAATTCCATATTTACCTGCGTAAGCGAGATAATTACTACATTTTTTGTCTGGGTTAGAGAGTGCAAGAGAGTGCATATATTTAAAATAACTATATGTTAGAATAGTGATATATCATACAGGGTGTCGTATAAAAAGGGCATTTTTAGCGAAATTTAGTAATGGTGAAAACTCATTTATTTTAAATACAACACCCTGTA
Organism: Kuschelorhynchus macadamiae; assembly: GCA_030620095.1. Lineage (NCBI taxonomy): Eukaryota > Metazoa > Arthropoda > Insecta > Coleoptera > Curculionidae > Kuschelorhynchus > Kuschelorhynchus macadamiae. The sequence goes on from JAUTXW010000286.1 coordinate 513,864, forward strand.
TTTTATGGTATCTTCGAATAAACCAATACCTTACCTACAATATTTCCATATATGTTCCTATACCCATCTCCCACCATTTTTTAGATGCGAGCCAACTTTGAATATTTTCCTGTTTTTAAAGACCATCCACAACAAAAGCACCCGCCTCGGCACCTGCTTAGCGAATCAATTAACTAGTTAGGCCATGTAAGGTTTTATTTACCTCGTACTGACAAATATTTGAAATAAATAGACAGTTTTAAATACGGTGAATAATCCAAAAAGTATTTTTTTAAATACAATTTGTAACCTAAAGCTGTTAGATATTATAAGTGATAATTAAACAAACAAATAATACATAATCGTTAATTTTTAGCAAAAGAAAGATAACTAATTGTTAAATTGCTTAAAATGGCCACCATTCGCATTAAGGCATTCGTTCAAACATGTTAATTGGTTTCTTGTTGTTGCTCTTCGTATTTCCTCAGGATTTAATTCGTCAAAAGCTCGACGTACTCGATTTTCCAGATCCTGGAGATTTTGTATTGGATTCCCCAAAGGTAAGAATCTAGGGGAGTTAGGTCCGGAGACCGAGGTGGCCAATCCCATGGTCCCAAACGTCTGAACCACCTATCTTCGAATATTCCATTCGAAGTTAAATTTTCATCGTAGATACAATAAGCAAATTTATTGTCCATCAGTAAGCAAAAAACATTAAACCCGAATTGAAACTGAAATCTTCGTTCTATAACCAATTTTGGGTTTTCAGCCACCCAAAAATGACTATTTCGTCTATTAAATATTCCTTCACTCGTAAATTTCGACTCGTCAGTCCAGATAATTTTTTTCAAAAATAGTGGGTCTTCCTCAATTTTAGTTAGAACTATTTCGCAAAATTCAGTACGTCTCTGAAAATCTTCTGGTAAAAGGCCTTGCTGGGTGATAAATTTAAATGGTTGAATGTTATGTTTGCTTAGAATACGTTGAATTGTTGAATATGAAAGTCCTAGATCTATTTCAGCACTTCTAATGGATGCTTGAGGGTAAACGTTAAAATATCCAAGTACATTTATTTCATTGCCTTCATTATCAGTTTGTAGTTTTGTGTATGATCTATGTTTTATAATTTTGCCGTGATTTTTAAAATTTGCTTCATATCTGAAATATGAAGGCAAAATAAATAGGAAGCCTAAAATGCTGTGTACACGTACGAAAGAATTGTGCCAAAAGAGAGGATGTCAGTATTAATGTGTATAATCAGAGTCCAAGGACCATCATCAAAATATTATGTTATGTACGTTAATACTGACAACCTCCTGTTGTTTCAGCAACATAAATTGATTTTTAAGGAAATAAAAACTATTATTGCATGTAGTACCTTCTAAATTTTTTCCTGTGCATAGAAGGTAAATGAAGATACATCTCGTCAAATTTTCTGCAGGTTCTTGAAATAATTTTGTTACACTCTCCATGAATGTAAAATAAATTTAAAATATCAATATTGGAATATTCGATTGCGTTTTCCATTTTTACGGAGCATCAATTGAAAACTATCTGTTAATGTCAAAAAGATGTCAGGAAGAAGTAAACAAAACCTTCCATGGCCTACCAAGCTAAGTTATTCGTTAAGCGGGTGGTTTTGTTATGGTAGTCTTCGAAAACAGGAAAATATTCAAAGTTGGCTCATATCTAAAAAATGGTGGGAGATGGGTATAGGAACATATATGGAAATATTGTAGGTAAGGTATTGGTTTATTCGAAGATACCATAAAATACAGGGTGTTGTATTTAAAATAAATGAGTTTTCACCATTATTAAATTTTTATAAAAATGCCCTTTTTATACGTCACCCTGTATGATATATCGCTATTCTAACATATAGTTATTTTAAATATATGCATTCTCTAACCCAGAAAAAAAATCTAGTAATTATCTCGTTTACGCAGGTAAATATGGAATTTTATTAACGTGGTGATTTTCTAAAAAAAAATCATAAATTAATTTTTTTAGAGAAAATGGTAGGAGATAAATATAGGAAGATGTTAACAAAAGTTACTTAAAATCGTGCGTAGAATCAGAAACTGCAATAAAATATAGGGTGTTCTATTTGAAATTTCAATGTTGCTATTGGTTTCGGAGAGATGTGGCAACGCTGCACTTGCGAAAATATTTTTAAAATATAAATTATTACCTATTATGTCCGTATGCCGAATTTGAAAAAAATCCCTTTTATATTTCTCCAGAACTTTTAATAGGACACTCAACGTGAATCACCCTATGACGGGATTTTGATGGTAGCAGATTGAAGTTTGCAGTTCTAGCTGCTTCGAACACTGACTCTGGCAAATCTTCGTCTGAAGAATCCATTAAAAACCCTTTTACTTAGGTTTTACTAGGACAAAAATCAGCGACATGAAAATTGGTTTTGATTGACAATGAATGACACGCGTATTTTTACTTTGTTTCTATGGTGATCTAAACTAAACTAAACTGCCAAATAAAAAAAGCAGGTGTTTATTATTGTTTAACATTAATTTTGTAAGCAAATAAGCAAATTTTTAAAACACGTTTAACATATTTTTTACTATTATGTTGAAAATCATAGCAAGACTCTAGCAAATTTATGTTCTTAAATCATTTTGCTAACTGTCAGCGTATCAATATATTTTTAAATATTTAAAATCAGTAAGTATTTTTCAAAAAAATTGGGTTATTTACTTTTCCGCACTAGTGCTAGTAGCTCTTTCCAAACTAAAATAAGTGCGGAAAAGGGAAGTTTTCCACACGCTTGTAGAAAAAAACATTATTTTTCACTTTTTAGTGCATCTTTTTGAAGTCAGTTTCATTTTATTTATAAATCGTTTTATTTAAATTGTCTATAAGAATCGAAGACTGCAAACATTTTCAGTCATATTGCTTCAATTATTCATGCCCCGTGTTTAAGACGATAACAAAAAATATGCAAATAAAATCAAGACGACTACGTGAGAAATATTTAAGTTGATAATGATTTGTTTTTCCACTGAAATATGCTTACCCTTTTTAACAGTCTTTGTTTAACATTATTGAAACGATTATTAGTCATAACAAAATGCTGAATTATCCAATTGAAGCAAAAATTCTTTTGCGACATTGCCTTCACGTGTTTGATTTATAAACACGTTAGTGATTTACAATACGCAGTTGTTCTCTTATCAGAAATTATTTGAACGGTCTACAGAGTGTTATAACCATAAAAATATCGAATATCGTTAGCCTATCAAATGTAATACGTGTATGTGGAATATTGCAAAATATTGCATTTATTCTTGGCAAGGGCGGATCCAGAGGAGTGCTTTGGGGGGGGGGGGATTAATTAAGTTCACACAGACTGAAAAATTAATTTAATTGTTTAAATTTTTCTTCCTAATATTCTAAACTTAGTCCTTAAGAAATGCTTAAATTTTGTAAAGATAAGAAAATGTGAAAATGTCCTCTGCTGATTTTCCTGAAATTTTAATATGTTGTAGCCGATCCCAAAAGAAGACTTTTTTATCATTGCGCCAAAGTTCTATGTCTACCGGGTATGCTTAGAGCTTTCAGGCCTCCCGAGTTTGGTGGGATTGTCCCGAATCTATTCGATTTGTCCCGCGTCCCGCCAGGTCCTCAAGGGGGACGCCAAATTCCCGATTTTTGAAACTCGATACTTTTATACGAGAAATAAATCGGATTAGCACAGCATTTGCTGCATTTATATAGTCAAGGTCCAACAATTATATAATAGATGGCAGTGCAGGTAAACGCAATATTGTATAATAGATGGCAGTGCAAGTCAATACGAATTGAACTTAATTTCTTATTTTGGATGAGTGTCATTTCTATCACCGGCGTTCCCTGTTAGTATCGTTGTGACTGTTTAGAACTGTGGATATCATTAGTTATTGCAAATGGCGCATAGGCGAAAAGTAGATGCACAATCAGATTCAGATTTATCTGATTTATCAGAGGCAGCAAGTTTTAAAGTAGTGCCTAAAAAAGGAAAACGTAAGGTACGTTTTAATGAAAAATGGAAAACAACTTACGATTGGTTGGCAGGAGGAAAGTAGCGCAAAGTGCCGATTGTGTGAGAACGAGTTTTCAATAAGTCATGGCGGCGAAAATGATGTTAAAAAACATGAAAACCGATAAACACATAAAAAATGTTTCGAAACCGTCATGTAGTCGAAGCATAACATTCGTTTTTACAAAAAGTAAGGACAGAGGAGAAGAAAAAATTTGATAACTGCCGCCGAGGTTACTGAAGTTTTTCACACCATTAATCATAGTCTAGGTTATGTTTCCGGGGATCGTCATGGAAAACTATTCTCCAAGATGTTTTCAGATTCAAAGATAGCTAGAAAATATAGTTGTGGTAAAACTAAATCCACAAAAATCGTCCAAAATGTGTTAGGCTCACAGAGCAAACAGAATGTTTTAGAGGATCTAAAGGGTAATCACTTTTTTTCAATAAGTACAGATGCGTCAAACAGAGGTAATTAAATTTAATGTGTATATCAATTTCAGTGATACTAAGGTATTCTTTTTTCTTTTAGGAAATATATACATTTCCATTAGTTGTCCAGTATTTCAAAAAGGATACTGGTATTCATACAAAACTTGTTTCTTTTTTTGAATTGTCTGACCAATCTTCGGCTAGTGTCGCTTCCAAACTATTTATCTGCAAGTAACCCAACAGCTTTTTCTGCAGATAATCCGTCGGCAATCAAAGAAAATAAATAGTAAAATTGTGCCAATGGGATGCAATTGTCACATTATTCATAATGCTATGAAGCATGGCTTAAATAAGATGCACATAAACGTAGAGAGCATTATTATCAAATGCTATAATAAGTTTAGTAGTTCCAGTAAAAAAATCGCAGAGCTTAAAGAACTCTTTGAATAGTGCGACACAGAATGGTCTGACTACTCAGACCTACTAGGTGGTTGAGTTAGTTCCAGCTGCCGAAAGACTAACTTTAAACTATCAGCCTATTAAAACTTATTTTTTATCCAAAGACAATACGCCTCCTCTCCTAAGAAAATTTTTTGAGAGTGATCTGAAGCTTATTTAGGTTTTATTTGCAATGTGGAAACTCTACTTAGCAAAACTATCAAAATACTTGAAAAAGAATCCTTTTTTGTGGCTAAACTGCATTCGGTAATATCGGAATTAAAAAATGGATTGGAACAAAGACGACGGGAGAAGTGTTATGGATCAACTGCTAGAAGCATTTTACTGCGCAGTGATAATGAAAATGAGAAAACAATAGTTGTAAAGGAGGCAGATGCAGTTCTTGAAACGATGGTACTTTATTTACAAAAGTGGTTTAATTATGATGATTTTAAATTAAAATTTATTTATTTTTATTTTATTTTATTTTACCAAATTGACAGGGAATCCCCATTTTACAAAAAAAATACAACAATTAAATAATCAATTAGATGATAGACCTATAAATTAAGATAACATATTTAAAGAATTTCATTAAAATACTTATAACAAACAAAAAGATAGTCTTACAAGCAGGAACCTCAGTTAACACTATACGTCACAATATTACATCACAGTATTCTGGCAAAGAAGTGTTTTAAAGCTCGAGAGGGTACAGTCAAAAAGGTCAAAATCCGGATGTAATGAGTTTAACATACGGACACTCCTATCAATAGGAGAATGCATTCCATAATTAGTGTTATGAAAAGGGACGAAAAATAAATCACTTTGTCTCAGACGTCTATTGGGAACGTTTAGTTTTATCATTGACAATAACTGCGCACAATCAGTAATACCTTTCATCAACTTAAAGACAAAACATCCATCAAACATACGACGCCTACGTTCAAGTATTTTCAAACTTAGTAAATTTAACATATCAATTCGATGGTAGTTCTCCATATGTATACCACACTTGGTTGGTATAATGGTGACCAAACGACGGTAGCATACTCTAAATTAGATCTTACCAATGAGCACTACAATACTTATAATATCAATCGAAAAGTGATGACAGTTCCTGACAACAAAGTCCAGCATTCTCGTGCCCTTAAGATTTATACACAACACATGCTCAACAAAAGTAAGTTTTTCATCGAACAAGACGCCAAGGTCTTTTATGCACTTGATATGATAGTTCTGTGTCATTTATGGAGTAAGACGACTGAATTCTCGACCTAGTACGAAAAAAGCTAATGTGGAAACATTTCTTAAGGTTTAGCTAGAGATTGTTGATCCAAATCCCTCTGAAGCCCAACTGCGTCCCCCTCATCCTTAATCACTCTGAAAATTTTTAAATCATCAGCAAACATCAGCGCATTGTAATTAATCAATATATCAGCAATATCATTAACAAATAAGATAAAAATGAGCGGGGCAGTGAGACCCCTGAGGGACACCAGATGTAACCTTAAATGGTGCAGAGACACTACCGTTTATCCTGACAGTCTGCGTCCGTCCACTGAGAAAACTTTCCAACCAATCAACAAGCTGCTGAGAAAAGCCCAGTGCCAAAAGCTTTGCCAGGAGGATCCTGAAGTTTTCCCTGTCGAAAGCCTTGGAGAAGTCAGTATAGATGGCATCAATCTGTGCGCCACACTCTCCAGGGCTTCCAACAAGGCAACCTGATAGAAAACCAAGTTCTCCTGAGTCGATTTGGCTTTACAAAATCCAAATTGAAGATCGTTGACAATACCCTTGCATGCCCAACTAAGCTGATCAGATACAAGGCTGTCAAAAAGCTTTGACATAGCAGACTGTATACAAACACCCCGATAATTGTTGACATCTTCCACCTTGCCCGATTTATAGATAGGTGTTATATAGCTATGTTTCCAGCTTTCAGGAAATCTGCAGGACTCAATAGATTTATTAAAAATTAGCTGCAGAGGCTTAGCCATTGTGCAAACACATTTGTTCAGAAACAAATTAGGAATCTGATCAGGGCCACAATTTGTCTTACAAGGTAAACTAAAAATTTTGATGAAGACATCAGTTATAGAGAAGCCAGTGAGCAATATGTTTCCAAAGTTGTTCCGAGTGAAATCCGGAACATTATAATTAGAGTCATCGTACACTCTAGCAAAGTGTTGTGCGAACAAATTAGCAATTTCATCCCCATTACGAGCCATCTCTGCTTCAGGATGCATACTATGAGGTAGGCGATTTGCCTGCCTTTTATCACTCACATATTTCCAAAAGCACCTAGGATTTAGCAAAAAAGCATGTTTAGTTTCAGCAACATATACATCATGACAAATTTTCCATTCATACTTGCAAGCAGCTTGGAGTTTATGACTTTGGAGTTTATGACTTTGGAGAATGATTTTAATGTTGAGAACATTGTAGAACTTGTTCAGGCTTTCGAGGTATAAATGAAGATTTGCTATTTGAAGAATATTCAAAATTGAAATCTTTTCTGGCAGGCATCAACGAAAATTTTGAGCAACTTGCTTGCGATCAAAAATGGGTGCAGTTTTTTAATAATGAAGAATGTCCAAATCTGGAAAGAATTTGCAATTTTGCATTTTCTTTACCTCATTCCAATACCTCTGCGAAACGTATATTTAGTTTTATGGCCAAAGTATGGAGAAAAGAAATAAGCTCGCTATTAATGAAAACTGTTGAAGCTGAACTCTTAGTTAAATTCAATTTTACTATGTCATGCATTGCTTTCTATGATTATTCCAAAACAGAATGTGGAAAAAAAACTCATAAAAGCGACGAAAGCAAACGAACAATATGTTTAGGCAGTCCAGTTTATTTTGTTATTTTTTTATAATTATTATTATTGATATTTTTATTATAAATATTTGATATTTGTCTCATTTATTCTTATTTTGATATTTTTTATTATTAATATTGTTTCATGCTAGGGTATCGCGAAATTAGATCACTTCGCGTTAAGTTTGTATCGTTTTTTCACAAACTTTAATACTACTGATTATGTTATATTTTATGATTCAACACAATAAAAATATTTTTATATTTGTCCCGCTTTTTTCCAACGAAAACCTGACAGCCCTAGGTACGCTCGCAAAGTAAGGACAAAGTTATAAAAACGGACATCAAGAAATAATAATTTTTCCGAACTGTTCTACTTAAATCGATATTAGAATTTGTCCAAATCTTTTGGACAAATTCTAATTGGATTGGATTTATTTTGATGTTGCTAGAATTTGTGTTGTAAGATCTCAATATTTTTTGAACATGCTATTACTTAATAATAATTATTATTGAAATTGTTAACTGTTTTATGTGTAACGTGGTTATAGGACAATACTTGAAATTGTTAATTGTTTTATGTGTAACATGGTTATAGGACAATACCTGCGTAGAGTGATTCGGATTCCTCAACAAGATGAAAATCGGAATTGAAAGACAACCGAATTAACTGTCTTCTACCGATCAAAATTCCGATTGCCAGATCAAAATATTAATGAAGATACCAAAATATGCGCGAACTGTGACCAGAGAATTCAAAAAGTTATTGAATTAGAAGGAAACGAGCCAGCTATGTACAGGGTGTCCGGATTTGGTTGCAAAAGCTGGGTCTCGCTTATTTTTAAAGATAGAACCTTGCGGTTTTCACGAACCTGAGCTAATTTTTTGTGAAACTTATGAAGCCGTAAACAAAATTTTCGTAGCCTTCTTCGTTTATGAGATACAGGGCGAAATAGAAAATTTTGCATTTTGGGACCCCCCTCGTATCTCGGTTATCCTCAGTTTTTTACGCTGGATCCACTGGCGTAGTCATATTTTTCATTTGAGTTGTTATTTTTTAGATATGACCCAAAGTTGTGTTTTTTTTAAATGAGACACCCTGTATATTTGTCCAGAAATTGATTTATCCTTTTAAAAGCTTCTCAAAAATATATAATAGTACGAGTCTATTTTAATAAACAACAACAAAAATCCTAATTTTTATAATTATCATCCCAAGTTTTGCAGTAGGCCATACAAAACAATGCTGCCTTTTATTTAAAGTCGTTAACAATATCTACATCCTAACAATAAATCAAAATAAATATGTAATTAAATCTATCTATCAAAATATGTATTGATAATTTCGCACCAAAAAAGTACCACCTACCTAGATTTATGTAACACAAGAACAAAACCGTAATAAATTATTATGTAACAAGCCTTTCAGCAAAAATCAACTGTCGTATAAGAACTACAGTAACCAAGGAAATCAAAAGAACTGTTCAAACTGATTTCCATTTTGTTCTATGCATGCTTTGCACAATTTTCGTATTCGTTTTAGGGAATTAAGCAAAATAACGGGATGATTTTGTAAATAGCGAAAACTACGGAAACGGACTTTATCATAGTGGTCTTTGTAAATTCTATTTTCCAGATATCCCCATAGAAAGAAACCTAAAATCGACAAATCTGGGGACCTAGGGGACCATCTTATCGGTCCATTTGTTCCGATCCATTCATTGGTAAAATTATTGTCCAGAAATAATCTCGTCATTCCACAATTGTGTGCAGGAGCACCGTCCTGTTGAAAATAAATTTCGTTAATTTGCGCTAGAGGAACATCGTCAAGTAATTAAGGTATAGCTGCCTTTAAATTTTCTATATAGCGATTGGCTGTCAGATTTCCTTCAAATATATAAAATTTTATATATGTATGTTCCTAATATGAAGCAGGACACATTTAGACCAAACCTGCCCTGCTGTCTTCTGGGAAATATTTGGTGTTGATTTTCCTGGGAACAGAATCTACTATTGTGCCTATTGAGTATACCAGAATTACTGAAATGTGCTTCGTCTGACCATATAACCTTCCTTTCAAAATATCTAAACATATCGCATCTTTCTCGAAACCAATTGCAGAAGACTACCCGACGCTCTGCACCCCTTGGCTGTAAGTGCTGCACGAACCTAAATTTGTATGGGTGGTATTTGTGCTTTTTTAGAATTTCTTGAACTCTAGTTTTTGGAATCCCTATGCTCTTTTCACTGGCCCTACAAGAGTTTGTAGGGTAAGCTTCTGCATTAGCCAAAACCGTAATTTCCTCAGCCTCCTGATTTTCTTTATTATGTTTTCCTACGAGGTTTGATAAATGATCCGTGATTAAATTCTTTTTTATCCGATTAAAAGTGGATATATTAGGTTGCCTCATTTCTGGATATCTAAATAAAAATTAAGCAGTAGTATTTCAACATACCTAAAAATTAACTATTTACCTGTTAAAATACATCTCAGAAGCCGCTTCAACATTTTCATTACTTAATATAAAACAAACTAACATATCGTACTTTTCATAATGTTCGAAAGTTTGGTTTTCTTCCATAATAATACAAATATATTTTTACACAATAAATAAATATAAAAAAATAGCGCTATATTTTATATACGCGTACAAAATTGGGAAATGTCATTTGCTTCCAAGAAAACAAAAGAAAACGGCATCGTTTTGCATGGCCTACTGCAAAATTTGGGATGAGTAATTATAAAAATTAGGATTTTTGTTGTTGTTTATTAAAATAGACCCATACTATTATATATTTTTGAGAAGCTTTTAAAAGGACAAATCAATTTCTGGACAAATATACAGGGTGTCCCATTTAAAAAAACACAACTTTGGGTCATATCTAAAAAATAACAACTCAAATGAAAAATATGACTACGCCACTGGATCCAGCCTAAAAAACTGCATAAGCAGCAATTTTTCCCTTTGCGTTAAGTTAAAGGATAACCGAGATACGAGGGGGTCCCAAAATGCAAAATTTTCTATTTCGCCCTGTATCTCATAAACGAAGAAGGCTATGAAAATTTTGTTTACGGCTTCATGAGTTTTACAAAAAATTGGCTCAGGTTCGTGAAAACCGCAAGGTTCTATCTTTAAAAATAAGCGAGATACCCTGCTTTTGCAACCAAATCCGGACACCCTGTACAGGGTCTTCCATTGAAGAGGAAAAACGGATTTTTGTTTACTTCCCCCGTACTTCTCAAGAAATTCAAAATAGCCAATCGATGTATTTTAGCTCGGAGAATTCGAAAATCGTAACAAAAAACAATTGAATGAGAAACAAAAGACTTACGCCAAGGATGTTGCGTTTTTTAAACGTAATACCCTATATATTATTACATTTTTGAATTCTACGGTCAATTCTAAGTATTTTTTAATAAGTGTACTATATATTTTGATTTATTGACGTTTGAAAATTGATATTTTTACTTCTTTGAGCCGTCATAGCACCTGAACGGTTGTACTTAGAGTAAAATAACTTTCAGATTCCTATCTTAGTTTTTAATAAGCTATCTTATGATGTCAGTCAAACAAAAAAACAGAAATTATTTTGCTACCTATTTAATCGAATATATTCATATGAAATGCAGGTGATCACCTTACTTCAAAATCAATGTAATTTTGACGTATTAGTAGATATTATATTAGTTTGCCGTAATGAGATATTCATTAAATGAAAAACTACAGATTTTATTTGCGATATCTGAGATTAAGTCATTGACACCCAGACTACTGCAAAGTTAATCGTTATTTTCAAAAAAAACCCTAATTTGTTTTGAAGTGATTTTTTAAATAATAGGAAGTACGGTAATCCACAAAGTCAGATTTTTAAAGTGGAATGATTACAGCATTTTTGAGAATATTTGAACAGATATTTTCATCAAAGTATCGGCTAATTATTTAGTAAGTGTCATCAAAATTAAGTTTTCAATAGTTTTTAATCTCCTATTCTTATTCTTAATATATACTATATATAATTTCTCGAACATCATTAAAACTTACTTAAAATATTTGGGACGACTTTGTTTTACCTCCCTCGTAAAAGGTAATCACCCTTCGAGATTTGTTCAGATTTTTACTCTATATGTCGAAAAACATGTTTTCTCAATTCTGTCTGTCTGTCGGTCAGTCTGTTCGCGGCATAGCTAAAAAACTACTTACCCGATTGACTACAAATTTTGGTAAAAAATTAAGGGGCATATGTGGATGACATGGTAACCTTTTGGTAAAAATCCAATATGGTTAAACAAAATGGAGGTCTAGTGAAATGTTAAAAAAATTATTACTAAAAAACTACTTATCCAATTAATCTAAAATTTTGTCTAAAAATCAAATTTTATTTAGGAATCAACTAGTAAAATTGTAATACTTAAAAGACTGATTTCAAATTGTATACCGTACCTAATTGTGGTATAGACATGAACTAGAAAAACTGTGGTACTAGTTCAAGATGGCAGCCAAATAAAATATTTTTTATCGTGAAAAAACTACACTCTCAGGTTTTAGTGTCCCTAGATGTCAAAAAATATTCAAATTTAAGTCAAAAATTAAGGTATAGCTGCCATATTTTCTAAAATTTCAAATATATAGCGTTAAAAAAATCATTACTGAAACTAACTAGCCAATTTCCTTCAAATTTTATATAAAATTTTATATATGTTCCTAATATGAAGCCGTTGACACATTTAGACCAAAACCTGATACAAATCAACGGCTTTTATAATCTTAATAGTTTAACCGAAACTTTTTTATTATAAACAATATTGTGTCACTTTTTTCCTACGGAGACTCTCTTAAGCGACAGAGGGTTAATCTATTGTGCCTATTGAGTATTACCAGAATTACTCAAAATGTAACGTCAGTCAATAGAACAATTATAACCTTCCTTTTCAAAATCTCTAACCATATCGAAAACATCTTTCTCAAACCAATTGAACGTGAAGACTACCCGAAAAGTGCACCGCTTGCATCCCCGGAGAGCTGTAAGTTGTGTCTACAGCAGCTTTTATCTTCGGTAAATTTGCTTTTTCAAAAATTGTTATTTTAGTGTTAACTATTTTTAGAATTTCTTGAACTCTGAAACGTTTAATAATTGGATAAAATCACCAAAATATCGAGACATTCGCAAATCAATTTTTCACAAAGACCCGCGCGCCCTACAAAAGTTTGTAGGGTAAGCTTCTGATGCATTAGCCAAAACCTTTGGATGAAATAAATAATTCCTCAGCCATTCCGTCTTGTCATTTTCTTTATTATATGTTCTCCCATTAATCAGGTCAATATTGATAAATGATCCTTGACAGTTAACGTAAATTCTTTTTTATCCGATAAAAAGTGGATATATTAGGTTGCCTCCTCAATCTCTTGGTCAAAAATTTATCTAAATAAAAATTAAGCAATAGTATTTCAACATACCTAAAGATTAACTATTTACCTGTTAAAATACATCTCAGAAGCCGCTTCAACATTTTCATTACTTAATATAAAACAAGCTAACGTATCGTACTTTTCATAATGTTCAGACAAAAAGAAAATACCCTAGATTCAAACCTTTAGCTTTAGAACAGTTAATAATAAAAATATATTTTTACAAAACAAATAAATACAAAAAACAGCAACAAAGGCTATATTTTATATACGTATCGTATTACGAACGCCGCGAAAACTTTTGTAAAAGGAAATGTCATTTTGCTTCGGTTCAAGATCGAAATAAAAAAAAAACGCAATCTTTGTATAAACGTTTTGCATCCGAATGTAAATCCTACTGTCAAAATTTACACGGTTCTAGATATTCAAACAATTATAAAAATTAGGATTTTTATTGTTGTTTATTAAACTCTTCCGGATACAAATTTCGCTGCATACTATCACAAATATATATTTTTGAGTTTCTAAAATTAAAAACCAATAAAACAAATTTTATCGGGTAAAGGTAAAAACAAATCAATTTCTGATGCATCACCCTTTTCGAAAATCAATACTGTTATATTTTGGAACTGTGTTCCATTTAAAAAAACCCTAAAAATATAAACTGCATACATAGATCTATTGCTAGGAGCAGAAGTTTTTGGGATATTTTGCGTTAAGTTAAAGGATATATCCGAAGATAGGATGGGTAGTAGGAGGTGCCTACAAAATGCAAAATATTTCTATTTCTGTTAAAAGCAAAAGACCTGTATCTCATGAAACGAAGAGGCTATGAAAATTTTGTTTACGTGATCCATGGACGATTTATAATAAAATTTCACAAAAAATTAATATAGGTGACTCATCGCAGAATACAATGCGGAGGTTTTTATCTCTGGAAAGGCTCAGGTTCGTGAAAACCGCAAGGTTCTAGAAGAAATCTTTAAAAATAAGACAAACTTTTATTTACCACACTGCTTTATAAACAAAACTCACAAGGTGGAAAAATCCGTATAGTGTACACGGTTCCGCTAAATCAAGCAACGGGCTAAGTCTAAACGATAATTTAATGACTGGTCTAAATCTACAAAGTGACTCTTTTGCTATATTTACTTCCCCACCGTATTTCGCGAATGGAAAAAAAAAAAAATTGAAGAAGACACACAATAAGACTTATACTATGGAGGCCTAAAGGATGAAAATTGCGTTAAAAGGCTTTTAAACAAACTCTCCATATACAGCAATATATTATTACAAAAAATTTTTCGCTGCTCGCGCTTTGATGAACAATCGCTTTACAGACCACATATTTTTTAATAAGTGTATCGAAGTTTTATATATCTATTTTCAAATGTTATTTGATTTTATCGATGTTTGAAAATTGAGATTTTTTAGGATTATTATGAGCCGTCGTAGCATCAAATACAAATTGTTAAAATATTATTTTGACAAAAAATATACTTTCAAAATTTATGACCCTATCTTATTTCTAGTTTTTAATAAGCTATCTTATGATGCCAGTCACAACAAAAAAAACAGAAATTATTTTGCTACCGATTTAATCGAATATATTCATATGAAATGCAGGTGATCACCTTACTTCAAAATCAATGTAATTTTGACGTATTAGTAGATATTATATTAGTTTGCCGTAATGAGATATTCATTAAACGAAAAATTACAGATTTTATTTGCAAAAATATTTCTTTACAGACTCAATGATAGTTTGACACCCAGCAACACTGGCAAAGTTAATCGTTATTTTCAAAGTTTAAAAATCAAAGATTTGTTTTGAAAGCAAAAACAATCCCGCAGACATTTTTGAAGCTTATAAACAAATAAAGATAGAAAGGTCCGGATTTTTTAAAATCCATTTAAAGACTAACCTATTTCGTTCAAATATTGATGACTCGCTTCTTGAAAAGCGAAAAATCTCATTTTTGAACAAGAATTTATTTGAATAATTATTTTCTTCACAAAGTTACAACGCATTTTAGCTTTAATTATTTAGTATAATTTGTAATAAAACTAATTAAGTATATTTTCAATAGCTTAATGAATTCACTATAAAATTATGCATTTTACAAAAACACCAATTTTCTGAAGAATATATGTGCCTTAAAAGTAATCAGCAGGTTAATAAAAATAGTAAACTATATAATCTCGACCCATTTATAAAAATGATTTAATAAGAGTACTATGTATTAATTTGAACTTCAGAAAGTTCCCTATCATTACCGACAAAACAAACCGATTACTAATAGAAAAAGAATATTTCTTTATTGCACGCCGGAATAACTCAAACACTGTCATCGCTTTACGCGATATTGGCCTCACAAAAACGTAAAAAGGTAATCCATTCGTGTATCACGTGTTTCGCTAGTCCTATTTTGCGGACCAGAAAATGGGAGATTTTTCAACAGACAGAATTATGTAGGCCCTTTTTGAAAATCATGTTTTCTCCTATAAACATTAAGCATGTAAACGAAGTACAAAAATTTCAAAAGCGTGGGTTGCATTATTTGTTTGTTTGACTACGAAGGCAATTCATTTAGAGGTTGTGGGAGATTTAACAACTGAATGTTTTATTCACTGCCTTAAACGATTTATGTCAAGACGCGGTAAAGTAATATTTACTGTGATAAAAAACATTTATAGGGGCAAAAGACAAATAGATAACATTTTTGCAAATTTTATTGGTGAAAATCAGAATCCGTTAAAAACCTTTTTCTCTCAAGAAAATATAATATAAATTTATACCAAAATGGAGGTCTTTGGGAACAACTAGTAAAAAATAAATTTCATTTTAAAAGAATAGTAGTTAATGCTAATTTAAAAAACTAACTTACCGCCCAGATTAATCTAAAATTTTGTCGCCAAAAAATCAAGTTTTATTTAGGAATCGAACACACGTACACAGAGGTGGCAGAATCTAGGCTGAAATGGGAACGAATCCAGAAATTAAACAGCATTATTGGAAACGTTGGAGCCTGGCGGTCCTGTCACAACTTCATCAAACAAAAATGGTGCCAGAAACTAATTGTGGTACTCTAGACATGACCCCCTATGAAATGGAAACGTGTGGTACTATGGTCTTGTAGGGGTAGCTGATGGCAGTTTTCCAAATAAAATATTGGTTATCTGTGAAAAAACCACACTCTCAGGTCCTTTTAGTGTCCCAGAGATGGGAAGTTGTGGGTGTAGTTAGTTAATTGCGAACGAGGACGCGTTAAATTTCATTTAATTGTTAATTTTTCCATCTTTGTTTAACTTTGTAAACTAGTTATTTTATCAATTAGGTATAAATAACGCTCTTTAATGTATTGAAGTAATTCTTATTATTATTGCATTTATTTTTTTATAAGTTTTAACGTTAATTAGAATTTTACTCATGTCTTTAATTGACATAAATAATATGTCGAGAGAGGGGATGAAATGTAGAAATTAATACTTTTTACTTATATTGTGCATATTTACGGTTATTAACGGACCGACGACCGTTGACTGTTATTTCTCAAAACTGCTGATACAAATCAACGGCTTTTATAAAATTAACCAATTTTTCCAAACTTTTTTATATAAACAATACTGTGTCACTTTTTTAAGAAAACAGAGGGTTAATCGTATATTCACTCATAACCGCAACGGTCGGTCATTCAATACTATACTTAGTTTAAGATCAAACTATGTAACGTTTAGAACAATTAAATTTATAAGCAAAACGCGCGCACATACACATAAAATCAAGCGTTACATAGGAATACACTGGTAACATTTTGGTATGATAGCAAAAACAAAATAATAAATAATAAAATATTTTTAAAAATCGGCCTGAAAAAAGCGTATTAAAAACAAACATTAAGTGTGATATAGAGATAAACTGGTACAGTTATGACACGAATTCCAGATGCCGGCCAAATAATGGTTACTTCTCTCGTAAAAAGGAACTATTGTAATCGTGAAAAAATTGACTCTGACTTCTTTTTTTAATGATGTTACTGTTACTTTATTCATTCTTTCAAGGACCATTTTAGTAGTTACATTCTCAGAATGCGCTTGTACGGGCTGTACAAATAAGAAGGGAGGCCGGCTGTATGTAATTATATCGTAAATCGGCCAAGAGAAATCGCTGGAAACTATTTTTAACCTCGAAAAATTGCCGCTAGGGAGTGCAACAAGAACTTTAAATCGCAAATGTCGATTTTTTTTCTGAATTTACATAGTTAAGGTAGGTCGAAAATAGAAGCGTAGTATTCTTTAATAAGTTGCGTAACTTTTTGAATTGTATCATTTTTTTCTACTTTCAATAATAAAGGGGTGAGGGAAGGTCAAACATTTTTTGTTTCAAATATTATTATTCAAACGTTGATATCTCTGTTTTGAATATACCGATTTTATTGAACTTGGTTTTAAAAAAGGGCTTTTTCGCTCTATTTTCGGTGTTATTAACGGTCACCAAATTTATTTTGGTACTGGTCGCTAGATGGCGTTTTTCTGAAATACCTCAAATAGTACGGATTTTTTCAAAAAAATCAAGTGCTATGATATAACTCTTTTGTCAAATTTTATTTTCTGGTTATGAAGGGTATAAGATAGTGAAATAAAAAACCAGGTCCGTATTTAAATTAGAAAATTGATGATGGGCGCTCGAATCCGAAACGTCGGATTAAAAAACTAAGTACACCGAATTGTAGAGGAGAAAAATATTTGAAAAATTTTGAGAAAAAAATGATGCAAATTAAATCACTACATCCATATCATCTTTAGATCTACATAAAACATTAAATTAACTCAAAAATTGAACAAAAATCTGTAAATCCACATAAATTATATAATCGCTCCGATGGGAAAGTGAACTTGCATAATCTGCATTATTGGTCGGACGACAATCCTCTCTGGATGCGAGAAGTCCAGAGTCAAGGTCGTTGGAGCGTCAATGTTTGGTTCGGCGTAATAAACAACCAAATTATCGGCCCAGTTATTTTCGATAATGAACTAAATGGACGGACTTATTTAGATTTTCTCGAAAATTAGCTGCCAGTTTTGCTTGAGGGCATCGACTTAGACACCACACCATATTCTTCCAACATGATGGCTGCCCAGTTCACTACTCAAACAATGTCAGACGGTTCCTAGATGGGCGATTTCCCGGAAGCTGGATAGGTAGAACCAGTATATTTCCCTGGCCCCCTCGTTCCCTCGATCTGACGTGTCTAGACTTGTACTTGTGGGGCTGCCTTAAGGATTTGGTGTACCAAAATAGACCAACAACAAGGGAGGACTTCACCAACCGAATTAGAAACGCAATCCAGATGATACCAGCCGCAGAAATAGAAGCTGCAGTAAATTATACAGTAGAAAGGCTCCGTCTATCGATCGATCATAACGGTAGACATTTCCAACAGTTCACTCGACATCAATAGTTAACTAATAAACAATTAAATTGAAAAAGGACTTGCATTTTACGACATTTTCTCTGTTTCTTTGTTTTTATAGCATTTTTTTAGATCATCTCTACTTTTTTACTCAACAATAAACGGAGTAGCAGGAAATAGCACAGCAAAGAATAAATCATAAACTCTTTCTTTAGTGTCCTTTTTCATGCTAATTCTTTTGCTGTTTAGTTTTTTATGTTCTGGCTTACAATAAATATAATATCATTTCATTTCAATATATTTTTTCTAAAATTTTAGTGAAATTTAAACGATGGATAAAAATAGCTCTCACTTCACCATTGTGCACTTTTTCTCCTCTAAAAGTTGGTGAAATTTTTTTTTTAATTCAACGCTAGTTTTCAGATTCGAGTGACTACCATTAACTTTCTTGATTTAAAAAAAATCGGGTAACGTTTCGATTTATATATAGGTTTTCGAGGATCTTATTTTTTCAGTTTATTTGACCGAAATAACAAAAATAAATAGTAAGATCATAAAGTAGAGGGGACAAAAATTCAAAATTTCGTAAAAAATCGAGTAATAATGTCGATTTAGTTTTCGGGTATATCTACAGTTATTGTGTAATATCTCCTAAAGATGATGTGGAAGTAGTGATTTAATTTGCAGCGTTTTTTTCTCAAAATTTCTCAAATTTTAGGTTAAATGGAAATGATAGATAAAAATAACTTTCACTTTGCCATTGGCACTTTTTCTCTTCTATAATTCGGTGTAATTAGTTTTTTAATCGGACGTTTCGGATTTGAGTCACCACCATCAACTTTGTTAAATTAAACATGGATCTGGTTTTTTTATTTCACTATCTTATACCCTTCATAACCACAAAATAAAATTTGAGAAAAAAGTAGTATCATACCATTTGATTTTTTTGAGAAAATCCGTATTATTTGAGGAATTTCAGAAAAACGCCGTCTAGCGACCAGTGGCAGAATAAATTTGTTCACCGTTAATAGCACCGCAAATCGAGCGAAAAAAGCCTTTTTTTTAAGACCAAGTTCAATAAAATCGGTTCATTCAAAACAGAGATATCAATGTTTGAAATAAAAAATGTTTGACCTTCACCCACCACTTTATTATTGAAAATAGAAAAAAATGATCCATTGCAAAAAGTTGCGTAACTTATTGAAGAATGCTATGCTTATATTTTCAATACACCTTAACTACGCAAATTTACCAAAAAATCGACATTTACGATTTAAAGTTCTTGTGGCGCCCCCTAGCGGCAGTTTTTTTAGGTTAAAAATAATTTCCAGCAATTTCTCTTAGCCGATTTACTATACAATTTTTTTCCTGAAACCGTAAGATAAGTGGTTCGTGAGATACGACGGGCGTCTCTTTCTGGAAAGCTTTCATTCTTTTGCTGGCGGCTTTTGTTAGAGTTCAGGCTGCAATGCTCAGCCTCATACAAACGGACTGTAAAAATATTCGTACAAAAAGCAAAATGAACTAGTAAAGAAAGATAAAAAATATATTAAAAATTATTGTTGTTTACATAGTCTAATTACTTTAAACTATTTTATTCCAAACCAACTTTACAAGTTTATTACATGGAATGTAACATATAACAATAAAAAATAATAATAATAAAGTTGTAGTAAATGAAGAAACGCCTATGTTATAATTCAGTATAAGATAAAACTAGGTCGAAATAAATATTTAAAAAAATCTATTCATTTTTATTTTTGTAAAAAATGCATTTTGAACTCTTTTTTAAATATTGACAATTTTGTTTTATGTCTTGTACTGTCTAGTTAGTTATTGTATATTTTTAAACTATCGTGCAGAACTGATTTTTTCCCAAAGTTTCTTTTTACTGTAATAGTCTGCAATTAAGTGCAATGTCTCGTAGCGTGATTATGTAGATTAGATCTTTTAAATATAATATTTGATTTTTTTCCATTATTAATAATAGAGAGTATTAAAATGCAAATTTTTAAATTATAAATATTTTGTTTAAAAATCCCTTACGTTTATATAAGTCAATAGAAGGTTCCAAACATAGTAGTTTATAACTACATTTTAGTTTTATGATGTAATTATTTTAAAGGTTTAATATATAACATATGTTATATATATGTTTTTTTGAGAATTTTAAGGGTGTGAAATATCTTGCTTTATATTATAATATCCTATTATGGAGTTATAGCAGTTCTTATACCCTGAATATGATTTTTCCAATTTAAGTTTTCATCTATAATTAATCCTAAAAATATTTAATTTTGTTATTGTTTATTACTAGTGGTGAAATACTAGAATGTATCTTTGTTTTACTTATTAACATAAAAGATTTACTAACATTTAACGAAAGTTTGTGAGATTTAAGCCAGGAGCAAATTAATTATAGATCATGTTTTATATCAAAAAAGAATTAATTTATATAAATAATAATAATCCCTGTGGTACTCCACAAATTATTGGCTACATAGTCTACGTGAAAAAGATCCATATATACAACACGTAGTAACGAGTAGAGAATCGGCATAGAATACATTTCATAGTATATGACGGTACAGCCCTGATTAACAATTCTGTATGTACTAACACTGCTTTTTGTCTTGATGACTTTTTTTAGTCGTTTATTTTGTTATGTTATCATCAATTGTTGTTTAAAAATTCAGGCGTTTACCCCCCCCCTCCCTTCAGCAAAACTAAATTTTATACTTTTATATTTTTGAGCTATAATAAATATTTAGCAGTATATAAGTACCATGTTGCATATTTATGCTTTACAGAACCGCATTCAAAATTTTCATAAAAGGAATTTATCACATCAGTTTACTCAAAACCATTTTATTTTAAATCGTGTCATTAGGTTTCTCCACTACCTAGATAACGTTTCCCAAAACATAATAAAAAACCCATGCCAAATCATAAGTGATATTACGCATAGATATTAATATTACGTAACAAAATTAAATTCAAAATGCCTCAAATCTTATCTAGATTATTATTATCATTTGTTTATTACTTATATATGTGTTACGAAGAGATTAGATATAATTTATAATCAACTTAAGTTTCAATCCCAATACAAGTTTGATCAAAAAGCAAAATCAGAGGAGCAAAAACTTAAATGACCATTAACAATTATTTTAATTTGCAATGTCAAAGAAATGTTCACCAGTACAGAGTCCGTCGATGAGGTTTTATATAAATTAGATTATAATTTAAATACATATTTTTGACAAGTGCTAAAACACGTAAACCAAATTATCAGATTGCGTTTTTTTTTTACTAATTATAAATATATTTTTTTAACCTGAATACTCAAGTTGAAGAAGAATGAAGAAATGAAAAATATTTATAAAAATATAAAACCGACTTCAAAAAAATGCATTAAAAAGTGAAAAATAGTATTTTATTCCACCCTGAAAAATTCACTCCCTGAAGTCGACGCCCACCTAATAAAGACAGTAAAATCCTATACGCGTAGTACTAAACATCAAAACACCGAATTGACTGAATACATGATTATATTTTTGTGATTAAATAATTAAGAATAAGTTTAGCGCCGACTTCAAGGAGTAAAATTTTCAAGGTGGAATAAAATATTATTTTTAACTTTTTAATGCATTTTTTTTTATTTAATCCTATTTAGTTTTATCTATATGAGTTTTATTGTAAAAATCAGGTTGAACAAATGGTAGATTGCATATTCCTGATATAATGGTGAATGCGTAGAATCAAGACGCGAGAGTAGTATATTAAAAAACTTCTTGCATTATATCTTGGCACAGAAAACAAAATGGCACCATTTCGCCATTTTTAACATTATTTTAATAATCTTGCTATGGGGCCTCTCCGGCCATATCATGAATATCCCCTGAAAAATTCCTCTAAATTCGTCAAACCATCGCGGAATAATCGATGTACAAACAAAAAAAAGATCGGTAAATTTCTTTACCCGGAACTTCCCTCGTTATGATTGTTTTTCCATTTGTTAGGAATAGTGAAGTGTGACCCAGTTTAGTTCAGTACATAATCACAGTATATATATATATATATATATATATATATATATATATATGTTACATATACGTATAACTGTATTTTCATTTTTATTTGTTCCATCATTATTGGATGCCTACAATATTTTACCATTTGCTTTCTACCTATGCCACACTTCGTACCATTTTATCCCATTTTCACATCTAATTTTTCTGCAAAATTTAAAGTCAATTGAACAAGATTTTTTTACGTTGATATTTTATAAATCCTATTTGGCCGCCATTTTGTTTCGCCATCTTAAATTGAAACCCATATTATCAGTTTTTACCTACTCCGTTGGTCTGCAGATACTTCCCAGATATTAAGTTTCTAACTGGTTTTCGTTAACGATCCTCTTGTTATGTTAAAGTGGTGTATTATTTGGGGCTAGGATCCAGTAAAAAAACAAAAGCCCTTTTTTAAAATGTCGATGCAACCCCATAATATCAGTATTTACCTACTCCGTTGGTCCGCAGATATTTCATAGGTATTAGGTTTCTGTGGTTTTCGTTAACGATCTTCTTGTTGTTATGTTAGAGTGGTGTATTATTTGGGGTTAGGGTCCAGTAAAGAAACAAACAAACTTTTCTAATTGTCGATGTTTCATAACTTTATTGTTGCATCCTCCGGATACATATATAGATTCTATATCCTGCATGAAATCCATATTATCTTAACCTTAACCTACCACGTTGTTCCACAGATGTTTATCAGATTAAGTTTATAAATGGTTTTGTCAACGATCTTCTTGTTTTTATGTTATAGTAGTGTTTTATTAGGGGTTAGGATCCAGTAAAAACAACGAAAGTCTTTTTTTAAATGGCCGACGTTTTGCAAGTTTATTGTTGCATCTCAGGACACATAGATTTTATATCCTACAGGAAACCCATATTATCAATCTTTACCTACTCCGTTGGTCTGCAGATATTTCCTAACCCCAAATAATTCTAACAAAAAAATCGCTTAGAAACTTAATATCTGGATGATATTATGATGATGATGACTGATAATATTAGTTTCATGCAGGATATAAAATCTATGTGTCCTCAGAATGCAACAATAAAGTTGCAAAACGTCAACCATTTAAAAAAAGACTTTCGTTGTTTTTACTGGATCCTATCCCCTAATAATACACTACTATAACATAAAAACAAGAGGATCGTTAACAAAACCATTTAGAAACTTAATCTGAAAAACATCTGCGGATCATCGTAGTAAGTTAAGACTAATAATATGGATTTCATGCAGGATATAGAATCTATATATGTATTCCAAGGATGCAACAATGAAGTTATGAAACGTCGACAAGTTAAAAAAGTTTTTTGTTTCTTTACTGGACCCTAACCCCAAATAATACATCACTCTAACATAACAACAAGAGGATCGTTAACGAAAACCTTAACCTAACCTAATATCTATGAAATATCTGCGGACCAACGGATATAAAGTCTATATATGTGTCCTGAGGATGCAACAATAAAGTTGCGAAACGTTGACTATTTAAAAATAGACTTTTCTTTTTATTCTGGACCATAACCCCAAATAATACACCATTCTATTAACAACAAGACGGTTATTAACGAAAACTATTTAGAAACTTAATATCTAAGAAATATATGCGGATCAACGGGCTAGGTAAAGACTGATAATATAGGTTTCATGCAGGATATAGGATCTATATGTGTTCTGAGGATGCGCGAATTAAGTTCCGAAACGTCGACAATTTAAAAAAAAAAGACTTGTTTTTTTTTACTGCATCTTAACCCCCAATACTACACCACTCTAAAAAAAATTGTTTAACATTGTTCAGCCATATTGGATTTTTACCAAAATATTACCAGGTCATCACCATATGATCCTCAATTTCTGGTCAAAATTTAAAATTAATCTGGTAAGTAGTATTTAATGTCGCGAACTGATAGACAGACCGACAGACGCGCCGACGGAATTGATAGAACATGTTTTTTGTCATCTAGAGACGCTAAAATGTGAAGATATGTAAAACCTGAGAGGGTAATTTTTTCATGATTACAAACATTTTATGTGGTCGCAATTTTGTTCCTCCTTTTTGAATTAGCAACATAGTTTTACTAGTTGTGCCCTATACCACAATTAGTTATGGCACACAATTTCAAATCAAACCATTAAGCAGTTTTTTCAGGCTGAATTTTTAATTACTTTATTAAGCCGCCATTTTGTTCCGCTATCTTGAATTCGTACCGAAATGTTACCATTTGATTCCAACATAATACTTTATATTTTTGCAAAATTTGAGATAAATTGGATGAGTAGTTTTATAATTTAGTTTTAACATTTTGTTTCGCCATATTGGATTTTTATCAAAATGTTACCAGGTCATCCCCATTGACCCAAATTTGATTCAGTAAGTAGTTTTTGAGCTACGCCGCGAAGAGATAGACAGACAGACGGACGAAATTGAGAAAATGTGTTTTTCGTCTTCTAGGGACCCTGAAGCGTGAAGATATGAAAGAAATCTCGGAGAGTAATTTTTTCAAGATTACAATACTTCCCTTTTACGAGGGAAGTAAAAACAACAAAATGGCTGCCATTTTTAATATACTTGCTATGGGACCATTCCGGCAATATCCTGAATGTCCCCTGAAAATTTCATTCAAATTGGTCAAACCAGCTCGGAGTAATCGATGTACAAACAAAAAAATGCATGGGGTCAAATTGATAACCTCCTCCTTTTTTGAAGTCGGTTAAAAATTTCCGTAAAAATTACATGATTGAGAACGACGTGTGGTTTTAAGTGTATAGTTCATCGTAAGCCAATTGTCAATGTGAATTTTAATTTCTATAGTAATATTATCCTTGAGAAGATGTCAAAATGTGGATATTGTGAAACATCTGCACGCAGGCCTACGATCGTGTGTAGTGGAGTATGTAAAAGGAAATTTCATGGTGATTGTTTGTCTATTTCACCCGAAGCAATGAATGTTATAAATTCGGTTCCTGGAGTCCTCTGGAAATGTCGCACATGTAGTAGCTTTGATATAGATACAATAAGTGATAAAATACACACAATTCTCGGCAGTAAATACGAAGAGATGGTTACTAATTTTTCAGAGAAACTAAACTTATTCAGGGAAAAAATGTTAACTTCTGTCGATCTGCCTTGAATATTAAAAATCCTCCAATGACTTCAGAACCCCAAAATACATTACCTACTCGTTCTTACGCAGACACAGTTGTTTTTGTACCGGATAAGAGAATAATTATTAAGCCTAAAGATCGAGAACAGCCCTATTCTCGCACTAAAATGGATATTATTCAAAATGTAAAACATGTCGAAGAAAGTTTATTATTCAGTCAAGTTAAACCGATTTCGAACGGTGGTTATGTCTTAAGGGTCAATCCTGACTGCGCCATTAAATTCAAGGATTTGGTGAATGAAAAACTTGGGGACAACTACGAGGTTCGAGAAGCAAAAGAAACGCATCCAGTAGTTCGAATTGTAGGGCTTTCAGAAACTTTTGAAGAAGAAAGACTTGCAGAAATAATAAAGTTACAAAATAAAAATATATTTACTCAGTTTTCTGAATTAGTATTTTAAAAATATGGTGTACTAAGAAAAATAACCGAGTTTTTCAAGCCAGGCTACAGGTAGATCCTGCTACGTTTAGGAATTTAATGAATGTCGGTAAGTTGATTGTTGGCCTTGACATCTGTACAGTTTACGAAGCAATTTCTATATCTCGCTGTTTTAATTGTAATCATTTTCATCATACATCGAAATTTTGTAATAATGCTGTGTCCTGTCCTTTATGTTCTGAGAGTCGTACAGTAAAAGATTGCAAGGTAAACAAAGACGAGTACAAATGCATTAATTGCCTTGGTTTTAAGGATAAACAAAAATTAGATATAAATGTTATTCACGCTGCTTGGGACTACAATAATTGTTTTGTATATAAAGAAAATATTGAAAAAATAAAATTCGATATACTTTCTCACAAATAGCGATCACTGAATTTGTCAGATGGAACGGCTTATATTTCTGAGACTATACTAAATGCTAATATTTCATTTGCTAATCCCTCGGAAGTACCTTCACATAGTTCAAATCATGAATAGAATAACTTTCTTAATCTATCTGTTTACTATCAGAATGTGCGCGGTCTGCGAAGCAAAACTAATACTCTTTTTAACGCTGTTTCCTCAAACGAATTTGATGTTTTGGCTCTAACCGAAACATGGCTTGATTCTAGCGTTCTGAACACGGAAATAGTTGACTCTCGTTATAATGTTTACAGGTGCCACAGAAACTACCATCAATTACAGTGCAGTAGAGGTGGAGGTGTTCTTTTGGCAATAAGGAATGTTTACTCTGTATCAATTATTAATATATCTGTTCATCTAATGCATATTGATATCGTAGATATTAAAATTAGTCTTGGGCATTATTCTTGTCAAATGTTTGTAATTTATATACCTCCTAATACTTCAAGCGATGAATATTCTGAGTTCTTTGAGACTATGAGCGGAATTGATGATTTTCATACTTCACAGTTGTTGCTTTTGGGTGATTTTAATTTGCCGGGTTTTTTTAACACAGTTGGAACTAATCCTAGTGAAAAAACTTTATGCTTATCTAATTTCGTAAGTTTCCTAAACCTAAATCAACACAATTCAATTCCAAATTTTAACGACAAATTCCTAGATCTAGTTTTTGCTACTGAGCTTCTTGATTGCACTGTTGGCAGGGCAGAAGACTTACTGTTGCCTGATGACTATCATCATCCGGCTTTGGAAGTTCAAATAAAGTTGAAATCTTCTTGTAAGTTTAATAAACAGAAAATTGACAACACTTATTAGAACTTTAGGCGAGCGGATTTTCATGGACTTTATAACGATCTAGCAAATGCTGACTGGCTCATTTTGGATTCAATCACTGATGTAAATGCAGCATGTAGGGAATTTTATTCTATTCTTTATGATTGTTTGAATAGATTTGTCCCTAGGACTAAAAGACGCAGGAGAACTTATCCACCTTGGTTCAGTTCCGGTATAGGGCGAGTACTAAAACAAAAGTTTTTAACTTGGAAGCGCTTTAAGCGAACAAAAGATCATGAAGATTTGTTAAAATTTAGGTGTTTAAGAACAAAAATAAAAACTGATATTTCAACCTCGTATACTAATTATTGTAGAAATTGTGAAAACCAAATTGCATCCAGTCCACATCAATTTTGGAATTTTATTAATGGCAAAAGAAATAACGCAGTACTTCCGGAAACAATGTATTTGGGCGAGGATGGTTATACAAATCCTAAAGATATTGCTAATGCCTTTGCAAATTTTTTTCAGGCGTCCTATACTGAACCAAGTAATAATGTACGGTTTAACGAAAAAAATTATATTTGTCTGGAAAATATTAATCTGAATCAGGTGGATGAGGATTTTGTCCTGCGCTGTTTGAAGAAAATGAAGCCTAAGTGAACGGTTGGACCTGATGGAGTTCCTTCCTTTTTGCTTCGCGATTGTGCTATTGTTTTTGCGTCCCCGCTTACTAAATTATTTAATTTATGTTTAAAAACATGTCAGTTTCCGGATAGTCGGAAGGTATCTAAAATTATACCAGTTTTTAAAAAGGGATCTAAGAAACAAATCGATAATTACCGACCCGTGTCTATAATTTGTAATTTTTCGAAGTGTCTGGAAATATTGCTCCATGAGGCTTTCTCATTTTATTTAAAAAATAAAATATCAAATTTTCAACAAGGTTTTGTAAAGGACAAATCAACTAGCACTAATCTTGTTATTACACAGTTTATTGCCATGGCCTTTGACGATAAGTGTCAAGTTGATGATATATATACAGATTTTTCGTAGGCTTTTGACAGACTTGATCACAACATTCTACTGTCACATTTGCACAATTTCGGTTTTTTACAAAACTTACTAACTTTTCTAA
Organism: Kuschelorhynchus macadamiae; assembly: GCA_030620095.1. NCBI lineage: Eukaryota > Metazoa > Arthropoda > Insecta > Coleoptera > Curculionidae > Kuschelorhynchus > Kuschelorhynchus macadamiae. Next base: position 542,394 of record JAUTXW010000286.1, read on the forward strand.
AATCATATCTAACTGACAGGCAACAAATAGTGGAATGCAGTGGCGAAAGCTCTGGAGAGCTAAAAGCTACTTCTGGTGTCCCACAGGAATCAATACTGAGGCCGCTACTCTTTAACATTTTTATCAACGGCGTTCTGGATGAAGTCAATGTAAATGGGCTATTATATGCTAATGACATGAAGTTTTTTGCTCGGATTAAATCCTCACAGGATTGGTTGCGTCTGCAAGAGTCGATAGATCGAGTCTCTAATTGGTGCCTTAAAAATAAATTGCCGTTAAATCCGGACAAATGCAAAGTAGTCTCTTACTCACTAAAGCCTGAAATTATCTACCATTAAACAATACATCAAAGTACGCTGAGTCGTAAAACTAATTTTCGTGACCTTGATTTTATTCGATAATAGATTATCATTTGTACCGGATATATCTGGTCTTATTCAAACTTGTTTCAAGACTTCAGGGTTTGTTATAAGAAACAGTCGAGAGTTTGTTAATACAGGGACAATCAAACTCTTGTTTTTCGCATTTGTTAGGTCTAAGTTGGAATATGCATCTCTCATATGGTCACCATTTTATCGAACGCATATAGACAATATCGAGAAAATTCAAAGACGCTTTCTTAAATACCTTTCTTTTAAGATTGATGGGATTTACCCAGATATTGGCTTTCCACACGATCAGCTTTTGGAAAGACATTCTTTTTTTTCTCTGGCAGACCGACGCACACTTTCTGAATTAAAATTTTTATATAATATTATCCATAATAAATTAGATTGTCCCGATATTTTAAGTCAGATCAACATATTAGTTCCGCGTACCTCCCCTCGACTATCGATGCTTTTTTATTTGCCCACTTCACGCACTAATATTTGCAAATATTCCCGGCTTCACAGACTGTTGAATGCCTGCAATCAACATCACGACAAGTTCGATATCTTTAACTGTAAACTGTCGGATTTAAAAATATACTAGATATATACATATATGTTTTTATGTTATTACTTACCTCTGTAAAAAACACTAATATTACTGTTGTTAGTGTAAGATATTTAAATAGCCGTTAGAATACTTTTACTGAAAGCTTTTCTTTGTATGAGACTGTTTTTTTTTGCAATATTTGTGCATGTACCCATTCATTAATTGGCGTATGCTGTCAAATGGTGTAGATAAATAAATAAATAAATAAATAAAATTATAATAAGGGTAGTCTGTCAATAATGTTTTATTCATACCGATTGTTCATTTTTCAAAAATGTCAGGTAAAATAATAAATTTTGAGGTTGCACATTTTCATGGTTCACCCTATATACATAAAATTAAATAACGGTATAGAAAAAGAGATACCTTTTAGCAAATGTATTTTTATGTCTATTACACACCTCGATGCTTTAGTTTGAGAAGGGTATTTAAAAAATGTAAATTTAATTATAAAACTCGCTGCCTATATACCTGTGATTTTTTTATATTATTATTACAAAAATTGTACAGATTTCAAATCAAAATATAGAGAAACGTCCTCTATAATTTGGCGTTTGACTTATCAAAATCGGTTAAGAAGTTTAGACAATATGCTCGGACAAATATCAATAAAAATAAATAAATACATACAGGTCGAAATGAGAACCTCCGCCTTTTTTGAAGTAAGTTAAAAAAGTTCTCAACATTTTTCATCTAGTATATATATATGATATACCTAAGTTCAATGCTTTACAAGATAGTGATAATTGAAAGTTGACAAATTCGAGTGGCTATAAAATCTAAATGGTTCAGCTTAGGGCAAAATAGATTGCAAAAAGTTGTTTTAAATTTGTATGATCTTTTTATGGTATTACTTTCTAACTTTTATGATAGACTTTCTTCCGTTGTTTTTTTTTTGAAAATTCAAAAACTTTTACTTAGATCAAATGTTGATGCTGTAAAAAAAGGTAATACAAAACTACGATAGGAATGTGCCTCGTTTTGTCCTCTGTCGAACCCTTACAGGCAGTCTCTACGGAATACCGTTGAACACTGATTCAATTTTAGCTCCGTCTAAACTCAGAAACCATAATTTCTTAGTTGAATTTCAGTGTAAAATATACACATGAAATATGTTTAGAATTTTCCTCAAATTACGAATATGAAATAAAAAATCCTTCAATTTCCTTTACCCCGAACTTCCCTCTTTATGAATATTTTCTTTTATTAGAAATAGTGAAGTGGGACCCAATTTAGTTCAGTACATAATCACAGTATATATATATATATATATATATATATATATATATATATGTGTGTTACATATATTGTCTTTTCAAACATTTTTATTGGACGCCATTTTGTTCCAATATATTGGATTCCTATCAATATTTTATCAATTTCTAGTACTGATTTTTGGGCATAATTTAAAATACATTCAATAAGTAGTTTTCACATTGGCACACACAGCGATTAGGTTACATCATGTTGAATTCGTATAAGAATGACAATACTATATTGCAGCATACCTAGATGATTAGGTATATAACGGCAATTGCGAAAGTTATACTTACGATGCGCAATTGTTTTTACAACGCCATTGTTTAATTTTCTAATTAAATAAAATCAAAAAACAATTTAAATGTTTCGTAACGTATTTATACAGAAAAAAAAATGCACTTATTTGCCCAACCTGTATACTTCATTTCAAATACGGGTAGGTAGAAAAAAAAATTTTTGTTGATTTACTAACGTTACAACCATAGACATTTCTGAAAAATCACTGCAAACATTTGCAACTTGATCAATTTTTCAACCAGCATGTGATGGCTTAAGGTTCTGAACTATATAGAAATAAAAGAAACGTCACCTCAAGCGAGAAATATTTGCTATTTTCATCAATGTTATTATAACCAAGCAAATGCAATGAACAGCTTTGTTTCTTTTTGCTGACAATAATTATTATTATGTTTTAACTTTGATACAATTTTTATTCATATACTATCGCTGAGGTAGTACACGCCTCTAAAAATGTTTTTCAAAATCCGGAATATGAATATAGTTATTTAATTAACAATTGTTCATTTAAAAATTTACTGTGTTACATGGTAAATAATAAAGAGCATTTCTTTTATTTTAATACTTATAACAAAATACCATGTTGTATATTATATTGTATTCTACTGACAGTAATACAACGCCCTTTTCTGCTAATATTTAATCAAATTAGGCTATTATTTCTATCGCCGCAACACTTTATCTAATATTTTGACCAGAGTAAAACAATATCGATATGGTTACAATGGTATTTTTGTTATGAGTGCAACAATCAGACAAATGCGTCAATTAGTCACTTGCGTCGATTCAGTAAAATGCAAGATCATATCTCAGTAAAAAATAAAAGTTATTTTTAAGCAAGCTTTGTCATACTCTTAATTTTTTTATCTTATTTCTGTAGTTTTCTACTTAAAATGATGGGAAATTTGTAAATAACCTAAACTTCATGTAAATTCATGACATAATAATAATAATATTAATAATAATAATAATAATAATAACACAAAAACACAGAAACGTTTACCCTGGACATCAACATGGAATTTGGTATAAGTAAATTCAAGCTACTTCATATCAACAAGGGACAGTGAAAAGACCACCCTACGAGGGAAACAATCAACAATGAAACTATAGATAACATGCTCAAAGAAGAACATACAGATACCTACGCTTCCATCAAAGCACCAAAATTAACCACACTCATATCAAATCAGAGCTCAAGACGGAATTTAAAACCAGATTCACAAAGCTACTAAAACCAAAACTGAATTCCAGAAATCCAACGAAAGCTATTAACACTTCGCCATACCTATTCTTATGTACTCGTTTAGTATCATTAAATGGTCACACACAGACATAGAAAACATTCACATTCTCATACGCTCTGAATTCACTAAACACAGGAAGTTACATCCCAATGCATGCAAGAAAAGACTCACCATCGAGACAAAAGAAGGAGGGAGGGGAATTATAGATATACGATCGCTAAATAAAAAACAAATTTACGAACTCAGAAAATTCGTCCACAACAAACAAACTAACCTCCACCAGGCAATAGTGAAGGCAGACAAGAATTATACACCGCTCGACCTGTCTCAAACGAGCCACGCAGCAGACGCACACAGTCACATTCAATCACGACTAAAAAAGATGAACACCTGGTCTGAAAAAACACTTCACGGAAGATACAGATACCACATAAAACAAGTCCATATACATAAAAAACTTTCATATACGTGGTTACAAGAAGGGCAGCTGTTCCCTGAAACACAAGGCTTCCTGCTTGCCATCCGGGACAAAGTCATGTATGTCAGAAACTACCGAAAGCACATTATCAAGGACACAACCATTGAAGACGAGAGGTGTAGGAGATGTCACCAGCAGAGAGAAACGATCGATCACATAACGAGTGGATGTAGAATAATGGCCGGAACTGAATACACCGCGAGACACAACTCAGCGGCGAAGGGCGTTCATCAATCATTAGCCAAAACATACAAGCTAACGGAGAGCGCAGACCCTTACTACCATTATACACCAACATCTATACTTGAAAACGAAAACTACAAGCTCTACTGGGACATTGACATCCACACAGATAAAACAATTCCCGCAAACAGACCCGATATCACCTATCAATCCAAAAAAGAGAAAATCAGTTATTTAGTTGACATGGCTGTCCCTAACGACGAGAACATCCAAGCGAAATACAGTGAGAAGATCGCCAAATACCAATAGTTGTTTTTTTTCCATTTCCTTTTTTTAATTTTATTTTTTGTACTGACTTGGTATAATCCCTTTAGTATAAAATACAACCACAGGAATACTGTGAGACAACAAGTCATAAAAATAATAATAATAATAATAATAATAATAAGTTGTTTCTTTATATACATTAATATTTAAGGAAAATGAATTACAACTTAAGAACAATAAAATTGGAATACATTTTGAGGTTAAGAGGCCGAAATTATTAGCTTTCCAAACTAAAACGGTAGTTAGGGAGCTTTTGCTTTGTTTTATTATTCAGTTCAGCAATAAATGCTGGATAGATTTTCGTTTATTTACGATGTTGAAGGAATAAAACTAATAGTTTAGTTGGTTTGTAAGAATAATAGAACGGTACCATGTTTATACCCATCCAAGAATCATTTACTTGCTTAAGCAGTTTCATAGACTTTTATCCCAGTATTTGTTTTCTAATACATAAGTTTATTTCATTTATAGGTTATATTGTCCTAATAGCAGAAATTCTAGAAAACCTCTAAAAATAAAATAAATGTCTACATAGGTTATTATTAAATTGAAATATTTTTTATTTACCCCATCTAGTTTGATCAAGTCAAATTTTATAAGTTGGTAAATATTAAAAAATTTGCCTCAAATTTAGGCACTCTAGGCGTTTGATCAGCAGTTACCAATGATAGATATGGTAAAAGTATTCTGCAGTTAAAAACCTCAAATTTTGAGCAAAAGATGTATATTTGAAATTTTAATATTAATAAACCAATTCCTTAACGTTAGTAAAGTAATTTCGCTTTCTTTTAATTAATGTATTACTAAATAACAAAATACAATAGTTTTCTCATAATTTGTGTTTGTATGATACACCGTTATTCTTAATATACTTAAAAATGAGTGCTTTACAAAATTTGCCTCTTTATAAAAACTTTCATTCTGTTACATGAAGTTAATGTTTTTTTTCTCAGACGTGGATACAAACATTGTAACTAAACAAAAGATACGAAGGCATAGAAGGATCTGTACACGTGGCCTGTTCAGGGTCCCTGTTTATAATATAAAGTATACAAGATTGTTTCTACTAAATCTAAAAAAAAGTAAGTAAGAAGATTTAAGATATTCTCTGCGTTCTCAGGATTTGCTAAAAAACACAAAAAAATACTATTGCGAAGTTAATAAATAAGTGTCGAACATATTAATTCAAATGGAATATCCAGTATATTATTAGTCCGATTATTGATCGATTTTTAAATAAAATTTTAAAAATCGGTCGTTCTGTAATTGATTCCTATACCTACTTATGTAGGTGTAGGTTCATATTTTTCTATTTGTTCTAGTGGTATTAACTGCTGCTGCTTTACAAGATCTTAGACACTTACTTACTCTTAAAACATCAGCGGCTTAATACCAATATTTATTTTTCCTCCTTTTTAAAATGAAAATGTCTGAAGAAATAAACGTTTAGAGTTTTACTAAAATACACCAACAATTTGTTTTATGGGGTTTTTATTTAAACAAGTTAAAAGAACAACTAATAAAATTTGCACCAATCATAATTTAAAAAAAAGTATTTTTACTTATCTAAACTCGGCGCCAAGGAGAAATTAAAATAATTAAATTCAAAGCGACTATTATCCAGAGCGGCAGATTTTTTCAGGCTTCAGACTAAATGTACGCAATAAATATCAGATTAATCATAGGTAACGTATATATGTTTGGAATCAAGAGAAAACATTCTTTCCACGTAACTAAAAATATGGATTTCATTCGATAAAACACTAAAATGTATTTAATTTTTTTTCTCCCTCTTAACATAAATATTCTAGACCCTGTTCAAAAGATAAACAAAAGCGCTGCATTATGATTCTGTAAATATTTACTCATGAGACATTAATTTTTAACGATATCACAGATGTAGTTTGTAATAATCGATTTTTTTGTTATATGTATTAAAAGAGAGCATAACATAAATATGTCTTTATCATTAAGATTTTATTTTGCTACTAAAGGACGCTATGCATCGAAATTTTTGAAGTTAAAGTAGTCTTAAAATTGATTCTTCTACAAGTTTTAAACATCTATTGTGGTCTTGTTTTACTACCATCTATATATCTACTTAAAACACTAAGTCAAATTTTTCAGCAAGTTCGTGAGAGAGTTAGTAGTGTATCGATTTATATGATTTTTTTTGAAACGATCGTCTGGTGATGGAGACCTTTCAACACTATCTTTTGTATTGTAAATGTATACAGGGTATTTCAAAAAACCGGGTCACTGATTAATCACCATTTTGCTTAAACCACTTGACGTAAAAAAGCTGAATACAAGATGTAAAGGCTCAATAAGAGAGATTTTTCAAAACTCAAATTGCAAGTGACTGAAACCGCCCCTTAAATATTTCAATATTATTTATTTAAAAAAATGATTTTTCAGAAGAATGTTTAAAATCGTGTATTTTATTTGATTATTTAACATATTTTAAAAATGTTTCAACATTTATACAGGGTGTTTCAAAAAATCGGGCCACTGATGAATTACGACTCTGTTCAAACCGCTTGAAGTAAAAAGCTGAATTGTGGCATACAGGTTGATTGTAGGGTGTGGAGGTTTGATAATAAGGAATTTTTCACAAATTACTTTAAATTTTTGTATTATTTCATTATTTAAAAAACGGTTAGTTTTTCAAAAAAAACGCTTAAACAGGTATATTTTATTTCATTTTTCATAGTTTTTTTTAATTTATACAGGATGTTCCAAAAAATCGAAAATAATTTATAAACAAAAATCTCCCAAGCCCCTGATGACAAAAATTGAATCGAAAGAAAATGAGATTATAAGGAGGTATTTAAATAAGGCGATTTAAGTACCTCTTAATATCCCTTTCGTTATCGCCATACGCGAATGAAGTCGCGGGTACTCGCTAGTGTAATATTTATTGCTTCTTTAAACATTGACTCACTAAAAAGATTTAAGAGTCAGATTAGATCTAGTTAGTAATTAAAACTTTTATTTCGCCATTTACTGTAACATTAAGGAAAATTATTTGTTCCATTGTTGCATAGGTCATCTTAAACCTATAACTGTCTGATTAGAGGTCTAAATTTAAACCTTTTTAGGAAATACGGGGGTAAATTATTCAAAATTTTTTTGCATTTCACTATTGTGAGTGCAGACTTTTATAATGATTTTTTTTATTTGTTAAGATAACACAAAACAAGTATAGCGTATTTTTTCCGTTGTTGCATAGGTCATCTTAAACCTATAACTGTCAGATTAGAGTACTAAATTTAAACCTCTTTAGGAAATACGGGGGTAAATTATTCAAAAAGTTTTTGCATTTCACTATGTGAGGGCAGACTTTTATAATGATTTTTTTTAATTTGATAAGATAAAACAAAACAAGTATAGCGTATTTTTTCCATTGTTGCATAGGTCATCTTAAACCTATAACTGTCAGATTAGAGGTCTAAATTTAAACCTCTTTAGGAAATACGGGGTAAATTATTCAAAAAGTTTTTGCATTTCACTATTGTGAGTGCAGACTTTTATAATGATTTTCTTATTTGTTAAGATAAAACAAAACAAGTATAGCGTATTTTTTTTATTTGTTAAGATAAAACAAAACAAGTATAGCGTATTTTTTCCATTGTTGCATAGGTCATCTTAAACCTATAACTGTCAGATTAGAGGTCTAAATTTAAACCTCTTTAGGAAATACGGGGGTAAATTATTCAAACATTTTTTGCATTTTACTATTGTGAGTGCAGACTTTTATAATGATTTTTTTATTTGTTAAGATAAAACAAAACAAGTATAGCGTATTTTTTTTATTTGTTAAGATAAAACAAAACAAGTATAGCGTATTTTTTCCATTGTTGCATAGGTCATCTTAAACCTATAACTGTCAGATTAGAGGTCTAAATTTAAACCTCTTTAGGAAATACGGGGGTAAATTATTCAAAAAGTTTTTGCATTTCACTATTGTGAGTGCAGACTTTTATAATGATTTTCTTATTTGTTAAGATAAAACAAAACAAGTATAGCGTATTTTTTTTTATTTGTTAAGATAAAACAAAACAAGTATAGCGTATTTTTTTTATTTGTTAAGATAAAACAAAACAAGTATAGCGTATTTTTTCCATTGTTGCATAGGTCACCTTAAACCTATAACTGTCAGATTAGAAGTCTAAATTTAAACCTCTTTAGAAAATACGGGGGTAAATTATTCAAACATTTTTTGCATTTTACTATTGTGAGTGCAGACTTTTATAACGATTTTTTTTATTTGATAAGATAAAACAAAACAATTATAGCGTATTTTTTCCATTGTTGCATAGGTCATCTTAAACCTATAACTGTCAGATTAGAGGTCTAAATTTAAACCTCTTTAGGAAATACGGGGGTAAATTATTCAAAAATTTTTTGCATTTCACTATGGTGAGAGAAGACTTTTATAATGATTTTTTTTATTTGTTAAGATAAAACAAGACAAGTATAGCGTATTTTTTCCATTGTTGCATAGGTCATCTTAAACCTATAACTGTCAGATTAGATTTTTTTTATTTGTTAAGATAACACAAAACAAGTATAGCGTATTTTTTCCATTGTTGCATAGGTCATCTTAAACCTATAACTGTCAGATTAGAGGACTAAATTTAAACCTCTTTAGGAAATACGGGGGTAAATTATTCAAAAATTGTTTGCATTTTACTATTGTGAGTGCAGACTTTTATAATGATTTTTTTTTATTTGATAAGATAAAACAAAACAAGTATAGCGTATTTTTTCCATTGTTGCATAGGTCATCTTAAACCTATAACTGTCAGATTAGAGGTCTAAATTTAAACCTCTTTAGGAAATACGGGAATAAATTATTCAAAAATTTTTTGCATTTCACTATTGTAAGTGCAGACTTTTATAATGATTTTTTTATTTGTTAAGATAAAACAAAACAAGTATAGCGTTTTTTTTTTATTTGTTGATAAAACAAAACAAGTATAGCGTATTTTTTTTATTTGTTAAGATAAAACAAAACAAGTATAGCGTATTTTTTCCATTGTTGCATAGGTCATCTTAAACCTATAACTGTCAGATTAGAGGTCTAAATTTAAACCTCTTTAGGAAATACGGGGGTAAATTATTCAAAAATTTTTTGCTTTTCACTATGGTGAGTGAAGACTTTTATAATGATTTTTTTTTATTTGTTAAGATAAAACAAGACAAGTATAGCGTATTTTTTCCATTGTTGCATAGGCCATCTTAAACCTATAACTGTCAGATTAGAGGTCTAAATTTAAAGCTCTTTAGGAAATACGGGGGTAAATTATTCAAACATTTTTTGCATTTCACTATGGTGAGTGAAGACTTTTATAATGATTTTTTTTATTTGTTAAGATAAAACAAGACAAGTATAGCGTATTTTTTCCATTGTTGCATAGGTCATCTTAAACCTATAACTGTCAGATTATAGGTCTAAATTTAAACCTCTTTAGGAAATACGGGGGTAAATTATTCAAAAATTTTTTGCATTTCACTATTGTGAGTGCAGACTTTTATAATGATTTTTTTTTATTTGTTAAGATAAAACAAAACAAGTATAGCGTATTTTTGCCATTGTTGCATAGATCATCTTAAACCTATAACTGTCAGATTAGAGGTCTAAATTTAAACCTCTTTAGGAAATACGGGGGTAAATTATTCAAACATTTTTTGCATTTTACTATTGTGAGTGCAGACTCTTATAATGATTTTTTTTATTTGATAAGATAAAATAAAACAAGTATAGCGTATTTTTTCCATTGTTGCATAGGTCATCTTAAACCTATAACTGTCAGATTAGAAGTCTAAATTTAAACTTCTTTAGAAAATACGGGGGTAAATTATTCAAACACTTTTTGCATTTTACTATTGTGAGTGCAGACTTTTATAATGATTTTTTAAACGAGTATAGCGTATTTTTTTCTTCAACTTTAAATTAGGAGTTTTACTAAATTCTTAGTTGAACTCGGAATTTACTAAATTCATATTTTAAGTATTTTTCGGTACAAAAAAAGAAATAAACTGCTGGACAATAATAAGTGGAACAAACGAATTTTTAAGGGACATTGAAATTAACAGGCAAATATAATGAGTTGCGGTTTTTGGGTACTTTTAATGGTAATTAACCAATTTAAAATTAAAGCTTACTTGAGGTAAGAAGTATTTTATATAATAACACTATGGAAATTTAAAAAAATCAACTGTTATGAACTTTTTACAAAACAAATTTTGTTATTTGTTTGTTATATCACTACAATTCTTAATAAAATTCCAACAAACAATTTGACAGATTTTTGGAAAATTTGAATAATTTAAAAATATAAAATTTTTTAAAAATATAACATTCAACTTAACACACTCTTTTATTAAATACGGTCTCATTTAAGGTTTTTGGAACAGTATGCTTGATTTATATAAAGTATTCAGAAATTTATTTTGAATTAGTACCATATGGTAAAGTACATTAGTACATTCCATTGTCCTATAGAACAGCCACCAATTTAAATTTAAATGTTTTTCTTTATGAACTTTTATCAAAACGGTTTTTTTAATTATTTTTTTTAACAAAACAGTTTAAATCGATAAAAGAACCAATATTAGATATTATTTTTAAAAAACAGAAAGATCATTTACACCTTGCAAAAGTTTCCTGTCATGAAGTTGTTCAGTTTATTACATTCACGTAATTTTGGTAATTTTATAATAATAATATCCTAAATTAAATACTATGTATTATTTTAGATAAGTAAATTATTATGTTGACATTTTATTTGTATATGTCTAACAAATAAAGCAATTTAGTTTTCACTTTATCATGTTTCCAATATAATGGGACGTGTCAAGATATCGTTAACTGCACATAAAATAAAAGGCAAAAACTTACATTCATTTGGGGTAAACAATTTGATTTCGTGGTGTCGAAATTGCTTTCTCGATATTTTCCTCTTCCATTTTTTTCTATTCTTTAATTCGCTCTCTCTTCCTTTGTTTTTTCCTTTTTCTCGATCTTCTATTGTATGCGGAGGGGTTACCTATCAAACAAAGAACATTTTTTAAACAAAACTCTTTATAAATAAATATATATACAAATCACAAACATTTTCTTATATATATTATTAAATTATATTAATTTAATAATATGTTAATAAAATGTATAATAATATAGACTAATTTCAAATTTTGTGCAACCATTAAGTGTGATATAGAAATAAACTAAACTAGGACATTACTGTCAGTGGTAACTGGAGATGACATAAAAAATAAGCTACCTATTGGTAGACCAAAAAAAACTTTCATGTTTTGGGGCTATGCATTTAGGAGAGGAAAATTTTTCAATATAATTTTAGAAACGAATACTGCCAATAAGAACTTTACATTATAGACAGATTACTAACTGAGGTAAGCCAAAATATTGATTACAAGATTTACAAGAACAAATTTGAATAAAATTTTGAAATCTATGGAGTATAAATTGAAAATTGTAAATGGGGCAAAATTTTATGTGAGTAGAAACATGTCTTGCTGCAAAAATTTTATTTTTAAGAAATTGTTTGCAGTATAAAAATTCAGAAAATAATATCAGATTCGTACATCTCGACGAAACTCGGATCTATCAGAATGGGACCCAGTTTAGTGGATAGGTACACGATTGTGATATAAAAACTAATAATTCCAAAATAAAATGAGGATTAGAAATTAGGATTTTTAGATGAGTGTGATTTTCTGCTAAATTCAAGTCACAATAGCCGGGACTACTTAATGGCCAACGCTTCTTCCCTACATTTTCGCAAAAAAGAAAATACAGGAATGGCTGCTTAATCACGGCAAAACTTTTGATTCAAAATTTTCAAAAAGAAAATTATTTTATTTAGTAAACTTTTCCAAATAGACCAAAATTAATAAACGCAGTATATATGGTTTTATTTATTATAATAGGCGAAGAATTAAACGATGGTCGAATCCTACGGAATACGTGTTGTAATTGATGTACAAAGATCCTTTAGTCGCCTATTTACTAAAATATCAAAATGGTATTGTGTATATTAATCTTCTCCAAACTCAGTTTGTTTAAATCGTAAGAAAATAATTTAGTCAGAAATTTGCTTATATGTATAACCTTAAAATACAAAAATATAACCTTTAAAATATTAAGTTGTCATTCATATGATACAGGGGGGAATCTGTCATTTGTTCATAGCCCTGCGAGATGCAGTTAAGTTGCGAATGTTGTATAGTGCGCATAGTCGACCCTACGTGGCTCGTTTTTTTAAATAGGATGTGTTAATATATTATTTTGTTTAAATGATTTTAAAAATTCTTAAACACAACACTACTCTACACAAACAATTATACGCAGGTTTTAATCAGATAATGGAAACGTAAAAACCCGGCGCTAATGGAATTAACTACTTTACGTAATATATTTTCTTCGCCTGTAAATATGCATATTTATTCCTTTTCTCTTTGTACAATGATTAAAATTACTATTTGGCCCAGTTTAGGAAAACATTATATCACTTAACGAAACAAATTGCTTTAATCAATTTTTGGTATGAAACATAATTATGATTCAGAAGAAAGTAACTTATAGAACAGAGAAAAAAGTAATATTATTGGAGTGATGTAGACTATGAAAACAAGAGAGACCCTACTATTTACATTTAACACGGGATCATAGATCGAATTTTTTCCCTCTCCACTACATCGAAAAGTGTCTGGTGTTGTCACGTTTTAAAAATTATAAAATATTACAAGCCAAGCTTTATTGAATTTCTCCAATATGTTTATATATTTTCATAACACAGTTATATGTATATCAAAAAACTACATACAATAATTCACCTTAGACTATAAAACATTGTTTTATTTCTAAGTAATTAACTATATATATATATATATATATATATATATATATATATATATATATATATATATATATATATATACTGGGTGGTGCAACCAAGATGGGGTGGACGATTGGAGAGGAATTTGAAAAAAAAAATTTGGGATATGATTGATAGTCAAGAACGCTGTGTTTTAAAATTATACCCATTATACAGGGTGGTCTGAAACTTCGTGGTGAACCAAACTTTTGTTTGTTTAAATGGGATACCCGGTATATTATTATTTTAGTTGATTCTCCTATTCGTTGCGATCATTTTGATATAAGGTTAGTTGGGTCTAAAATTTATACCAAGGGAATGGGACGAGGTTAAAGTGGAAAAAAGGGTTATACTCCGGCCATTTTTTGAAAACCATTGAAGCAGGTATGGAAAAACCAAATATTCTATAAAATGTATTGTATCTAGGACTACAATAATCGCTTGTAAGTCGTTCAAAATTATTCACTGTTATACAGGGTGGTCAAGTTTTGCAAATTTACCTTGGATTGAATTTTTTTAAATGGAACACCCTGTATATTTTACTTTCATGTTAAAGATAACATTACTAGCTTTCAGAAAATACCATATTTGATACCTTTCTGACTAACAGTTTTTCAGTAAATTAGCTGTGAAATCAAAATTTCTTCATTTTAACACGAATTACTTTGAATTCACGTTGTTAAAATTGACAATTTAATATTAGGAGGCCATGATATCATCATAAATTGAACAAAAGATTGACAGTCCTGTCAAAACAGCAAAGTGTCAGAATATTGTCATCAGTAAATAAATAAATATTGTTCTTTGGTGATGCGATGCCGAAATAAAAACAAGATAGAAGCTTTTGCAAGTTTATCATAGAGATTTCAAGAAACCGGAAATGTTGCTTTCAAAAAAACGTAAAGTAATTAATAAATCAGTTACCAATGAAGATAATGCTTTGACAGTATTAATAACAGATCTTTTTTTACAAAATAAATAAATTTAATATAAATCAACAAAAACAATGTAATTAAAACTTATAAAAGATGTTCAACTAAACCACATTTTTGCTGAAGGCACATTTCGAGTCTATCCATAAATGAAAGTTTCACTTTTCTCAAAGTCAGGTCTGAAATGTTGCGAAAACTGCTTATTATTCTCAACTTCATATCTTCCAATGTGGTTGGAACCTCTTTATAAACTTCTTCATAACATGTCCCCATAAAAAGAAATCTAGTGGCGTTAAATCGGGTGACCTCGCAGGCCACTTAACTGGTCCACCTCGCCCAATCCAATGCTCTCCTTCCTAATTATTGAGAAAATGTCTTACATGCCTATGGTAATGCGGGGGTGCTCCATCATGTTGGAACCATAAGGAATTTCTTAACATTAAAGGTAAGTCTTCGAGCAATACGGGCAACTCATTTCTCAAAAAATTTAAATAGACTTCTCCCGTTAAATGCTCTTCAAAGAAACGTGGTCCTATAACATGAGAGCCAATTATACCTCCCCAAACATTAATTGACCATTTATTTTGATGGTCCACCTGACGAATCCAATGTGGATTTTCGGTTGAATAATAGTGCATATTATGTTTGTTAACCAAGCCTTTGCTTTTAAAAGTTGCTTCATCTGAAAACAGCACCCTATCTACAAAACCTGGATTATCCCAAATTGTATTTAAAAACCAAATTGAAAACTCTTGTCGTTGGACGTAATCGCGATCATACAGTTCTTGATGTAGTTCAATGTAATTCAATGTGGTAGGCATGATATTTATGTTGTTTCAGAATCCGTTTAATACTAGTGCGTTCAATATCAGTAGCTCTCTCAATTTCCCTGGTACTTGTGTGTGGATTTTCTTGCACTGTTAATAACACTGTCAAAGCATTATCTTCATTGGTAACTGGTTTATTAATTACTTTACGTTTCTTAAAAGCAACATTGCCTGTTTCTTGAAACCTCTCTAATACACTTGCAAAAGCTTCAGGTCTTGGTTTTTTTTTCGGCATCGGGATATCGTACCGCATAAACCCTGCTTGCTAGTAAAGGGTTTTTTTCACACTCGCCCAACATAAAAGTCATGTTTATCAACTCTGGAGTACTCAAACTCATTGTTACTTAACAATTTCTCGGCTTATCGTCAAAAAACAATGGTAATTGATGCCAATTCTCTGACACTTTGCCGTTTTGACAAGAATGTCAATCTTTCTTTTCATTTATGATTATATCATAGCCTCCTTATATTATAGGTAGTCAATTTAAGCAACGTAAATAATACCGTTTCTGTTAGAATGAGTAAATTTTGGTTTCACGGTTAATTTACTAAAAAACTGTTGGTTAGAAAGATATTAAATAGGGTATTTTCTGAAAGCTGGCGATGTTATCTTTAATATGACAGTAAAATATATGGGGTGTTCCATTTAAAAAAATTCAATCCAAGGTAAATTTGCAAAACTTGACCACCCTGTATAACAGTGAATAATTTTGAACGACTTACAAGCGATTATTGTAATCCTAGATACAATACATTTTATAGAATATTTGGTTTTTCCAACCTGCTTCAATTGTTTTCAAAAAATGGCCGGAGTATAACCCTTTTTTCCACTTTAACCTCGTCCCATTCCCTTGGTATAAATTTTAGACCCAACAAACCTCATATCAAAATGATCGTAACGAATAGGAGAATCAACTAAAATAATAATATACCGGGTGTCCTATTTAAAAAAACACAAGTTTGCTTCACCACGAACTTTTCAGACCACCCTGTATAATGGGTATAATTTTAAAACACAGCGTTCTTGACTATCAATCATATCCCAAAAATGTTTTTTCAAATTCCTCTCCGTTTGCCCACAATCGTCCACCCCATCTTGGTTGCACCACCCTGTATATATATATATATATATATATATATATATATATATATATATATATATATATATATATATATATATATGATATGATCGTAACGAATAGGAGAATCAACTAAAATAATAATATACCGGGTGTCCTATTTAAAAAAACACAAGTTTGCTTCACCACGAACTTTTCAGACCACCCTGTGTAATGGGTATAATTTTAAAACACAGCGTTCTTGACTATCAATCATATCCCAAAAATGTTTTTTCAAATTCCTCTCCGTTTGCCCACAATCGTCCATCCCATCTTGGTTGCACCACCCTATATATATATATATATATATATATATATATATATATATATATATATATATATATATATATATATATATATATATATATATATATATATATATATATATATATATATATATATATATATATATATATATATATATATATATATATATATAAAAGAGAAACAGAAATTTCAATTTCTGTGCGGTTCTTGGTCGTAAAAAGTTATACAAAACGAAACCAGTAACGGTAAGGATTACTCCTTCACCATTTTGTCAAAACATGACGCTATGTTTGTTTCCAGGGCCAAGGTGCCATCTGCCCCGGTAAGGCTCATCAGGCAGTTTCCTTGAAATTTCAATTTCTGTGCGGTGAAATTTCTCTTTCCCTTTTATTTTTGCACAGATGTGTCGTCTTGTGCTCCAAAGTAGGTCGCATCTAAAACGATTTAGTTGCACCATAGTACCTACAGATGGCGCCACTGGTTGCCTATTTCCCTCGTCGACTTTCAAAGTCGAATGACATGACACCTTGTTTGTTTCAGGGTTTGGGTATTTCGGTTTTAATACCGATACCCCCCAAGAAAACTGCCTGATGAGCCTTGCCGGGGCAGATACCACGGTAGCAGATGGTACCTTGGCCCTGGAAACAAACATAGCGTCATGTTTTGGTCGATTCTCGACAAAATGGTGAAGGAGTAATCCTTACCGTTACTGGTTTCGTTTTTTTAAATATATATATATATATATATATATATATATATATATATATATATATATAACTAATTGAAAATTCATGAAAGAATTTAAAACCTTTTAACATTTTGCAGTATTATTTAAAAGATCGGTAAATTTCCTTTTACCCGGAACTTTCCTCGTAACGGATTCCACCACACACACATATAACATAGTTTATGTATCCATATAGTTATTTTGTAATAAATTAACACATTATATAGACGTCAAGATGTGTCAATTTTTTTATTACGAGGAAGGTTCTGTTAAAAGGACTTATTTTTGAATCCAAGTCTGGCCTTATAAGAAATTATAAATACAATGTTTCCTCGGAAATTTGTTATGAGGGATGTTCCGGGCAAAAAACAATGCAATGATTTTTTTTAAATTTATACATACATACTTACGAACATATAACTATACATACTATTTTTTGATTTATCTATCGGTATTATTTTATATTTACTTATCTATAAAAAAATCAATTATGATATTTATTATTTTCCCCAATAAAATTTTTTTTTGTAGGAAATGAAAATTTACTGACTTTTTAAACATTAAATTATGCCGCCATTTTGTATTATTTGGGAGCCAAATTCAAAATGTCTATATTTACGGAATAAATAAAATATTGTTTTTTACTTCTTAGCAATTTTTTTTGGCGGCAGCCCTATTTTTTTATATTTTATTTCTCACTTTTTAGTTACATTTTTAAGAATATTATAATTTGTGGTATATGTATATCCAATTCTATATATCACACTATAAAAAGTAAACGACACTATTAAAATTAGATTTGATAATAAATACTTAAGAAAAATAAATAAAAGTAAATTATTTTTAACAGCTACGTTTTTTGAGTTAAACATATTTAATACTTTCGAGATATTTTAGTTTTCATTAACTATTATGATAATGATAATAATATATATGTACATAAAACTAATTTAACTCGTACTTACCAAATACTAATTTATAAATATGAAAATTTAAACTGAAGACTTTTAAATTAATAAAATTACATAACGGGATAGCAAAAGGGATGCCTTTGGCAAATGGAGTTGTATGTCTATTAAACACGTCAATAATTTAGTTTGAGAAGGGTATTTAAAAAAAATGTAAATTTAATTAAAAAACTAGTTGCCTTTATCGCCCTTATACCTGTGTTTTTTTATATTATTATTACAAAAAAACGGGTAAACAAATTTTAAATCAAAATATGCGGGACCACCAGAGAAACATCCTCTATAGTTTAGAGTTTCTATAATAACCGGAAACCGAGTGGGCCATCACACTTAAGATAATCCATAGCCAATGAATAGTATACTAACGTAACTGGAAGGGACCCTTAATGTTCAAAAACCGAGGCCAATCCATTTTTAGGCAACCTGCAGTATTGTGGTATCTCCGTCACTCTCTAGCTTATTGTATTAAATGACTAGACAGATGCATTTACTTAATTATTTATGTTTAAAGAGTTTATTTGCATTTAAAAGGGTGAAATAATAATCATGTTTTCTGTACTAAATAAGTAATTGCACTTTTTTATAAACTGCCCAAGAAAATATTAACTTTAGCATTTATTTTAGCGAAAATTAAAATGGTTAAAGGAATCGCGCTGGAAGGCATTTACTATTTTTGTTTATTATTCCTATTTTTATGCTAGCTCAAGTGTATTAATAAAATAATAGATATACTAGGTATGCTATTTTACGGAAACAATAAATAATATGTTTTTTTTTCTGTTTATTATTCAAAGTAGTTAAAATAAAGAACGGAAACAAAATATTTTCGAATTTGCGAAAAAAAATTTAATATATTATGTAAAACCTTCTGTCGCTTATTAAAAATTTTTATTTTTTGCAAATGTAATTTTACACTACTTAGCATTACTTGTTGAAAAATGTGACAATATATATACAGGGTGTCCCCTGTTTAATGTGACAGTGAATATCTTGAGAATTACAAAAAAGCTTTGTATATAAAAAATGTACAATAGCAATGGTTATTTTTTTGAAAGCATTCAAATATATACAGGGTGATCCAGAAAATCGTGGCAAAACATGTTTTTTTTAATAGAACACTATGCATATTTTTATATTTTTGGATTCTACAAAATTTTCCAATAATATTTACAAAGCATATATTCTATATGCTTTATAAAATATTATTGGAATATAATGGCATCAATTTCTGGATAAACCAAAAGTGTACATTTTCAACTTACCAAATTAATCGGAAGTTAATACTATCTTCCAAAAGTACAAATAATTTTGCTCCCAGTTAAACCGTTTAGTTTTTACAGGCTCTCAAAATGGTGAAATTACAAATTTCAAACGTCATGTTTGGTTTGTCATGAAATTCTGGAACACCCTGTATATTTCAAAATACTTTCGAATAATGACCATTGATATACGATAAGTTTTTTATCGGGGACACATAGCATGACACATATAAGAAATAAAAAAAAACATTTTTTTTTAAATACCCCGATTATTATTAGGTAACAAACAAAATTACAAATTAAACTATTCTAACAATTTTTAAATAAAGTAAATTTATTCATTTTCTGTCGCACAACGCCAACGGTAGCATTACCACGAAGTTTCAAATTTATAAATTTTGAATGATGATTATTCTACATTTTAAAAACAGTTCAATGATTTTTCGAACTAGCTGAACCTCATGACACAAGTATATGCTACACAATTAACCACCATTTCTGAAAGATGTACCTATACACAAATAATAAAGTTTTTGACGAAAATAGATAAGCACTGTGTCCAAAGAACACAATACGATTTAACACGCACAACAAATAAAACATACTAACAATTTACGTGGAAATACTGGCGAAAGGTACGTCAAAACTCATAAAATTTTTACCTCAAACAAAAGTATCATATCGGTTTGTTCTTATGAGTGGAAGGAAGACAGTTATACTACACTATAACCCTTTCTCTTTCTGTTGCCCCAGCCTCAGTATCATGCTACAAAACGTATATTCTCATTGGGCGCTAATAATTAAAATTCATCGCGAAAATTCTTTGATTCAAGACATTGAAATTTAAAAAAAACAGAGGTTTATTAATTAAAAAAATCTTTTTTCAATGTCTAATAATCACAAAGACTACTAACTTCTTATGTATAATAGCAGTATGTTAATACAAGTTGTACATACCTAATTTTACTTCTCTATCGCTTAGACGATGAGGAATGAGCAATATAACACCCACCTCGTATAAGGAATGCCTAATTTTTTGAGATCGCAAAAAGTTTATATTTCTCTATACCGAACACTGAACAAACTAACGATGAACTAACAAATAACTAGTTAAATAACTAAACATTGAATAAACTCGTGAAGGCACGTGAAGCTGTAACACTCGTAAGCAGCAACGGCGTTCGCGCATAACCAACTGAACGCTTTCTGTGTGATGGCAAAGTCAATTAGACGCCATATATTACGTATCGCTACTTGTCAAAAAACTGTCGGCAACTGACAAAGGCGGCAATACATAGTAATTGGCATAGATCAAACGACGCGACGCACAGTCATTTCGAATGATTTATGCTTGGCCAAAATAAAAAAGCTAAATTTTCTAGTAGGCATGTCTGCGCGTTACTTAGCAACAAAACAAACAACTGAAAGTGGGTTGTTCAATCTATGGCTTTGTCCGATCCTGATAGTTGTCAAAGGTAATTTCGAAAAATAAGAATTTATTCAGTACTTTTGTAATTATAGCGTCTAATTTTCAACAGTATTGGCAGCATTGGGGCTTAAAATATGACCTGCCTACAATAATCCTTACAGGCAAAAGCAGCATTCCCGTTGATTTTGTATTGTGATGGTGCCGGAATTTGGAAGATTGGGGTAACTGAACCCGATAATTACCCCACCAAAAAAAATTCAAATAGCTTCTGCAGTTGCTGAAATCAAATATTAACATTTTGCGTGCGGAGCGTGTCTATTACTACTCTGCTGCCTCGGTTGCTACCCTATTACTAGGCTACTTGCACGCGTTCTGCCGTTTTTGATCATGTTTAGAAGCACTTTTCGCGTATTTCACATAATTTTAAGACTTTGCAGAATTTAAATCGGGACTTAGACAGAATTAGATCGGTCGCAGGAAAAGCAAAAGGGGTAAGTCCAAAAATATGACCATTAAGAGCACCACAAATCTGTAAAAGTGAATATCTATGATGTAACAAAGGGGCATATCTCTCCTCCTTATAGTTAACACAATATGCCAAATGAATATGTGGACGGATCTCCTATTCTTATAAGTGCTAGAAAAATAAACAGGCGAATGGCGACTTACATCCCTTTAAATCGATACTAGTGATAACGCTTGGCAAAAAATAGTTGAGAAAGTTGAGAAAGTACCACCTACGCTACTGGAATATGCAATATATGAGTAATAGTGATTTTGTGCTAATGTGTAATGTAATATAATTAAATTAAGACAGACTGTTTTAAAACATATTAAGAAATTGTAACCTAAAAACATGACGGTAGATTTCGAGATGCAGTGGCATGCCGATGTGTTAAGCAGTATGAAAATAATTTACCTATATAGCTACAATCACGTAACTTTTACTTTCATTTCGTAGCTAGAGAAAATATTGTGATGGTGCCGGAATTTGTAAAATTGTTTAAAGGGATGGTGGTGAAAAAAGGGTTGAAATGTGGAGAGTCGATTTTTCCATGTTTTATGCAGGGACATAGACCAGGGGGGGCCTGGGGGGCCGCTGACGAAATTTAACAAAATTCTGAGTTTAAAGCTAGAATTTAACAAAATTCTGAGTTCAAAGTAGGAATTTAATAAAATTATGAGTTTAAAGTCGGAATTTAATAAAATTCTGAGTTTAAAGTCAGAATTTAGTCCATACGATTGCATAAGAGACTGGAACCAAAAAAAAAAGTTCATAAGTTTCCTATTTTGATTTTTGAGTGTTAAATAAGTCCCTGACAAATTAAACATATGTTTAATTAGTTCATTTTATATATTTTTATTTATTCCTATTGCCGAAAAAAAGGCAAAATGAATTCAAGAAAAGATATACATTAAAAGGTTCACAAAATAAAAAAGGTAATACAAAACGATAAACAAGTCTTAGGAAACGGTTCAAATATGTTTCAACGATGTAAGGGTGTCTCGCGAAACATACTGATAGATCTCCCCCTCTGTTTCAGGGTGATTCAAGTTGAGTGTCCTATTAGAAATATCTGGAGAACCGACGAATACTCGTAGAATGTTTTGAGAATTTGGCTTTGGCCATAGATGAACATAATATATTCTCGTTATAAAATATTTTAAATTGCGCGATGTTGCCGCTTCTACTTCAAACCGGAGGCATCATCCGTTTTTTAAATGAAATGCCCTATATTTTATTAAATTTTTATATTTTTCTAAAAAATCCAAGCACTTATTGAGTTACCTGCCTCATGCCTAAATTTAACTGTTTTTGAGAAAATGGCGCTTGAACAATGACAATTTTGACCTTTTGAAGCTCGGTAAATCTCATACGAGTTTACTTGCAACGAAATGGATTTCACTTATCTGTCTTAATATTTAATTATCTATCTCCTGACACCAATTTCAGGTTTGGCAGGACATGTCAAAAATGCATTTCGTTAAATTCTGACTTTAATCTCAGAATTTAGTTAATTTCTGACTTTAAACTCAGAATTTAGTTTAATTTCTAACTTTAAACTAAGAATTCAGATAAATTTCGACTTTAAATTCAGAATTTTGTTAGATTCTGACTTTAAACTCAGAATTTTGTTAAATTCTGACTTTAAACTCAGTATTTTGTTAAATTCCGACTTCAAAATCAGAATTTAAAAATAAAAAAAATTGTGGCCCTTATACGCTTCCGTAGAAATTACAGACTATCAAACTTGGCTATTTTATCAATTGAGAAGTCATATTTTTTATTAGTTTTAGTAATACTTCCACAACTGTACATTAAATAAAAGTGAAAAAAGAACATGTCTCTTCAAATGTGTTTAATTAAGTTACTTTTGTATAAAATTTGTTAATTAATTCAAAAACCTAAAATAAATGTAGAAAATTCGTTTTAATTTTTTTACTGGCACATATTATTTGTTACAGGATACATCATTAATGTAAAAAAAAGTTTAGTAGGAAAGTATGCTACTTTGACACCCTAATGACAGACCCTGTATATAGGCCCCTCTAGAACTATTTGTGCTCTCAAGGCTCAACTGGCGCCCCCAAAATGAATTTTTTGTCTACGCCCCTGGTTTCATGGATTTTTTATACGGATCAGGCATACAATAAATGTGAAAACTAAAACCTAGGGAAGCGCTTGGTATACAGGGAGAGGTAGGAAGGAGCAGAGTGGGGTATAGATAAAACAAATTAATAGCTCGTTTTCATAATTTTTGGGGGGCAAGGAATTCAATTTATAATTGTTTGCAATCAGATTGAAGATTTTTCGAGAAATTTGTCATTTAGAGTATTTTGAAAGAATTCTTACGCTTGCTTTAATTTTGATCTTAACTTAGAGATAGAGATGGAATTTTCATTTTTTACTATTGAGAAGCATTGCGATTTTACTTATTACCATTAGGATATTCCGTTAGTGTTATTTTACATTGTTTTTGTATTTTACATGTTGTTCAACTTTAATAAATATGTGTGTTTAGTTTAGTTCACCAAAATTTTAAAATTGTAAATTATAAAATATTGCATATTACTTCTAGTAAGAAAAAAAATTCAAAAATATTTTTTCGGTAAATCGTCTTAAAACGACTCAAAACGTGAAAAAATATTTCGGCGAAAAAAATTTTCTGTCTGTCTGTTAGTTTATGAGATAACTTTCGAAGGAATTAAGTTATTGACTTGAAATTTGGTATACAGACAGATATGGGTTCATAAAAGAACGATTCGGATTGTTGCTGGGCAAAGTCGGCTAAGAGGAATGGATTGAAACGGGGTGTTAATAAATAAAAACATTAAGAAGTTTTTGTAAATGACAATGTAATATGTTCTTTTATGGGTTTTTGGGTATATAGATTTTAATAATAAACCCTGTTTGTTACTTCTGTCTAAATTAAGGAGTTAGAGTAAAAAGAAAATGGGAAGAAAATTAGGATGTTGAAAAAATCGAGTAATATGTTGTTTTATATAGGTTCCCGGATATACAGTTTCCAAATTAAGAACTTATTTGATATTTAATAGTAATTTTGATAATGTTGAGGAGTAAAAAAGGGAGGGGGTGAAATATACCCTTTCCTAAAAAATCCAATAATACGAGGTTCTATGGGTTTTCGAGGCTATAGATTTCAATTTTAAACTCATTTTATGAGAGATAAGGGTGAGAAGGAGGGTAGATTAAAATAAAATTTAATTTTTTCTTTTGTCTGAAAACTAGAGGTAGGGCAAAAGATTTTTTTAGTTTGACATTAAATTTATTTTAGTTACTTTATTATTTTGTAAAATTAGTTTGTTAGTTTAGTTAGTAATATTTTTATACAATTGAGTTTTTGTGAACAATACAATTTCTCAATCAATTATTATTCCTACTTCATGGAAGTTATAGTTGTTTTCAAACAACGAAACCTCTCCAACATTAGACAGGAGTCAAAAGACTTAATTTACATAAGCAGAATAGCGTACATATACTTAAACAACAATACGTTTTAATATAAAGCTGTTAAATTCAACACGATTTTTTCAAAACATTAGGAAAATTATTTAATTTACCTCTTTTTCAGAGTCGTCACTATTCTCAATTTCCATGCTGTTATCAGTATAAAACGATCTTTTCTTATACGGTCTCATTTTTCCCTTTCAGTATCGGTCTCCACGTGTGTTTAAACATTAGTGATATTTACTGGTCCTTAAATTGTAGACATACAAAGTCCTTTCGTTTGCTGCACTAAATTCTTTTGTTTCTTCTTTATATTTCCTGTGGTGGACCTCTATTTCTAAAAAATATTCAAGCCATTAATTAAAAACCATAACAACTAATAAATGAATAAACATAATATAATGAATCATTAATTTTTACATCCTTAATATGCAAAGAAAAATCAAGTTTGAATATAATTGAAAACAGTACCTATTTTAAAATTCAAGATATAGCCCAAAAACTAGATGTAACTTTGAGATGTTCTGTATGTCGCAAAACATTTATACTAACAAATACACAAAGAAGTTTTAAAATCACATCACCTCTATACCAGTTCATAAATAGCTGAGTAATTTGGCATAACTAAATAAATATTGATATATCAAATTAAAAAATGGCAGCGGAGCGCTATTTTAAAAAAATTATACCGGATTAGCAGGAAGAACCGGATAAACCGAAAACTATATTGAACTATTTTAATAACTGAACAAGTTGATGAGAACACTACAGCTTTTAATTTTAAATTTATATAAATACTTTATTTGTGTTTTATTGATCACTAATACCTATTGCTCAACAAGGTAAATCTCCTTTACCCGGAACTTCCCTCGTTTATTTTTTGTTGGGAATAGTGAAGTGTAACCCAATTTAGTTCAGTACATAGTCACAGTATATATGTGTGACATACATTGCCTTTGGGCGTCATTTTGTTCCATCATATTGGATTCCTACCAATATTTTACCAGTTTCTGTCTACCTATGGCATATTTGACTTTTAGACACAATTTAAAATAAATTCTATAAGCAGTTTTTACATTGACACATACCGCCAATTTGTTACGTCATGCTAAATTCCTATCAGTTTATCCCATTTTGACATTTAATTTTCCTTCAAAATTTAAAGTCATTTAAACCCGATTTTTTATGTTGTTTTTTTTTAAATTATATTTGGCAGCCATTTTACTGTCAGTTTAGCGCGAGCGATCGTTGTTGCAATGACGTCACCTGCCCACTCGAAACAACTTTCATATGTTATTTCTAGGAGGATGTTTTTCGACAAATTTTATATCAAACTAATAGAGCGGCATTACCATATGAATTTTGGTCAATTGCCCATCAAAATGTTTTAGAAATTTATATTTGGACACATAAAATAAATTATTACGAAAAAATTTAAACATTATGTCAAGATAAAAATATATATTATGAATGCCCTCTTATGAAATTTTGTTATAGTATGTTCTTTATTGACAGGATGTCCCAAATCGTTAAATAGAAATAAGTACTTTTCAGTAATTTAGGTATCTAAATGTATTAATTTAAGCAATTAGGTAAAGTGATTCTTAAATGAAGAAGTAAAAAACATGGTATTACGATTTTTTAATAATTGTTATAATTGTCATACATATTTTTTTTAAATTAAAACAATAATGTTTTCTAGAGATTAGAAAAAATACCTAAATAGAACCACTTTTACAACGAAAACGGAACCAAAAAACACAATAACTACAGAGGTTTCTGTTACCTAAATATAAATAACTTTCAGATTAATTAACATATTTGAGATTCGCAATAATACTAAAAAAGCAACAATCCAGAGCAAAAATTAAAAGTACCTGCTATATGTTAAAAGAAAACACAACTTGCCTGAAAAACTGAGTAAAAAAATAATTAAACAGTTAATTTATGAATAAAACAATAATAAAGAATCCAAGTATATCTATAGCCTGGCACACATAGTCCCAACATTATTTTTTGTTATGTAGACTCTTGCAAAAGTAAGTATATCAGTTATAGAAGAAGTTTTCATTCTTTCATTGTCTAATTATGTTTCACTATGCACGAACAACACTTTTTCAAACTTGTGTAACCTATTACCACTTGTAAAAACTAAATAATATTGAAAAAACAATGCTTAAAAGGCGAATTTCTATTACAGAGCAATGTAACTAATACTAAATCTTTAGACTGAGAGAGCCGGAGTACGTCACACACCCGGTCATTGACCTTCGTGGTCGGCGAGAAACTGACGAACGTTACGCTTAGGAGAAGTAACTATTCTGTGTGGTTTATCGTTCTTGCCACAACTCTACTACCAGTTTATCTCTATATCACATTTAATTCTTGCGTAGGCAAGATTTTTTATTTTGTTTTGCGATTTTGGATTAATCTCAACATGTTACCAATTTATTTTTATTTAACATTTAATTTTTGTGCAAAATTTGAGGTAAATTAAATAATTAGTTTTTTTGGTAATAATTTTTTTAACATGGTTCTAACATATTGGATTTTTACTAAAATATTACCAGGTCTTCCTCATATGGCCCTTAATTTTTGACTAAAATTTGGAATCAATCTGGTAACTAGTATGCCGGGAACTGACAGACAGACAGACAGACCGACAGACGGACCGACGGAGTTGATAAAACATATTTTTTGGCATCTAGGGACGCTAAAACGTAAAGATATGTGAAACCTTAATTTTAAATTAAGTAGCTTTTTCGGACTGAATTTTTAAATATTTTATTATGCCGCCATTTTGTTCCCACATCTTATATTTGTACTAAAATTTTACCAGTTGATTCCAACATAATACTTGATGTTTGGCAAAAATTTAAGACAAATTGGGTAAGCAGTTTTTTAATAATACTTTTTTTAACATTTCACTAGGCCGCAATATTGGATTTTTGCCCAAAATATTACTAGATCATTCTCATATGCCTAAGCTATGCCGCGAACTGACAGACAGACAGACCGACAGATGGACCGACTGAATTAATAAAACGTATTTTTTGGCATCTAGGGATGCTAAAACGTGAAGATATGTAAAAACTGAGAGGATGATTTTTTCACGATTACAAACATTTTATTTTTTGTTATGTAGACTCCTGCAAAAATAAGTATATCAGTTATAGAAGTTTTAATTCTTTCATTGGCTAATTATGTTTCACTATGCACGAACAACACTTTTTCAAACTTGTGTGACCTATTACCACTTGTAAAAACTAAATAATATTGAAAAAACAATGCTTAAAAGGCAAATTTCTATTCAAAGCAATGTAACTAATACTAAATCTTTAGACCGAGAGAGCCGGAATACGTCACACACCCGGTCATTGACGTTCGTGGTCGGCGAGTAACTGGGGAACGTTACGCTTACGAGAAGTAACTATTCTGTGTGATTTATCGTTCTTGCCACAACTCTACTACCAGTTTATCTCTATATCACATTTAATTCTTGCGTAGGCAAGATTTTTTATTTTGTTTTGCTATTTTGGATTCATCTCAACATGTTACCAATTCATTCTTATTTAACATTTAATTTTTGTGCAAAATATGAGGTAAATTAAATAATTAGTTTTTTTGGTAATAATTTTTTTAACATGGTTCTAACATATTGGATTTTCACTAAAATATTACCAGGTCTTCCTCATATGGTCCTTAATTTTTGACTAAAATTTGGAATCAATCTGGTAACTAGTATGCTGCGAACTGACAGAAAGGCAGACAGACCGACAGACGGACCGACGGAGTTGATAAAATGTATTTTTTGGCATCTAGTGACGCTAAAACGTAAAGATATGTAAAACCTTAATTTTAAATTAAGTAGCTTTTTCAGACTGAATTTTTAAATATTTTATTATGCCGCCATTTTGTTCCGCCATCTTAGATTCGTACTAAAATTTTACCAGTTGATTCCAACATAATACTTGATGTTTGGGCAAAAATTTAAGACAAATTGGGTAAGCAGTTTTTTAATAATACTTTTTTTAACATTTCACTAGGCAGCCATGTTGGATTTTTGCCCAAAATATTACCAGATCATTCTCATATGCTTAATCTATCCCGCGAACTGACAGACAGACCGACAGACGGACCGAGTGAATTGATAAAACGAGAAGATATGTAAAAACTGAGAGGATGATTTTTTCACGATTACAAACATTTTATTTGGCCGCCATCTTGAATTAGTAACACACTTTTACTACACTTGATCCCTATAACATAATTAGTTATGAAACACAATTTCAGAGTGAATTTTTAAATATTTTATTAAACCGTCATTTTGTTCCTCCAGCTTGGATCAGTACCAAAATTTTACCAGTTGAATCCAACGTAATACTTAATTTCTATGCAAAATTTGAGATAAATTAGATAAGCAGTTTTATAATAATATTTTTTTTTTATTTCACTAGCCCGCCATTTTGTTTGGCCATATGGGATTTTTACCAAATTGTCACCAGGTCATCACCATATGCCAAAATTTGAAGTTAATCGGGTAAGTAGTTTTTTAGATATACCGCCAACAGACAGACCGATGGAATAGAGAAACATGTTTTACGGCATCTAGGGACCCTGAAACGTAAAGATCTGAAAATATCTCGGAGGGTGATTTTTTCACGATTATCCCTTTTACATAGGAAATAATATCAGATTTTTATTTTTGATATCAGGTATCTGACGCACTCGCATTTTCCGAAACAAAAATCTTTCTTTTTTCATAAAAAGTAAATTAATTTAAATACTA
Organism: Kuschelorhynchus macadamiae; assembly: GCA_030620095.1. Lineage (NCBI taxonomy): Eukaryota > Metazoa > Arthropoda > Insecta > Coleoptera > Curculionidae > Kuschelorhynchus > Kuschelorhynchus macadamiae. The sequence continues at coordinate 572,356 of JAUTXW010000286.1, forward strand.
TACATAGAAGAAAATAGAAAGAATTTTATAAGATCTATGCAGCCAATATTTCGAACCATAACATGACTACGAATAAAAGATTAGTTGTGAATCCTAGTATTCAACATCATTAAGCAGATCATATTATTTAACTTTTGTTAGAGCCATAATGCGATAATATAAGTGTTAATGGTGTAAACAGAAACATCTCTGACTATAATATTCAAGAAATTGTTAAATTAAACAGATTAGTGCTGAAGAAATTTTAGCAGCAATGCGACAAGAACAACATATAGATATATGTTTCGCATGCTTTTATAGACTTCGAAAAAGCCTTCAACTTACTGGAACATTGGGCTATTGCAAACACTCTAGATTTTGTTTATAAGTTTTGTTCCCTAGTTATTTAATACCTATTCGTTTAGTGATTACAGATATGTTTCCACTTCGTTATTCCTAAATTCATATGTTTTTAACGTAAAACAATTAAATATCGGCTTTTTAGAACTTTTAATTAATGATGGTGCTTACTATGGTACCAGGTGAAGTACCAACTTTTGTATTCTCATGGTATCTACCAGGGGCGGATGGACTCACCGGGCAACCGGCCATTGCCCGGTTGGCCGGTCTGTCTGATTTATATAAAATAAATCATTTTGCTACTTATTGTAAAATTATAAAATACTAATATAAAAAAGCATAGGCAAAAGAACTAATAAAAACTAATTCATGGTAAAATTTCTTTGTTGCGATTTTTGAAAAAGTGTCTTACACATTAGAACAAACAACTCAATTCAGGTCTAGATTTTGAATGCTACTAATATAAAAACTAGCCGTTAGCGGTTTATATTATTGCATAATATTGTTTGCAGTTGAAACAATTGAAACCCTCATTAACAATAATAATTTATGTGCCAATTTAAAATGTAACAGATATACAGGGTGACTCAAAGTGGATGGATTATTAGAAATATATATAGAATGGCAAATTTTACAACATTGAATAACTTTCATAAATCTATCCCTCTAAAATATTTTCATAGATGCAGTGTTGCCGCTTTTGCATAAAGGCAGCAACGTCTTTGTTATTTTAAACGGAACACCCTATATGTTTTTTAAAATTTGAAATCAATATACAATTCCAAGAAATTTCATTTTTGATATTTAATCTAACTTCAATGGTTTCGGGATACTGACATTTGAACATCGACTTTTTGCATCTTTGGTGGAAATGGTTTTCACTTTCCTCTTTTAAAATTTTAAAAGCTACAAAACATTTCATTCATGTCAATTTTTTTAAAAAAGATGACAAAGGATAGCATCTACAATTTATATCATAGTATTGCTCTTAGAAAATTAAGACAGGAAAGTGAAAACTGTTTTTCTGTATCTTAAATCGTTTGGATTGTATAGCATATAATAAATATACACATGTACCTACTATCTATATTTTAACAATTAGCTTCAATTATGTATGTAATAATAATTCGTAATAAATTATTCGGTGAAACTTGATTAACGAATGAGGAACCTGTCTGTAGTGTTTTTTTTTATCAAATAATAACACTGGCCGACAAAAAAAAATTGTTGTAACACAAATCAGAATAGCATAATCTAATAGAATGGACCTATCCAAATACGAAAATGACAAATAGAAAGTTGTAGCACGTAGGGTTTTCTTATTAGAGTTGTAGAACCATAAATGATTTCAGAAAATTTTTAACCCTGTTTATTAACTATGTTTACAGTTTTTGCCTATTAAACATACCATACATCTAAGAGAAAAGCTAACGAGAAAAATATTAACTTAAAACACTAATTAAACTTTATTTTTTCTGTTTATGAGGTGTCCTAACTTCTCTCTTCAAAAACCAACAGTAGTCACCCATCATGGCTGGACCCCATCGTCCTTGGTACTCAATTTCCATTGTTCTGATATCTTGGTGAAACCTTTCACCCTGCTCGTCACTAACAGCTCCCAAATTTTTAGGATAAAAATGACAGATGGGAATGGAGGAAGTGAATTTTTAATTACATTCTAGCACCAAGCGCTTTATAGGCATCTAAGAGTTCATTAACTAATTGTTCATAATTTTCATCCATATTGTTACCTAAAAATCCTCTTACTACATTAACAAATGAATTCCATGCATTCCATCGTACAGCAATTTTTTGATTTGTGGCCCAATAAAAATGTCTTAGGTATTTAAATCCATCACCATCTTTATTCAAAGCCTTCACAAAGTTTTTCATCAGCCCAAGTTTAATGTGAAGAGGAGGCAAAAGGACATTTTTGGGATCAACAAGAGGTATAAATTTAACATTTTGAGATCCCGGTTAAACTTCGCTTCTTTCTGGCCAAATTTTTGTTACATAATGCTGATTTATTGTACGACTGTCCCATAAACAAAGAAAACAGCAATATTTTGTAAATCCCCCCTGAAGTCCCACTAAAATCGCTATAACTTTTAACTCCCCACATATCTGCCATTTATACCTATTGTAGTTTATTTTATCCAAAATCGTGCTCATATTTTCATAATTTGCTTTCATTGCAACTGAATGGGCAACTGGTATAGAGGGTTTTAAATTTCCATTATGCAATAACATAACTTTTAAGCTATATTTAGATGAGTCTATGAATAAGCGCCATTCGCGGGGAGAATGTTCAATATCAAGTTCCTGCATTAAACTGTCTATATTTTTCATACTGTAGAATTCAGAAAACATAGCATTTCTTTTTCTGAAATTCGTAATTTTTGTTTCTTTGGCCAATAGGTTCCATTCCTTAAGACGGGCACCCAGAAGTTCTGACTGTTGCTTGGATAATCCCAAATCGCGTACTAAATCATTTAATTCACTTTGAACAATCAAATGTGGCTCACCGGAACTGGGACCTATGGTAAAAGTGGGATCGGTGCACTGTTCTTCTGAGCTGCCTGATGATGCGTTATCTCCATTATCTCCCAAATCAATAGCTTGCCAATTTAAAGGCGCCATCGGCATTGGCAAATGTACATTATGAGGAACAGGTCGTATAGCAAATTGCAAATTTGGATATTCTATATTGTGTTTTCCCTTTTTGGAATAACTTTCAGTTTTTGTCAGGCAAAAATAACAATCATCAGAATGATTGGTGGGTTCTCGCTATACCATTGGAACTGCAAAAGGTATACTTTTTCTCTTTCCTTCATCTATCAATGATACAATACAACTAACACAGCACACATGGGGAGCCCACCGCTTATCTTGATCCCCAATTAACACACCAAAATATTTAAAGTAGGCTTTTTTTACATTTCCTGGAAAATTTCCTTGGCTTGTGATTTCACCAGAAATTCTCCACAAATATAACAAAATATGTCAGGAGAAGTTTTGCAACTTCGGCGCGTTTGACTCGACATTCTCGTCTTCATATACACTTGCTTATCGATACACAGATAACAAGAAGAGTGCTGTTTAACTTTCATTTTATGTCTAATGTTGTAAACAACCCAGTCTAGGTAATTTTTCCGTTGTAAAATAGACCCATTTTAGCCGTCCCACAATAAAATTGTTTACCTGCCAATATAAAAGGTTCTAATTAGGCTATTAAAAAATGGTACGTAATAGGGCTTTCCGAATATTTTTTTTTATTATTGGGAGGGTATTTCCATTGTGAAAATAATGAGCTGGCCTGTGTTAGAAAAATCTTGTCGGCCAGTGTAATCATTATCTTCTTGCAGGTATGTTTATCAGGATCAGGTTTTTGGGAGACTGCTTGCAATGACTTCATGTCATGATAGTAGTGTCCAAGGCTTCTATGATATTTTAGACCAAGTTTTGGAAAAAAAACGGCCTACACTCAAATCTCTGCATAGCTGATTCCACAGACGGAGCGGCAAATATGCAGGGGAAATATAATGGTTTTGCAACTAAGCTTCAAAATCAAAATAAAGAAATGTACATATTTGGTGCTATGGTTATATTTTGGACTTCATGAGAAGTGATATTTTTAGGGGGTTTTAGGATATTTTATCTTCGATTACTCATGACCAGAAACATCGAGAATTGGGCGTTATTGGATAAACAAGGTGGTAGTCAAAGGAACACGAGTTAGAAAAGGTCTTTGGAGATTGTCCGTTGTACTTAGATATTCTAGAAGCCGTATCCAGTATTTCAAAAAACTTGGATTTAAATCCTGACATTTGTACAACTGCTGAAAATTTAAAATCTCAATTTCTTAAGTATGAAATTATTTTCCTTTCTAGAGTATTTTTGAAAATATTTTCAATTACTGGCTTCTTCTCAAGGTGCCTACAAACTAAAGGTTTAGATTTATTAAAGCAAATTCTATGATCAATACTTCAATTATTGAATCAAAAAATATTCAACGTGACTTTGAAACATTCGAAGCCTCTTCGAATTTTTTTATCTTGGGGATATGAGGAAAAACGAAGTATCGATTTTGATATTGAAGACGATTTCCCGGTTAATAGAGTTAGAGAAGTTAACTTAGATAATTCGATGAAGAAATCCAACCATCAAAAATAAAAGAAGAATTAAATATTTTATAAGGAATTGGACCATTAATAAAATGAATTTTCAGGAATCTTTCCAAAAGATGCCACTGACTGATGACATAGTTTCGGATTCGTGACCATGAAATTTCAACTGATGGTGATAGTTTAGATGAAATCAATTTAGGCAATAAATGTCAACATGGAGTGAAAGAAACTCTTTGTAAAAACTGCGTACGTTGTTGCTATCTCGCCAGTTAAATACAACATAGAAAGAGAGATCCTTAGCAAAATTGATAATGAGGATATTATTAACGAACTAGCTGGATCAAGTAGCCTATTGCGCAGGTGGTAAAGTTACTAGCTATTATCATAACAAACGAAAGAAGGGGATTAGGTTTGTTTTTAATACATAGAAATTTTTTATTGTTACCCTTTATAATAAGTAGTAGTTTATTCATTAGGTTTAGTAGTCTGTTCACTCACTATTATTATAGTCTAATGAGTTCCAAGATTGAGTGGTTCCAAAGATTTTTTCTCAGTAGAAATTTATTTGATATTATTTTTATTTTGTGTTTCTTAACTATGACTAATTTGTTTTTACATTTGTTAGAGGCATTATGAAGTTTTATGCTTAAATTTATACTTTTCCTACATGAATTTGGATACTGGAATAAGATATTCTTTTGCCTACCCATTTTTTCCACGAAATGCCTAGAAAAACTCAATTTTTTTTTATGGGCTATGGGCAGGTTGCCTGGTACTATTGCCTGGGCCGACTTTAAAGGTGTAACATCTTATATCAAAAATCTTTAGAAATCTCGGGGATAATCCAAAATGCAATAATATACAAGATGTTTCATTTAAAATCAACAAAATATCCATAATTTTTTCGCGTAATTTTTATATTTTGTACTCTTTGTAAGCGTTTACAGTTTAAATTATAACTGTTCCATTATTTAAATTTAATTAAAAGAATTAACGAAATATCAAGTCAGAACAAATAACATTTAGCTACAAAATTTAATTTTCCAGAATATACTTTCAACACTACGAAAGTTATGCGATGCCATATCGGATCGATTGTGAACAATAAAGATAACAGGAATGCAGACGTCTCTAGAATATTCAAAAATTGAAATCTATTGAATTGCAGTGTGAGATATTTTAATAACTTGCATTTATCAGTGCTGCATTGTGCTTCGTGTGCAATAGAGAATAGTATTCAGAATGTTATGACTGTATTCCGATATAGGCCACCGATTTGCCGTTTTATGGGTTTTTTGATAACGAATCTCAAAGAAATTGACAAGGTACAAAATAGTGATAAAATTCCCACCGGTATCAACTACCATTTACACGTATTATGGTTATACACTCAACTGATTAATTTACTATTGAATATAAAGAATTGTTTTGTGAACCAACGACAGTATACCGGGTGACAACGGAACTACCACCTAGGCTTGCATTTTAAAACGGCTTGAGATAAAAATTTGAAATTTTAGTCGACGAATGAGTTGAGTAATGTGCATATTTTAGGAAAAAAAAAATGACAATCACTTCCGGTTTGACCGGTAACGTTTAAAATTTTGATATTTTGAAGAACAACCCTGGTATATTTTTGCATATTTGAATTCTACGAGAAATTTTTAACATTTAAACAAACAGAATAAAAAAACTGAACTTAACAATTTTCAAAAATCGATATTTTCGATATGACGACTTTAAAATATTCATCCTTTTATGTGTGAAAACGGTATAACTTGCAACTATAAGACTTTCACTACCCAATCCTACATTTTATCCTCTATCCATTTATATCCTCATTTTTCAACACGGACATTTATTGGGTTTCTGAGACTAATCATATTAGCCATGCCACTGCCACTGCTGGTTGTTATGGTATTTAAAAACAATTGAATTTTGACAGGTAACTTATTTATTATCTGTGAGTTTGGCAGATTGTTTCAAATTTTTGTAAATTTTCGTGCTTTGTTTCGTGATTTTTTTATGGCGAGTGCTTGCAAAATAAAAGGCAGGCTCAAACACTCTATGCTGAACAATACCCCGACAGAAACCAACTCTGCTAGCCCTATTTTTTGTGGCTGGTACAATATTTGCAAACGGTTCCCCAAAATGAAAATGAAGAAAAAAATCATTATTAGTGAAGAGGCTGAATAAACGCTCGGCATGTGTGAATGCTAATCCCGACATTTCTATGCGTCAAACTGAAAATGAAATCGGAGTTAGCAGAGAAAGTGCAAAAAACTGTTTAAAGAGACACAAGTATAAAACCTACAAAGTCCAAATCCACCAACACTTGGGTGTTAACGACTTTGCTAGGCGAGTTCAATATTGCCGCTGGTTTATGAACAATTATAACTACAATAATAACTTTAGTAGCATGATATTGTTTTCTAGTGAGTCCATTTATTCCTGATGAGTCCCGCTTCACGAATCTGGGAATGTTTAACAGGAACAATGTGAGATATTGGGCGAATGAAATTCAACACCTGTTCAGGGAAGGATCTTTTTAAGAGCGCCTGGGAGTTAATGTATGGCTAGGTGTTTTAGGGACGAGAATTGTGAGACCAATAGTCCCTTACATCGCAAGTTTATTTGAGCTTTTTGGAAACAGCAGTTGATGATTTTATGCACAATTTACCTCTTGCCCCAATTCTCAATATTTATTTTCAACAGGATGAATTCTTTAAATGACAGGTTTGAGGAATAATGGATAAAAGGACGAATGAGCCTGTAAGGTGGCCAGCCTGCTCCCCAGATTTAACGCTTCTAGATTTTTTCTTCTGGCGTCATACCAAAGAAAAATTCTACATGAAAATCTAGACGTTTTAAGAAACCGAATTATTACAACTATTTTTAAATATTACTATACCGCAAAAAGAGAATGTACTACGAAAAATTGTAGAAAACTGTGAGACCTGTATTCAAGAAGAAGTTGATGTTTTTGAAAATATTAATTATGATTAGGTTGGTTTGTTTTTTTTTAGTTCTTTTATTATTAGTTATACCTATTAATCATATACCATCACGGTAACTAATCTATACTAATATACAGGGTTTTAATTAATGTCGTGGACATATTTCAGGGGTTGATAGTACTCGACAAAATAAGAACAAATGTCAATATATACATGGTCAAAAACGCACTATTTTCGTTATACAGGGTGTCAAAGTTTCAACTTTTTTCTGGTTTTTTGCGTTTTTTTTTCCAGTTCCTTCTAAGACAATTAGTTCAAATTCAGAACATGTATTATTTTTAAGAACCTCTACGATAAAATATTAAAATCGTAGATGGTAGTATACAGGGTATTACATTTTTTTTTGCACCACCTACAAATTTATCTTGCGGAAATTTTTTTTGCAGCACTCTGTATGAATTCTGATATAAAATTTAAACTCTTTGTTCATTTCTTTAGCTCTTTCGTATTTTGCATTATTCCGGTATCTATCACAGTTTTCGACTTATTTGCAATAATTGCCATAGATGCAAATTAAGTGTAGGCTAAATAATGAAACTGCAAAAAAAAAGTAGTAGGTTGAGGCAGGTCATTGGTTAATTCTATTCTTTAATCTGACATTTTGTAAGAAATATTTTTTTGTTTGACGTTTCCGTAGTTGTTTCGAGTTGCTTAATGATGGTTGAATTCACAAATCAAGAATATGCAGAAATTCATTTCATTTATGGACTTGCCAACGGCAATTGTTATAAAGCCAGCCGACTCTATGAAGAGAAATATCCAAATCGCATGGTGCCCAATAGACATTTGCAAAGGTACATAATCGGCTATGTGAAAATGGATGATTCAAGAAATCCACTCTTTTAGCAGGAGCAAATTGAACGGTTAGGACTCCTGAAGTCGAGGAAGCAGTCCTGAATGCAGTAGAAAATGATCCTGCTACCAGTACAAGGAAAATTGCAGCAATTAACGTTTCATTTGTGCTTGTATGGAAAATTTTATTAGGCAACTTAATGTATCCCTACCACATCCAAAGGGTTCAAGCACTTCTCCCACGTGACTTTCCACTCCGTTCAAATTTTTGCCAGTGGTTCTTACAAATCCTAGCCCAAAATCCATTATTTGGAAACACGGTTTTATTTAGCGATGAGGCAATTTTTCTAGGAATGCCATACGTAATTTTCATAACAATCATTTTTGGGCAGAAGAGAATCCGCATTCGATACATGAAAATAATTTCCAGCAACAATTTTCAGTAAATGTGTGGGCCGGCATTATTGGAGATTATTTGATAGGCCCATTTTTCCTGCCAGCAAGGCTAAACGGACGATATTATCGTCAATTTCTCGAAGACGAACTCCCGGTATTGCTAGAAGACGTGCCAATTCTTCTTAGAAATCAAATGTGGTTCATGCACGATGGTGCACCAGCACATTTCAGCATAGAGGTGAGGGAATTCAGCCATGGCCCCCTAGATCTCCAGATCTGAATAGCCTGGATTTCTTTTTCTGGGGATACCTGAAAACATTGGTGTATCAGACCCCAATCCAGACAGAAGAAGATTTAAGAAACAGAATAATAGCTTCATACTCCTGGAATATTTGAATTTTGAGTCCGTCAGTCCATGAGGCGAAAACTTGATTCTTGCATTCTAGAAGAGGCGGACATTTTCAACAAGTTTTATAATTTTGTTTTATTTTTAATTTAATTGTTATAATTTTATCGGATGGTTCATTATCATGTCGGTTGATTTAAAATAACTCCCGTTTCTTAAATGTTTGCTTAATTTCGCCTACATGCCATCGATGCAATGCATCGATTATTGCAAATAAGTCGAAAACTGTGATAGATACGAGAATAATGCAAAATACGAAAGAGCTAAAGAAATGAACGAAGAGTTTAAATTTTATATCAGAATTCATACAGGGTGCTCCAAAAAAAAGTTCCCTAAGATAAACTTTTAGGTGGTGCAAAAAAATGTAACATCCTGTATACTACCATCCAGGATTTTGATATTTTATCGTAGAGGTTCTTAAAAATAAAACTAAATTTGAACTAATTGTCTCAGAAGGAACTGGAAAGAAAACGAAAAAAAAAATTGAAACTTTGACACCCTGTATAACGAAAATTTTGTCCTATTTTGTCGAGAACTATCACCCCTGAAATATGTCCACGACATTAATTAACACCCTGTACAAAAGAGTTATTTGACTGACTCACTAACTCACTCATCACGCTCCAGCGCAAACCGCTTGAGGTAACAGGCTGAGTTTTGGCATACGAGTTGATTTTAGGGTATATAGGTTCGATAAAAAGGGATGTTTCAAAACCCAAATAACAAGGGGGTGAAACCACCCCATAAATATTACAATATTTCTTATTTAAAAAACGGCCATTTTTTCGGAAAAACGCTTGAATACGTATTTTTTAATTTATTTTTTACATATTTTAGGATTTTTCAAAAATACATACAGGGTGTTCAAATGGGGAAACCACCACCTAATACAATATTGTTTTTATTTAAAAACCGGTTAGTTTTTCGAAAAAACGCACATTTTAGGATTTTTAAAAAATTCTTACAATGGGTCCAAAGGAGTAAACCCATCCCTTAAATATTATAATATATTTTATTTAAAAAACCGTTAGTTATTCGGAAAACGCTTGAACATAATATGCTTTATACTTTATTTTTTTTTACATATTTTAAAATGTTTTAAAAACTGAGACAGGGTATCCAAGGGCTGAAACTACCCCTTTAATAAAATATTTTTTATATAAAAAAACAATTAGTTATTCGGAAAAACACCTGAACACGTGTTTTTTATTTTATTTTATTACATATTTTAAAATTTTCTATAAATTCATACAGGGTTTTTGAAAAAATCGTGTCACTGATTAATTTTTGTGATTTTTCTCAAACCGTTTGCCGTAGAAAGCTGAACTTGTACAAACAGCTTGATTTTAGAGTACAGAGGTTCGATAAGAAGGGATTCTTCGAAACTCAGTTTCCAAGGGGTGAAACTACCCCTTAAATGTTTATAGTGGATTCGAAACTTGTCAAAATAATATCGCTTCTTGGTTTAAAAAACGAGCTATGTTAACTCAGCAGATGAAATAAATCTAGCTTTATTGGAAAAAATTACTGCTCCACAATTAACATACTACTCAATAGATATAGTTATAGACCAAGAAAATGCGGTTAATTATCCTGTCGAGTTTCTATACTCTCCAAACCCTCCTCCTTTAGTTAACTTTAAAAGTGATGCTTATTCAAAATTTAAAACCACTAAAATTGTGTAATTGAACTCGGCTACAGGTCAAAACATTACACAACAATGTAATACAATCAATTATTATTTCTGGCCCTGGTCTGAGAGAAACAGTTTTTATACCACTTTAAGTAGAGCTGGAGTAGACTTGCGCTACGATTGTTTTTCCCATGGTCAACTCTATGTCGCATGCTCTAGAGTAAGTTCGCGTAGTATCTTGGCTATTTTACAGCCACTGAATGTAACACCAAACGTGATTTATAAAGAGGTATTTAAATGAGGCGATTTAAGTACCTCTTTACATCCCTTTCATTATAGCCATATACACGAACGAAGTCGCGGATATACGCTATGTATCTATACATATTTGTAGAGAATCAGCAATATACATTTTCAAAAATTAAAATGATTAGGAGAATTAAACTTCGTTCCACTTAAAAACTTCAAAAATCATATGTAACACGATATTTTTAGATTATCCCAATCTAAAAACAAAATAAAAAAGTTACAACATATTAAAAAAAGACATAGATTTTTTTAGAAATTTCATTTTAATAAAATTCTCTAAAACTTTTTAATATTACCGTTTTTTTATATTTTCCGAAATCACAACACAGTTTTGCCCACACTATAACTTAAAATGTGCACCAAAAATAATCTAAGTCAATATCCAGCGGGCATTGATTTGATTACATAATGATATGAATGGAAAACATCTCTTCCAAGGAATTATAAAAATACAAACTTTGGCTGGTCGAGTGGGGAGAGGCGTACTACCAATGTCCCCCTTCCCCCCTGATTTCGCTACTGTTTGTATATCAAGGGCATAATTCTTGTAAAAAGATTATATTTTGAAAACACGCAAACTTTTTTCACTTTCAATTTGATAAAAGGAATAATTTTAGGATAAAACTTTTCGAGAGACGCTCGCGTATAACATAGATTGTATCTCTGCTTCCTGGTTCAAGGGAAGTATTCTAATAGCGAAAAAATCACGCTCAAAGATTTTTTCAGCTGTTAACATTTCAAAGTCCCTAGATGCGCAAAAACATGTTTTCTAGATTCCTAACAGTAACAGTCGATCAGTCTGTGCTCAAAAATTAAGGGTAATATTGAGATGACCAGGTAACATTTTGGTAAAAATATGACGAAACAAAATAACGGCCTAATGAAGTGTTCTAAAAATTATTACTAAAAAACTAATTGTCCAATTTACCTCAAATTTTGTGCAATTATTGTTAAAATGACGGTATTTATTTAATCTTTTAACTAAAACAATCAAACAAATAATAAAAAATACAAAGAGAAATACAAGCAGTTTTGCAACTTATAAGAACAATTATTGTGTAACAATAAATAAACATTGCTTCTTAAAATAAAACAATTTTAAGCAAAAACAAACAAAGGACTCAGGAATCGTAATCTTGTTCCTCATTCCTTCTTGAGCATTCAATACATATGTATGTTATTGTGAAAGAAATCTTACTGGACATTAATGACAGCGGGGTTTCGTCTGCATGTTCTGAACAGGCTGTAGTGGACTGATCTTCCTTTCAATAGCATTAGAAATCTTCTGGCGTAATGGAATACTCAGAGATGTGATAGAAGCTCTCTTTTGCATATGGGCTGAAATAAGTTGCTTGGATATACAGGGTGATTCATGAGGAAATGTCAATACTTCAGGTACATATTCAGGATCAAAAAATAAACATAAAAGTCTATATAAATAAGTGTCCGCAAGGCCTTAGTTCTCGGGATACAGGGTGTTAAAGTTTTTATTTAATTTTCCTATTTTTTAAATAAAATCTATAATAATGTAAATAATGGAGTGAAAATTGATATACGGGGTTTTTTTTGGTGTGACAAATTCGAATCTAATATTAGTATTGCTCTTACTTGTAGGGGGCGCCACCTACATGTCTTTCTACTTCTTCGAAGAATCACAACTTTTTGGTGCAGTCTTGTATTACATTTTTGAGCAGAACAAATTATTCCCTTGCCATTTCTACGGCAAAAAGGTATACTTGTTAAAAGTGGATACGAGCAACCGTTTTCGAGATATTTGGATTTAAAGCAGTTTCAGTTCACATAAAGTATGCATGTATTATAAAAAAATAGAAGTGTGCCTTGCCTGACAGAACAACTGCTAGTTGGTGTTCTCATCGTTTTTTCCTGTTACTTAGCAATAGTAATTATAATGTCAGTTAATAATAAGATCAAATTTTGTCACTGTCAATTTCTGTTCATAACTTTTATTATCTGACAATAATCACTTAAGAAACTTTAGATCTAAATACGTCATTATGCCTGTGATATTCTCGCATCGTGAATATGCAGATATGATATTCGTCTACGGCTTCTGCAATGGGGTCGCAATTCAAGCAGTTGCGGAGTACCAGCGTCGTTTTTCAGATAGAAGGGTGCCAGATAGAAGAGTTTTTCAACAAGTTTTCACTACTGCTGGAGAATTTGGGATGTTTCCAAGTGCGAAAATTGTATCTGAAAGGGAATCCCAACGTTGAAGTAGAAGAGGCTATACTCAATGCCGTCGAAAATGATCCAAGCATAAACACTAGGCGGATTGCAGATACTTATCAAATTACACAATCGTCTGCTTGGAGAAATCTTCACATTAATTATTTATACCCATTTCATTTACAACGGGTTCAACATTTGCAGGAGGGTGATTTTGAGTTGAGAATGCAATTCTGTAACTGGATTAATGAAGATCGAAGGTTGTATAGGTATGATTTGTTCAGTGTTGAAGCACAGTTCACGCGTGATGGTATAAATAATCTTCATAATGAACACCGGTGGTCCTATGAAAATCCTCACACTACAGTAGAACATAATTTCCAACATAAATTTAGCATTAATGTGTGGTGTAGAATGTTAAATGGTCATTTAATTGGTCCATTTATAATCCACGGTAGTCTTACAGGAGAAAAATATTTAAACTTTCTTGAAAATCACTTGCGAAATCTATTAGAAGATGCTCCCCTTAATGTAAGACAAAACACGTATTTGCAGCATGATGGAGCCCCTGCACACTACAGTTTACTTGTAAGGGATTTTTTAAACCAAAACTTTCCAAACCGATGGATTAGTCGGGGAAGTTCGTTTAACTGGCCACCTAGATCGCCAGACCTTAATCCTTTGGATTATTGTCTTTGGGGATGGTTCAAATCACTGATATATTCCACTAAAGTAAATACAAGAGAAGCATTATTGGATCGGATAACAAACGCAGCACAAACACTAAGAAATGCGCCCGAATGTATCCACAGAGCAACCCGAGCTATACACCATAGAGCTGACCTGTGCTTAGAAGCAAATGGTGGAATTTTTGAAAATTATAAAAGGTAACCTAGATTTTATTAAAAACAACTTAATAATAACAATTTTAATAAAAATTAAATACCTTTTGTTTAGTTTATGTCTGAGGCACTGAAAACACACCTCAAAAAAATGTGTTAGTCTTTCATTTCAAAGTTTTTGTGCCAAGATGCGTTTAAATTTGGACAAAATAACAAACTTTTAAAATTTTGCGATAAAAATTTACATGCGCCGAAATTGTTTTAAATCCAAATATCTCGAAAACGGTTGCTCGTATCCACTTTTAACAGGTATACCTTTTTGACGTAGAAATGGCAAGGGAATAATTTGTTTTACTCAAAAATGTAATACAAGACTGTACCAAAAAGTTGTGATTGTTCGAAGGAGTAGAAAGACATGTAGGTGGCGCCCCCTACAAGTAAGAGCAATACTAATATTAGATTCGAATTTGTCACACCAAAAAAAACCCCGTATATCAATTTTCACTCCATTATTTACATTATCATAGATTTTATTTAAAAAATAGGAAAATTAAATAAAACTTTAACACCCTGTATCTCGAGAACTAAGGCCTTGCGGACACTTATTTATATAGACTATTATGTTAATTTTTTGGTCCCGAATATGTACCTGAAGTATTGACATTTCCTCATGAATCACCCTGTATATGTTCTTCTTCTTACAGTGATTTGGGTATTATTGTGATAAATTATTTGGAAGTTAATAGTAGCAATATTCAACAGTGAACAAAACACTGTAAATGGCCACCTATTGCTTTTTCTGGTAACTGAATATTCTGTTTTGAGTCTATCCACTACGTCAACACCACCTTTTGTACTATTATTAAAGGTTATTATTTCTGGTTTGCAGGCTTCTTTTGTAGTACTATCAATTGAGTCATCATCATGGTAGGTGGAAAGAAGAAGAACATTCTTGTTTCTCTTCGGAACATAGGAGGTCAAAATACATTTGTAAGAGTCTTTTCCATAAGCAAACATGCTACTGTATAGTGGTCGATTTTTGACTTCTAGAAATTCTACTGGTATGTCACGCTTATTTTTTCGTAAAGTGCCCACAACTGTCAGTTTGTGGTTTACGTAAAGGTCATTTGCTAAGGGCACTGAGGTAAAATAATTATCCATAGTGACGTTTCTCCTAGATTTACTTATGGGTACAATAAGGCGCTTTACCACACTAGAAGCATCATTTGGTAAGTTGTAGCGACCTACTGGTTGCTTTCCAACATAAATCTCATAAATATAGAAGGTTCATGCGTCTGCCAATGAATATATTTTAATGCCATATTTTGCCGGCTGGTTGGCAATATATTGCCTAAAGCTGCATCTTCCTCGGAAAGCTTCAAGCATTTCGTCGATTGTTGTAAAAATTCCCACAGTATAACATTCAGAGCATTTTTGAACAAAATTTCCAAATAACTTGGGACGGATAGGGGCCAAGTTATCAAATTTTGCTGGTATTGCTGTCATCGAACCGTATAGCCCGTAATAGGGTGTGAAATCGTCTTTCGAACATCACTGCAGCAAAGTATTCTGGTGCAGTTCCATCATTAGCCCATGCGTCTGAAGTATTTAGATGATGACTCCTTTGTACTCCTGCCATATATAAAATACCAATGAACGCATTTATGTTCGCTGAAAAGATGATCGCATAACATCTAACTTTTGGTTCGTGAAACTTACTATATCTTTAATTGTGTCATTGGAAAAAAACAATTTCCAACAGTCCAAGTTTGTTGTTGCATTTTTAGACATTGGTCTGACACCTGGTAGTTTGGTTATTAGGTTTGGCTGTGCCGTTTTACCTCTGTTTTCATTTTGTTTATGCTTGAACCACCCCAATCCATTTTTTTCCAAAAAAACATTGGTTCTGAGGAAGAATAGTCACTACTAGGCTGACATTTTTGTTCTTCATTGCATTCATCAGGCGGTGCAGTCTCTTCCACATTTTCCACAATATTACAATCGTCGGCAGTAATCGTATCAGTATCGGAATCAGACGACTCTTCTACTTCCGACGGACACTTCTTGTACCATTGAAGTAGCTGCGCCTCCGTTTTCGGATCCATTGCCTGAGCAAATATCGTTCAAAAATTAAAATTTTACTGAAAAATTGACACTATTCACACACGAATTCAATAACTATAATTTGAATATTTTAGCTATGATTTTAGTCGCTTCATTAGATTTTAACTAACATTAGAAATTACGATTTAGGTCGCGTGTTGGATTATTTCTAACAGTGGCCCGTCGAGCCTCTATTACACAACTCCACCAAGTAACCTTGAATAGGCGCATAAATAGACCGCTTCCCGAGGCACTTACGAGCGCTAAGCCATGTTGCCAAAGTTTTCGAAAAGTTGTTACCAAAAAAGAAAAAATGTTAGATTTTTCTAACATCGCGACCGACCCCGGGTTAATAGATTGATGTTACATTTTGTGCAAGAATTAATTATGGTATAGAAATGAACTGATAAAATTGTGTTACGAATTCAAGATGGCGGCTAAATCTTCACGTTTAGCATCCCTAGATGCCAAAAATAGATTTTTTCAATTCCTTCGGTCAGTCTGTCGGTCTTTAACTTCGAGGTGCTAAAAATTACTTACCAGATTTACTTCAAGTTTTGGTCAAGAATTATGGGGATGACCTGGTATGACGGAACAAAACGACGGTATAGAAAAAGGTTGAAAAAATTATAACTAAAAAACTAATTATCCAATTTACCTCAAATTTTGCACAAAATCAAATGCTACCTGAATGACTGGTAACAGTATGATATGAATACAAGACAGCAATACAAAATAACGGCCTAAAAAAATGTTTAAAAAATCACTCTGAAAAACTACTTATTAGAGTGTGACATAGAGCTAAAATTGTAGAACTGTAGTAGTATGTAGAATTCAAGATGGTCAAACAAAATGTAGCCAAATAAGATGTTTAAAAAATTAACGTAAGAAATCTTCTTATTCAATTGACTTCAAATTGTGCAGAAAAAATAATAATATAGATATAAATTGGTACGAATTCAACATGACGGGCCAAAATGGCGTCTTAAAAAAATAAGTCAGTGGAAAAACTGATTATTTAATTTATTTTAAATTATGCCCAAAAATTAAGTGTGCCATAGGTAGAAAAGACAGTATGTGATACTAAATGACTATGTTCGGAATTAAATTAGGTCACACTTCACTATTCCTAATAAAAGAAAAATTCATAACGAGGGAAATTCTGGGTAAAAAACATTTTTACAGTGTGTGTGACTAAAAGGTGCTTATAGTGCGAAGTATCGTCCATACTATTACATACCAAAACACGCATGGTGCAACAGGAACTTGCTGCTATGGCGGAAAGAAAGTTGCTGTAATTTTATACGTTTTATATCATATTATTAAACAGTATTATACGGTATAATATACAAGGTGTTACTTAATGATGTCTGAAAATATCTGGTTTTAAGATACTGGGTGTCAAAGTTTTTTTTAAAAATTTAAGTTTTTTATTAATATCTCAAAGAACCTTTTGCCGATTTTGTTGAAATCTGGCAATGTTATTTGGAATTTGGTCCTAACTAGATGGTAGATATTGAAACCAGTGGCGCCCCAGGGTGCACCCTCCCCAATATTATTGACAAAAAAATGTACGCCTGTCAGTGGCGTACATTTTTCCTCATATTCATAATGTTTTAGAACTACGCAGCTAAAACTAAAACTAAAAAAAAATATGCATTCTTGCTTGACCACAGAAAATCTAGCAAAAACGGGAGTGTACATTAATTTGACCAAAATTTCATGTAAATGTGTATCCTAAAATGCCTGGTTTTTAAGTTACAGAGAGTGTCAGAATCTTATTTTTTTCAGTTTTATAGAAATTGTTTAATGACGATTTAAGATATTGACTTGAATTTTGGTAAATTGGATTATTGCCGTTTAGCTTAGCACAATTTTGTATTGTAAAAAATTATTTTAACCTGTCTCGTAGCTGTAACTAAACTCAATACAATATTAGCAAAAAATAGAAGACGAATTGTTTTTGACCAATATCCATCTACAAAAGAGAAAAAGGGGGTATAAATACTGCTTGATAATGAATGAAGTTATAAATGTATGTGTTTTTGAAATATTTTAGAAGATTTAGAGATCTATAGAAAAAAAAATCAAATCATCATCATTATCCAGTGCAAAAAAATAAGTAGCTCTTCAATTTTTTTTTACCTGAACTAACCTTAAAAACAATAAAATAAAGTGTACAGTATGTAAAATTGTAGCTACGATAACAAACTAGTTATTCAAAATTCAAATACTCGTATTTAGGCTAATTTAAACGTTTCTATTTTATTCAGTTCTTTGCTTCTCCTGGAACGAAATGTCTTTAATTAATTGTCAGATATGCTCATTATGTACCTAAATGGTTTTTTTTTCTCGAAAACGAAGCAAGATGCAAAAAAGACAAAAAAGGTTTATTTTTAATTGCTTAATTCGAAAAAAAAATCAAAATGAGAAAAAAGTCAGTGTGCACATTTTTTTGTCAAAAGTATTCGTGAAGGTGCACCCTAGGACGCCACTGGGTTTAATATTCATCATCTAGTACATGGTAACTTAGCCTATTATCACTACAAGCAACACTGCCAAATTTCGACAAAATCTGCAAAAGCAAGAGATTTAAAACAAATTTGACACCCAGTATCCCAAACACCAGACATTCTAAGACACATATTTATCTGATCTTTTCTACCTAAGATTGATCCAAGACTTTTAGGTAGAAAAGTCCATATACATTTTTTCTTAAAATGTCTGATTTTTTAAGACACTGGGTGTCAAAATTTTTAATAGGTTTTTATTAATATCTCATAAACCCTTTTGTCAATTTTGTTGAAATTAGGCAGTGTTATTTGTAGTGCTAAGAGGCTAATTTAGCGTTAACTAGATGATAATTATCATATACAGTGGCGTACCAGGGTACAATATTACTTACAAAAAAAATGTACGCCAGTGACTTTCTTTCATTTTGATACTTTTTTCGGATCAAGCAAATCAAAATGAAACTTCTTTCTCTTTTGACTTTTCTCCCATCTTAATTCGTTTTCGAGAAAAAACCATTTAGAAACATAGTGAGTATTATTAACAGTAACAATTATTATAGTAAAGATAAAATCAAGTTAACTTTGCTCGTTGCTAGTAATGTTTTTGAAACTACATGACAGTTTGTTTGTTTTTACTTTTTCTTTCGACTACTTTTTCTTTGATAAATTGTGCTAGTAAAAAATAATGATAAATTATTCTAATTTGGAAATGACACAAATGCATTTCTTTTATAAGCTTGCCAATGGTAATGCCATGGAGGTCCGACGACTCTATCAAGAAAGGTATCCTGATTGTGCTCTTCCAGACAGAAGAATATTTATAAACATTCATCGTCGTTTGACTGAATCTAGAAGTTTCAAACCTAAAACATCTGAGGGAAGACCTCGTACCATTAGAACCCCGGAAGTTGAGGAGGCTGTCCTGTAGGGAATTAAATATTTGCCACAAAATTGTATGGGAAATTTTAAGGGATTCGTTATTGTATCCTTACCACATACAACGGGTTCAGGTACTTCTTCCGACAGATTTTGAACCGCGTATGCAATTTTGTAGATGGTATCTCCAAAAAGTGGAAGATAATAATAATAATAATAAAGATGTTCTTCTTCAGTTCGGCAACAACATTGGTTTATGCATGATGGTGCTCCAGCCCACTTTAGCATATTGGCTCGTGAGTATTCGAATAGAGCCTACCAAACTCGTTGGATAGATCGGAGGACCACAATTTTGGCCACCTAGATCGCCTGACTTAAACAGCGTAGATTTTTATTTGTGGGGGCACCTGAAAGCTAGTTTATAGTACACCAATTGAGACTTTAGAACAACTAAGAAATAAAATTATCGATGGATGTGAGACCATATGGAACAGGCATGGGATCTTTGGAAGAGTTCGTGAATCGATGAAAAGAAGAGCAGAAGCCTGCATAGGAGCGAGAGGTGGTCATTTCCAACATTTTTTGTAAATATTATGTTAATTTGTAATTATTTTTCGATCGCTAGTTTTAAAAAAATGGCTTCTAAATTAATATTTTACAATTTTTCGAGATATTAATTATGCAAATACAACGTTTGTTACGATTTTTGTCAAACAGTAAGTTAATCAACTATGGTAAAATATATGTATATTTTTTAATTTATAATTGATTGGTAAATAAGAGAAATTTATAAAGTTTTTCCTAAACCAGTAGCGTAGTATTTTTTTGCTTAGGTTTTGAGAGTATAGTTACGGCTACGCCACTAGTTAAATGATTTTTATGTGTGCTTCTATACCGTATTAATATTTCCAAAAATCAAATCAATATGTTTAACAGTCATTGAACATTTTGCTTAAAACAAAAAAAAAAACTATAACACCCTCTACATATATCTTGAAAATCAGACACGTTTATATGAAATTTTCGACTTAAAAATTATTCGAGAATAACCTATTAATATGCAAAAAGAAATACACTCCAGTATTTGCTAGATTTTATGTGATGATATCAAAGGAGATGCAATAAAGTTGGTTTTATTTTTTTTTCTCGAAAACGAAGCAAGATTCGAAAAAAAATCAAGCGACAAACACGTTTAGCTTTTAGTTGCTTAATTCGAAAAAGTTATCAAAATAAAAAATAAAGTCAGTGCAGTATATTTTTCTGTTAATAATATTCGTGAGAATACACCTACGGACGCCACTGGCCACTAATAATTTCCTTCTAAACAGGGCTACATTAGCCCCTAATCATTACAAATAAAACTGCCAAATTTTAATGAAATCGATCAAAGGATCTTTAAGATATTAATTAAAAACCGATTTAAAAAAGTAATTTGACACTCAGTATCTTAAAAACCAGACATTTTAAGACACAAATTTATTTGAACTTTTCTACCTAAAATTGGAACAGAGCACTCGTTTATATGAACTTTATTCGACATAAAATTTGTTCAAAATTAACCTATTAATATGCAAAAGAAGTACCCAGTTTTTTCTAGATTTTCTATGGTGAAGCAAGGGAGATGCAATAAAGTGGTTTTTATTTTTTTGCTCGAAACCGAAGCAAGATGCAAAAAAAATCAAGAGACCAAAACGTTTTAGTTTTAGTTGTTTAATTGGACAAAAATTAGAAAAATTAAGAAAAAGTTAGTAGCGTACATCTCTTTTGTCAATAATATTCGTGAGGGTGCCCCCGGGGCGCCACTGATTTTAATAATTAATATCTAGTTAGGGCTAAATTGGCCTCTTATCGTTGCAAATAACATTGCCAGATTGCAAGAAAATCGGCGGAAAGATCATTGAGATATAAATAAAAAACTGATTTAAAAAAAAACTTTGACACCCAGTATCTTAAAAACTAGACATTTTCAGACACATGTTTATATAAACTTTTTTACTTAAAATTGGTCCGAAAATGCGTCCTTAAAGTTATGACATACTACTAAGTAACACCCTGTATATAATAAGAAAGGAGATAATAAAAAAACTCTATTGCAGTGGAGAAACTAGGGCCTCCCACAGGTTTCAACCAAGAGCCCCTTATATGCTTGCGGGGGTGTAGCTACACCACTGAACTATTAATTATAAACTTAACAGATTCCAAGAAACTAAATATAATTGATATATATATATTTTCTTTGGGTAAGTATATTTTATATTGTTGGCTTGTTTTTAATATCGTACAGAATCTCTTTAAATAAATTAATCGAGTTGGTATTAATTTTTTAAAGCCCAATATTAAAACTAAAAAATAAACCGTTATATAGTCGTTATTTTTGAAAGCCTAGATATTCTAAATCTATTTTCATCTAAGAACCTTGTTACTAAATAAAATTATCTAGAATTCTTTTAAATCATTAATTTTTTTTTAACATAAACTTATTTAGACAAATTAAAAAAAATACTTAAACAAAGACTTTTGTTGAAAACAAAGAAAGTCAGTAATGTAATCGTTTAAGTGCATGAAAAAGATAAATAAAAGTTATAAATCTTTAGTAAATAATTTACCTGTCTTTTTCGCTAAGAACTGTCGAGGGTTTTAGTCAGAAAACTGATTATATTATAAAAATTTCTACTCTATATGCGCTGGAAATCATTGTAATAACTGCCTTGTCCTTTCAAACAGGTACACGTCAGGAATTCCTATAGAATCGATTATTTTCTAATTTTCTATATTAATGCAGAACTGTATTAACAGCGGAGTCCACCCTCCTGTCTCACAGTTTTAATGAATTATTTGTGAGTTCAGTAGGGGTACGTAGGCATACACTGTATGTACAGCGGGTTATGAAAACATTTGGGAAAATTCAAATATATTTATAATGCAATTTCCAATAATAAATTGTTATCCATTTAGATTTTTCAAGTTACTTCCGAACTTACGAGATGGACAAGTTTTCTTAATTATTATTATAAATACGTAGTTGTGAACATTTATTACAACATCGATATAATGTATTTTCTGAAATAATTCCTATTTCTAGAGACATACCAAGTATAGTTTACTTATATTAAGGTCATGGTTTTTGAGATGAATAAAGTGATAAAATGGAATAATTTTTCGGCGTTTTGTATTTAATCAAAGCAAAATGATTTTTCAGTTGACTACGTGAAACGAGATGTTTTAAAAAAAATCGGTAAATTTCCTTTACCCGAAACTTCCCTCGTTATAAATCTTTCCTTTTATTAGGAATAGTGAAGTGTGACCCAATTTAGTTCAGTATTTGGCCATTTAGTAACACATAGGATATACTGTCTTTTAAAACATTTTTATTCGTCGCCATTTTGTTACATCTTATTGGATATGCCACACGTGATTTTTGGGCATAATTTAATATTAATTCAATAAGTAGTTTTTATATTAACGCACACCGCTATTTTGTTACGTCATGTTGAACTCGTCCCAGTTTATCCCTATATCACTTAATCATCATTTACTTTTTTTACATTTAAAGTCGATGGAATAAGATGTTTATACTTACGTTGATTTTTTTAAAAATTGTATTTGGCCTCCGTTTTGTTCTGCTATTTTGGATTCGTACCACAATTTTACCAGTTTATCTCTATACCACACTTATTGCTTGCACAAAATTTGAAATTAATATAATAAGTAATCATAATGGAATTCGTATAGCACCCTTTAAATCGTTCAATGTCGAGGATTATAGTGGGAAGAGGGCAGGCAAATAAAACCACTAGGGTAATTTATATCCCAACGTTTTGTGGTCAATTACCACTTTCTAAAGGGCCAATACCTCACGCGATCTGCCTTTTCCGACTGCCGGAAATAAAACATTGTTTATAAGAGCAACTAAAAATGCAAAAAAGGTGTATTTGCTTTTTTAAGATTCTGCAGTCATCTCATGAAGTTATATAAATTTACATACACTAAAATGATTTATAAAGGCATCCATGCCGCGTGAGGCATTGGCCCTTGAGAAAGTGGTAATTGACCACGAAACGTTGGGATATAAATTACCATAGTGGTTTTATTTGCCTGCCCTCTTTCCACTATAATCCTCTACATCTAGTAAGTAATGTTTTCAGGCTGATTTTTTAAATATTTTAAAGGGCAGCAATTTTGTTTTGCTATCTTATAATTCAAAATTTGAGGTGAATTTAAAAATTAGTTTTTAGTTTTAGTAATAATTTTTTTAAAGTTTCACTAGGCCGTCACCTTATTCCGGAATATTGGATTTTTAGCAAAATATTACCAGATCATCCCCATGTGACCATTAACTTTTGACCAAAAAAACGAAAAACCTACGAAAGCGTAGAAAGGCCACAATTTGTTAATTTCTATTTTTGTAACAAATTCCGACTTCTAACTCGGAATTCCGACTTCTATCTCGGAATTCCGATTTGTAACTCGGAATTCCGACTTCTATCTCGGAATTCCGATTTCTATCTCGGAAATCCGACTTCTATCTCGGAATTCCGACTTCTAACTCAGAATTCTGACTTGTAACTCCGGAATTTCGACTTCTAACTCGGAATTCCAACTTCTAACTCGGAATTTAGACTTCTAGTAGTGTTTTCACATAAATGGTCTAATTTTTCTTTGGATGCGCATTTATGACTTGTGTAAAATATTAATTGCTGAAAATGTCTAGAAATAGTATCTAGTATGATAAAATCTAACCCCTGAAGGTGTAGAAGACAAAGAAAATTTAATGAATGAGGAAAAAATAAATAAAATATTAAATTTTATCCCTTGTAGAGACACCATGGATGGCAATGCAAGCCAAACTATTTATAGGGTGCTTTTACCAACATATTTATAAATAATATCAAGTATAAATAAAAAGTGGTAAAAGTAGACTCCCTCGTATAGTAATGCAAGCCAAAACATTTATAGGGGGCAATTACCCCGTTGTCTGGAAATAATATGTATTATGAATTAGCAGCGGGTTTCGGAAATGGTAGAAAATTCAAATTAATTTTAATAAAGTAGGAAAAATTCAATTAATTTAATTACCAATGTGTCTAGAAATAACAACTCTATGAATAAAAGTGACAGGATTAGAAAACTGAAACAAATTTTATTGAATGAGAAGTCATATTTTCATATTATGTCCCAGGTCCCGGACAAAACTAGGTAGTCAAAATATGAATTGGAAGTTATTAGGTCTAATAATAATATGTAGTATGCATAAAAGTGGCAGTGAGGTCCTTAAGGGTAGAAAACCCCGGCCTGCCGAGTCGTTCCAATATATTAATGATGTGTCTATTACAAACTTTTATGACAAGTAGAAGAAGATCCAAAACGGGCAATGAACCTTAATAAATTATAAAAAATGTAAATGACTGGGAATGTTAGTCAAAGAGCCCATAATGAGTAATGAAGCCACTGTATTAGATATTTCGTCAGCAAACCACGTATATCAAGGTACACATTTTGATATTTTGGACAAATTAAAAGAAATACCTATTGCTTTTGTTAGGTGTGATCAACAGGAAAAAAATTACAACTACGATCATTGAGTTGTACCTTGTCAGTAGAATACGCTTTATTTGTATAGAGGTTTACTGAATAGATAAAGCTAAAAGAAAGAAAATAAGTTGCTTGAAGAAACAATCAAAATTATAATTAACTTTTCACTGTGTTCCTGTAGTCTGTTTTGATAGATTGATGTCCTTCCACAAAGTTAGAAATAAGACCTACAACGGAAACTTGATCTATGAGGAAGTGATTTGCTAACAATTTTTTTTGCCGAAATCATGTTACAGATTTTCGTTTTCAAACTTCATAAAATATCAATGTCTTCATTTGTGGAGGAATTCTAATAAATTATAGTTTAAAAAATTGAAAAACACGCTTTAATAGTAAACTGAACTAAAAAAACCCTTTGGACGAGAATAAAGCGATTAACAAGAAAATTAATGTCATTGTGGAAACAGCGTGGGTCTGATATCAGTTATTATAAATATTTTATCGGTATAATTTCTGAAAGTAAAGTCAGTATGAATATATGGCACAAAAGCACCCTACGCTTTTATACAAAAGTTATTTTTTTTCTTTTTAGTTCAATTTACTATCAAAGCGTGTTTTTTAGTTTTTTGAACTATAATTTTTTTTTCTTTTTAGTTCCGTTTACTATTAGAGGGTGTTTTTTAGTTTTCTCAAACTATAATTTATTCTTCTTCGCCATCTCTTCGTGCCGAAAATGGATAATTTGCGCGCCTGCTGCCTTCCTTTTATATGGTAGCCATTTCCCAGGGTCCCTCTCTGAGATGAAATTTTTTTATCCTGACGATCCTGTTCAGGATAATGGGACAAACTATATTGTAATCTGGCGTTATAAAGTGGGTGAAAATCAAATGAAACTAATAACAGCGTTTTAGAACAAGTAAATTTACTCGAGTATTATTTTAATTAACAGGTATCAGGGAAATTTGGTTTTTCTGACTTTATTTTAGTCATTATGTTCTGTATCATACATAGAATGTAACTGATTAGTTATGTTCCTGTTCTTACTTGAAAAAGTCAACCTAAAAATCTTTTATACTTTGATGAAATTTAATTTGAATGAATAATAACCGAATTGAAAAATAAAGATTAATGAATAATCGTTTAACGAAATATAAGTTACTTTAATAGAGGATGCATAAACCTTTCAGAGGTGCTAGTTATTTACTTAAAAAAAAGATATTTTTTTAAACAAATATATTTCTTTTCTCCTAAAAGAAAAACAACAATAATTATATTTAAATTTTATGTATAATAGTAAATAGTTGGTAAATTGGGAAAAGAAAAGTACAATACTTGGGAGTAAATGACGATAAGCCTTGATGAAGAGCGAGGAAACATATGCCCCCACACTACAGAGCATATATTAAAATTTGAAAGAATATATATATATATATATATATATATATATATATATATATATATATATATATATATATATATATCTGAAAATGCGTGCACCCCCTCCATGCTATTGCATCTTTTTAACATAATATGGATCAGATGTTCTTACTAAATGGCGTTTTATTATTTCTACTATCTATGAAAAAGACAAAGCAAAATACAAGATTTTATTTTTCATGTCAACCATATTCAAGTCATCGGAATCGACCCAGTCGTTATTTTTTAATTTGGACGTTATGCACAATTAATAAATTTCTTGTGGTTTTACTTAGCTTCATCCTGATCCCTATAATTAAAATATTAATTTCATTTAGAATGGACGCTTCATTTGACCTTAAAAGAATATAAAAAAGTGATTGCGCTTATAAGCAGTCGTGTATTAATTACGACGAATTCCGAGATAGAAGTCGGAATTCCTAGTTAGAAGTCGGAATTCCGAGATAGAAGTCGGAATTCCGAGATAGAAGTCGGAATTCCGAGTTAGAAGTCGGAATTTCGAAATAGAAGTCGGAATTCCGAGTTAGAAGTCGGAATTCCGAGATAAAAGTCGGAATTCCGAGCTAGAAGTCGGAATTTCGACCTAGAAGTCGGAATTCCGAATTAGAAGTCGGAATATATATACTAAAGTTTTAAATATATTTAAAACTTAATGTATACTGCAAACTTTTTCTGGTATATATAACGATATTTTCATCAGATCCATAAACTTAAGGCAACCTCAACTCATATTTTTTGTAATTTAATCGTTCCTTTTGATCGGTTGTTAAACAAAGTCAAAACTGGACTTTTGTGTTTTTTACTCATGATTCGATTTCCATTTCTAAAGACCCTTAACAGGATATCGAAGTAACTGTAAAACGCATTTTCTTTTAAAGATCTTTTTTAATTAGGAAACAAATGCCTCAAAGTTATTGTATAGAGATTTTTTATAATTTGCCACCCGATGAGAACCCCTTTTTAAAGCTGCAAAAAAATGTTTATATGATAGTTGAAGGATTTTTTCTAAGTATTTACATGGCGGTGAATTTAAAAACAAGTGACGATCGGAAAATCAAGAAATCACTACCAACTTTGTTATTTTAAATGGAACACCCTGTATTTTTTGACATTTTTGGATTCTTCTCATTCTCCTCTTTTTAAAAATATAAACCCCCGTATTCACTAAAAAGGTTTAAGAGTTAGAGTAGGTCTAGTTGCCATGGTACTTAAAACTCTTAGTTTGCCAGTTATGTTTCGCTTATGTCACTGTCATTTTGTAATTGTGACATTTAGAAAAATTATTTGTTCCATTGTTGAAAATGTCATCTTAAACCTGTAACGGTCAAGTTAGATCTGGTCTAAATTTAAACATCCTTAGTGAATACGGGTGATAATGTCTATACTAGGAACAGTAGCTTTTGACTTATTCGGCTTTAAAGTTGACATATGACAAATTCACCGTGATGCAATTCGACGATACTAAAATCGCTTTACCCATGAAAAAAAAAAACAAAACAATTATTTGTAAAAAGAAAACATTTCATTGACTTTACGTCAAATAATTTTTAATAAAATGCTTTTTACTGAAGAAGAAAAACTTAATAATTCAATTGTATTTAGGAAATTCGAATAACGCGACAATAACAGTGATAACAGTAAGACAATACAGGATATTATATCCTGGAGCTCAAGTACCCTCTAGAAAAACTGTTTCATATACTGGGTGGTGCAACCAAGATGGGGTGGACGATTGTGGGCAAACGGAGAGGAATTTGAAAAAAAAAATTGGGATATGATTGATAGTCAAAAACGCTGTGTTTTAAAATTATACCCATTATACAGGGTGGTCTGAAAAGTTCGTGGTGAACCAAACTTGTGTTTTTTTAAATGGAATACCCGGTATATTATTATTTTAGTTGATTCTCCTATTCGTTGCGATCATTTTGATATAAGGTTAGTTGGGTCTAAAATTTATACCAAGGGAATGGGACGAGGTTAAAGTGGAAAAAAGGGTTATACTCCGGCCATTTTTTGAAAACAATTGAAGCAGGTATGGAAAAACCAAATATTCTATAAAATGTATTGTATCTAGGACTACAATAATCGCTTGTAAGTCGTTCAAAATTATTCACTGTTATACAGGGTCAAGTTTTGCAAATTTACCTTGGATTGAATTTTTTTAAATGAAACACCCTGTATATTTTACTTTCATGTTAAAGATAACATTACTAGCTTTCAGAAAATACCATATTTGATACCTTTCTGACCAACAGTTTTTCAGTAAATTAGCTGTGAAATCAAAATTTCTTCATTTTAACACGAATTACTCTGAATTCACGTTATTAAAATTGACAATTTAATATTAGGAGGCAATGATATCATCATAAACTGAACAAAAGATTGACAGTCCTGTCAAAACAGCAAAGTGTCAGAATATTGTCATCAGTAAATAAATAACTATTGTTCTTTGATGATGCGATGCCGAAATAAAAACAAGATAGAAGCTTTTGCAAGTTTATCATAGAGATTTCAAGAAACAGGAAATGTTGCTTTCAAAAAAACGTAAAGTAATTAATAAATCAGTTACCAATGAAGATAATGCTTTGACAGTATTAATAACAGATCTTTTTTTACAAAAAAAATAAATTTAATATAAATCAATAAAAACAATGTAATTAAAACTTATAAAAGATGTTCAACTAAACCACCGTTTTGCTGAAGGCACATTTCGAGTCTATCCATAAATGAAAGTTTCACTTTTCTCAAAGTCAGGTCTGAAATGTTGCGAAAACTGCTTATTATTCTCAACTTCATATCTTCCACTGTGGTTGGAACCTCTTTATAAACTTCTTCTTTAACATGTCCCCATAAAAAGAAATCTAGTGGCGTTAAATCGGGTGACCTCGCAGGCCACTTAACTGGTCCACCTCGCCCAATCCAATGCTCTCCTTTCCAATTATTGAGAAAATGTCTTACATGCCTATGGTAATGCGGGGGTGCTCCATCATGTTGGAACCATAAGGAATTTCTTAACATTAAAGGTAAGTCTTCGAGCAATACGGGCAACTCATTTCTTAAAAAATTTAAATAGACTTCTCCCGTTAAATGCTCTTCAAAGAAATATGGTCCTATAACATGAGAGCCAATTATACCTCCCCAAACATTAATTGACCATTTATTTTGATGGTCCACCTAACGAATCCAATGTGGATTTTCGGTTGAATAATAGTGCATATTATGTTTGTTAACCAAGCCGTTGCTTTTAAAAGTTGCTTCATCTGAAAACAGCACCCTATCTACAAAACCTGGATTATCCCAAATTGTATTTAAAAACCAAATTGAAAACTCTTGTCGTTGGACGTAATCGCGATCATACAGTTCTTGGTGTAATTCAATGTGGTAGGCATGATATTTATGTTGTTTCAGAATCCGTTTAATACTAGTGCGTTCAATATCAGTAGCTCTCTCAATTTCCCTGGTACTTGTGTGCGGATTTTCTTGCACTGTTAATAACACTGTCAAAGCATTATCTTCATTGGTAACTGGTTTATTAATTACTTTACGTTTCTTAAAAGCAACATTGCCTGTTTCTTGAAACCTCTCTAATAAACTTGCAAAAGCTTCAGGTCTTGGTTTTTTTCGGCATCGGGATATCGTACCGCATAAACCCTGCTTGCCCAACATAAAAGTCATGTTTATCAACACTGGAGTACTCAAACTCATTGTTACTTAATAATTTCTCGGCTTATCGTCAAAAAATAATGGTAATTGATGCCATTTGACAAGAATGTCAATCTTTCTTTTCATTTATGATTATATCATGGCCTCCTTATATTATAGGTAGTCAATTTAAGCAACGTAAATAATACCGTTTCTGTTAGAATGAGTAAATTTTGGTTTCACGGTTAATTTACTAAAAAACTGTTGGTTAGAAAGATATCAAATAGGGTATTTTCTGAAAGCTGGCGATGTTATCTTTAATATGACAGTAAAATATATGGGGTGTTCCATTAAAAAAAATTCAATCCAAGGTAAATTTGCAAAACTTGACCACCCTGTATAACAGTGAATAATTTTGAACGACTTACAAGCGATTATTGTAATCCTAGATACAATACATTTTATAGAATATTTGGTTTTTCTATACCTGCTTCAATTGTTTTCAAAAAATGGCCGGAGTATAACCCTTTTTTCCACTTTAACCACGTCCCATTCCCTTGCTATAAATTCTAGACCCAACAAACCTGATATCAAAATGATCGTAACGAATAGGAGAATCAACTAAAATAATAATATACCGGGTGTCCCATTTAAAAAAACACAAGTTTGGTTCACCACGAACTTTCCAGACCACCCTGTATAATGGGTATAATTTTAAAACACAGCGTTCTTGACTATCAATCATATCCCAATTTTTTTTTTTTTCAAATTCCTCTCCGTTTGCCCACAATCGTCCACCCCATCTTGGTTGCACCACCCTGTATAGTAAAAATCCATGCACAAAGAAAATCACTGCATAGACAAAGTTGACAAGCAAAATTAAACTTGGACGAGGAATTAACTATATTATTACATACAAAAATCTGTTTTAGCTTTTTCCCAACTGAATAAAAATATCTAACGTTAAATTAATTTAAGCAAATATTTTATTTTATTAAATATTTGTTTAAATCAATTTAACCTTAGATATTTTTATTCGGTTTACGAAAAAGCCAAAAAAGATTTTTGTTTGTCAATCTCAACCCAACAAATAATCTAATAATTAACATAATAAACATTTAAAAATAAAAATATATTATTACATTTTCAAGATAAACAAATATATCCAGAGGTAGTCTAAAAGTTTAATTAAAATTAATTTTCAGAAAATCCAAGCAGATCGATTCCTGACGTCTCTAGAATAATAGGAAAATCTTAGTATTATATCCATTCGGTGCTTAGAAGCATCAGTACCATCCGTATAAAATTGGACTGGTGCAATTGTTAAATGACAATCATTTTAAACAATGCCTCCAATTCTTCGAGGAAATAGGAAGCTTAGTTTACCACAGCCGACATGTTCAATAGAAAGAATAAACTTTTAAGCAACAAGAAATCCTCATTTAGTGGAAGAACGAAAGAAGCAAAGTCGGAAGTCGTTGCATGTGTGTTGCGGCATTTTGAGAGGCGATATTATTGGTCCAATTTGTATTGAGGGCATTTAAACAGGGGAACGTTATTTAAATTTATTACATAACGACATAGAACACCATCTGAAGCAGCTTCCCATAAATACCTATAATACAATAATAAACCACCTTACAACATCCGAGATGTTACAAATTTTTGAAATGCTTGATATGGTTTGTGGATCGCTAAACATGGTAATATTCATTGGCCAGCCAGAAGTTTGGACCTTACATGATTGGATATTTTTTGTGGTGATATTTAAAAGATAAAGTTTACTTTAATAGAACGAACAACAACGCCATCTAGTGACCACTAACAAAATCATTACGTTACAGTTTATGGCTGCACGAGTAGAGCAAAAAAGGCACTTTTTTTCGACACCAAGTTGAATAAAATCGGTTGATCCAAAACACAGATATGTACAAGGTCTTCCATTGAGGAGGAAAAACGGATTTTTTTTTGACTTCCCCCGTATTTCAAAAGAAATTCAAAATAGCCAATCGATATATTTTAGCTCGGAGAATTGGAAAATCCTAACAAAAAACAATTGAATGAGAAACAAAAGACTTATGCCAAGGATGTTGCGTTTTTTAAACGGAACACCCTATATATTATTACATTTTTGGATTCTATGGTCAATTCTAAATATTTTTAATAAGGGTACTATATGTCTATCCTCAACTGTTTTTGATTTATTGAAAATAGACATTTTGGCTTCTTTGAGCCGTTTTAGCACCTGAATGGTTGGACCTAGAGCAAAATAACTTTCACATTCCTATCTTAGTTTTTGATAAGCTAACTTATGATGCCAGTCAAACAAAAAAACGGTGATCACCTGCATCACCTGCATTTCATATGACTGGCATCATAAGATAGCTTATCAAAAACTAAGATAGGAATGTGAAAGTTATTTTGCTCTAGGTCCAACCGTCCAGGTGCTATGACGTCTCAAAGAAGCAAAAATGTCAATTTTGAAACATCAACAAATCAAAAACAGTTCAAGAAAGACATATAGTACCCTTATTAAAAAACACTTAGAACTGACCATAGAATCCAAAAATATAATATTTTCGTTTAAAAAACGCAACATCCTTGGCATAAGTCTTTTGTTTCTCACTTAATTGTTTTTTTGTTATGATTTTCGAATTCTTCGAGCTAAAATACATCGATTGGCTATTTTGAATTTCATGAGAAATACGGGGGATGTGAAAAAAATACCGTTTTTCTTCCCCAATGGAAGACCCTATATATTTGGAAGTAAGAATGTTTGACCTTCCCCGACCACTTTATTTTTGAAAAATTACACTTTTGTGTTGCTGTTACGCCCCCTGGAGGCCAACTTTCGCACTTGAAAATAATTTACAGAGATTTCTCTTGGCCGATTTATCTATAAATATTTTTCCTTAAGTTGTATCATTAACGGTTCGCAAGCTACAGCCTGCGACCTTTATTATTGAACCACCATATTTTACTAAATGTTTCATTTTCCTTGATAAAAGGAAAGATTCATGACGAGGGAAATTCCAGGTAAAGCCAATTTACCGATTTTTTGTAATAACAAAATGAGCATTCGTAAGAATAACAACGGTATTAATTGTTTTGTTACGATATTTATTTATTTTCATAAAAAGACACATGTAAGCCGATAATAGGAACATTACGCTTTCAGGGCGTCAGATAATTTTTTGATATATTTATGATTTTTTACCCGACTGCCCAGCTACAGGCTAAACGTCTGGAACGATTTTCATGAGCAAATATTTCAGAAAATAAATTATTCGTTTGACCGTCCCTCCTAATAGTTGTACTAAAACGAGAACCTTGGGCAAAGTTAAATACGCTACACTATTAGCCGCGCGCGGCAGTTCGAATGGTCTCGTTGCGTTCATTAGGCATAATAAAATACGCTATACTAAGCTAGGCTGGGCAGTCCGAATTGCCCTGATTACCATAAAGCTTGACAAAAGTACCCGAAGATTTCACAGATACCGAGCGGCAGCTGAACGTGATAGCAAATGGAATATCAAATCGCGATTTGGTTCATCAGCCGGTCTCTTCTCAAAATTCGATCGATCGGTCGCGGCATCACGTCGGCATGCGGAAGTTCAATTGTTCAGAGGTCGCGCGGTCGATATTCTAACTCGATATTGTTACAAACGTTTTTAATAGATGGAAATTGATTTATATACTGTTTTTTGTAATATATATTTTTTTATTTTTATGATCCATGTGTGAGTTGGAAATATACAGGAAATAAAAAGTTGGTAGTGACTAGTGCAAAAAAATAAACAACTAAAAAATGCTTACGAACTTAATTTTGCAAAAATAACCAATTTCAAGGTGGTCGATGTTTGAGTTGTGAATGTAGATGAAATATAATGTCGGTAGTGCAAAAAATTAAACAACTAAAGAGTGCTAACGAACTTGATTTTGAGAAAATAACCGAATTCAAGGTAAGCGGTCGCAATTTGCCAGAAATTAGTATACGGCAAACTAGTAAAGAAAAAAATAAAGAGGTTCATCGAAACTTTCGCAAAAGTATATACGATTTAGCTAACTGGATGTGTGGTTGTGAGGTCTCTAACTCATTTTACTGTTATGTTTATTTGTTGTATTCTAAGGACTTGGCGGACTCATTATGGTGCAAAACCGATGTTAAAAACTTAAAACACTTACAAGAAAAAATAAAAAAAAAGCGTTTTCTGCAGATCACATAAAACGGCTTTCTCTGAAAATCCAGGGGTTTTTCGAGGGCTTATAATAAACAAAATTATAGATTGTGTAAAATTTTGTGAGGCATTCGAGCTGGCACTACGTAGTCATGATGAAACGGCTTTGTCTGAAAATCCAAAGGTTTTTCGAGGGTTTATAAATTTTTTTGAGGAGTTGGGCTAAGCTAGACTATCCGCTTTAGCAATGTTAAGTACCGAGAAATCGTTTATAAAAGGAATGTGTCATTCAGCATTTTTCCATTTCCAAAGAACGAAGAATAGACCTGAACTTCAATTCAAGAATTTAAGGCTCAATTTAAAGATAAGATATTTATTTTTATTTTAAGTATGCCTATTTTTAAATTTGTTATTGACCTCCCAATATAAATCACCGTGAGCCGCCACTGTTCATGAGTGAGCCATCAAAAGATTGGTCTTTAACTCGCAAGTGTTTTTAGCTCGGCTTGTCTAAAAAAAATCCAAACGGCAAAAGTAAAATTAGTGCCTTTGTATCCAACATAAAAAAAATAAATATTTTTATAATTCCTTGTGATGGGTAACAAAATGAAGGGCTCACAGAGCTTACAGGGTAATCTATATCATAAAAGGAGACTAAAATGTCAGATATATATCGAAAATTGCTTCGTTAGGGGGTTACAGCCTGAGAATGAGCCCCTCTGAAGACGGTTTTTCCTAAATATTTTCGAAACGTTTAAAGACTAGAATATGGAATTTGGGTAATTTGGTATTTTTTATATGCTGAGAATCTTGAAATTCAAAAAAAACAATACTGAATCAGGGGCGTCCTGAATGGGAGGGGGAGTGGGCTAGTCTTCCTAACTATTTTCTGCGTAGATATGTTCAATTTGCAATTCCAAATTACTAAAATTTAGAGTTTTTTTTAAAGATTTAAATTCGTTAGGATACACCATTTTCGAGAAAAATTGATTAATTAAATTCAATTAAACATATTTTGTTCGCGCATATTGTCTAAACGCCTTGGCCGATTTTAATAAGTCAAACGCCAAATTGTAATTGACGTTTTTATGGTGGTCTCGTATATTTTGATTTGAAATCCGTTAACACGTTTTTTTGTAATAATAGTATAAAAAAACACAGGTATAAGGGCGATAAAGGCAGCGAGTTTTATAATTAAATTTATATTTTTTAAAATACTCTTTTCAAACTAAAGCATCGAGTAAATGTGTAATAGACATATAACCCCATTTGCTAAAAGGTATCTCTTTTACTATCCTGTTATGCAAATTTATGTATACAGGGTGACCATGAACATGTGCAACCTCAAAATCTAATAGTTTACTTGACATTTTCGAAAAATGAACCTTCGGCAGTGGCCGCTCTTCCATAGGGTCATTTGGTTAATGACCTCCCAAAAATATTTCAGAAAATAAATTATTCGTTTGACCGTCTCTCCTAATAGTTGTAATAAAACGCGAACCTTGGGAAAATTTAAATACGGTACACTATTGTCAGCGCGCGGCGGCTCGAATAATCTCGTTGCGTTCCTTAGGCATAATAAAATTGCCCTGATTACCTTAAAGCTTGACCAAAGTACCCGAAGATTTCACAGCTACCGAGCGGCAGCTCTCATAATTCGATCGATCGGTCGCGGCAACACGTCGGCAGGCAGAAGTTCAATTGTTCAGAGGTCGCGCGGTCGATATTCTAACTCGATATTGTTTCGGACGTTTTTAATCGATGAAAATTGATTTATATACTGTTTTTTGTAATATATATTTTTTTATTTTTATGATCCATGTGTGAGTTGGAAATATACAGAAAATAAAATGTTAGTAGTGACCAATGCAAAAAACTAAAAAGTGCTTAGGAACTTAAATTTGCAAAAATAAGCAATTACAAGGTGGTCTGTTTGAGTTGTGAATGTAGATTAAATAAAACGTCGGTAGTGCAAAAAATTAAAAAACTAAAGAGTGCTAACGAACTTAATTTTAAGAAAATAACCGAATTCAAGGTAAGTGGTCGCAACTTGCCAGAACTTAGTATGCGACAAACTAGTAAAGACAAAAATAAAGAGGTTCATCGAAACTTTCGCAAAAATATGTACGATTTAGCTAACTGGATATGTGGTTGTGAAGTCTCTAACTCATTTTACTGTTATGTTTGTTTGTTGTTATCTAAGGACTCGTCGGACTCATTATGGTGCAAAACCGGTGTTAAAGAATTAAAACACAAAAAATAAAAAAAACATGCGTTTTCTGCAAATCACATGAAATGTTCGATGAACTATGCTACGGTTGGAAGTGTTGATATTCGCACTCAGCTAGACACAGCTTATAGAAAACCTTAGAGATTTTAATGAAAATGTATCCAAAAATCGTTATATTTTAAACAAAATTATAGATTGTGTAAAATTTTATGGGGCTTTCGAGCTGGCACTACGTGGCCATGATAAAACGGCTTTGTCTGAAAATCAAGGGGTTTTTCGAGGGCTTATAAACTTTGTTGAGGAACTAGGGCCAAGATAGACTATCCACGTTAGCAATGTTAAGTATGGAGAAATCGTTTATAAAAGGAATGTGCGTGCAATTTTAACGAAAGTGTCACTCAGCATTTTTCCCATTCTAAAGAACGAAGAGTAGACCTGAACTTCAAGAGAATTTAAGGCTCAATTTAAAGATAAGATATTTATTTTTATTTTAAGTATGCCTATTTTTAAATTTGTTATTGACCTCCCAATATAATTCACCACGAGCCGCCACTGACCGTCGGTATAAATAAAACGCTATTAACCGACTACCCTCATTATAAATTTTATGTATGTATACAGGTGGTGGTAAAAGAAACATATGACTGTAATTTATATTAAAGAACACTATCCAAACATTGACTAAGGAAACAGCTCTGATATTAATATTTAAATTATTTTATTTATCCTTCTTAAGTACAGGGTGTCCCATTTTCGTAGGTTTTACGGGGTTTCCAGCTTATGAGTAGAGATAGAGAGATTCGGTTTTCGCGACACCGTGCTACTTTTCGATGAAACTAAAGAGGCCGCAAACAGATTTGCCCTAACCATTTTAGTTTCCGTGCTACAGGGTGATTTTGAAAATTTGTCATTTTCGGACACCCCCTGTAACTCAGCTATCGTAAAATATATTTAAAATGTTTCAACTGGTATTTATAGATTTTTTCACGTAGAATTCAGTGGCGTACTCAGATTTTTGCTGAGAGTCATAGTTTTTGACATATTGGCATAACCTACTATTTTTTAAATGGGACACCCTATATATTATTTTTTCGTCTTATTCTTCGTGTCGAGAGCTTTTCAAAAACATACCATAAGTCATATTTATTTTCATAAATAACATGAAAAAATGCATTTTTCTTTAAACGGATTTATGGCATAGCAGATCAATCGAAATAAGAGAAGGTGGCTGTGGAGCCATGGAAAAAGTTAACAAATATTTATTAACGAAATAACAAAGTAACAGCATCAGAAAAAATTAGGAAGTAGGTAAAAGGTAATAATTATAATTTCATTAAAACTACAAATATTGTTCAAATTGTAGACCATTATGTGTCCTACAAGTGTGACAAACTTTAAAAATTCTTTTTAATGCATTTTCTATTGTAAATGACTGTCTTTGTAACTCTGCAAAAGCGTTTTCGGTGGCCATTCTTAGTTGTTCTAAGTTTTCGTATCGCCTTACATAAACCTTGTTTTCTAAATAACCCCACAAAAAGAAATCTAAAACTGAGAGGTCAGGGGATCGTGGTGGCCATCGAACAGGTCCGTGTGTTCCTATCCATCTTCCAGGAAAATGGTCGTTAAGCCAGTTTTGACTTATTCTGGCATTGTGGGCTGGAGCTCCGTCTTGCTGGAAATAAATCCTATTTAGTTGAGCCAAGGGAACATCATCCAAAATTCCTAATGCGTCTTCTAGGATTCGCACGTAACCAATCGAATTCAGATTTCCTTCATATATTTGGTAAACTATTTTTCGGTTGAAAATAAAACAGGAGACATTGAATCCAAATCTGCCCTGACGCTCCCTAGGAAAAATAACATGGTTGTTTTCTTGACTCCAAAATCGCGTGTTGTGTCTATTTAAAATCCCTGAACTAGTAAAATGTGCCTCGTCTGACCAAATAATCTTTTTTTCAAAATCGATATCTTCTGCCTTCATATTTATAAACCAATTGCAGAACTCCAATCTGCGCTCTGCATCACCAGGATGCAGATGATGCACAAGTTTATATTTATAGGGTTTGAATTTGTGCTGTTTCAAAATTTTCTGCACTTTGGTTTTCGGTACACCCGCCTCTTCGTCTATTTTCCTGCAAGATGTTTCAGGAGCTGTCTGAACGAGGGCTAAAACGTTGACCTCAGATTCTTCGTTGTCTTTATTGTAAGTTCGCGATCGAGGCTTGTTAAAAGATCCATATTGGCAAAGATTATTTTTAATTTTTTGAAAAATTCTTTTTTCTGGTTGTCTTCTCTCGGGATATCTAAGATAAAATAAAGCGAACCAATAAAGTCAAAATGCAGGAAGATAAAAAAGAACTAACCTGTTCAGATAAAGCTCTGCCGCCTGATCTGCATCTTCATTAGACAATAAATGACTGTCTTTGTAACTCTGCAAAAGCGTTTTCGGTGGCCATTCTTAGTTGTTCTAAGTTTTCGTATCGCCTTACATAAACCTTGTTTTCTAAATAACCCCACAAAAAGAAATCTAAAACTGAGAGGTCAGGGGATCGTGGTGGCCATCGAACAGGTCCGTGTGTTCCTATCCACCTTCCAGGAAAATGGTCGTTAAGCCAGTTTTGACTTATTCTGGCATTGTGGGCTGGAGCTCCGTCTTGCTGGAAATAAATCCTATTTAGTTGAGCCAAGGGAACATCATCCAAAATTCCTAATGCGTCTTCTAGGATTCGCACGTAACCAATCGAATTCAGATTTCCTTCATATATTTGGTAAACTATTTTTCGGTTGAAAATAAAACAGGAGACATTGAATCCAAATCTGCCCTGACGCTCCCTAGGAAAAATAACATGGTTGTTTTCTTGACTCCAAAATCGCGTGTTGTGTCTATTTAAAATCCCTGAACTAGTAAAATGTGCCTCGTCTGACCAAATAATCTTTTTTTCAAAATCGATATCTTCTGCCTTCATATTTATAAACCAATTGCAGAACTCCAATCTGCGCTCTGCATCACCAGGATGCAGATGATGCACAAGTTTATATTTATAGGGTTTGAATTTGTGCTGTTTCAAAATTTTCTGCACTTTGGTTTTCGGTACACCCGCCTCTTCGTCTATTTTCCTGCAAGATGTTTCAGGAGCTGTCTGAACGAGGGCTAAAACGTTGACCTCAGATTCTTCGTTGTCTTTATTGTAAGTTCGCGATCGAGGCTTGTTAAAAGATCCATATTGGCAAAGATTATTTTTAATTTTTTGAAAAATTCTTTTTTCTGGTTGTCTTCTCTCGGGATATCTAAGATAAAATAAAGCGAACCAATAAAGTCAAAATGCAGGAAGATAAAAAAGAACTAACCTGTTCAGATAAAGCTCTGCCGCCTGATCTGCATCTTCATTAGACAATATAAAACACGCGTTCATATCATATTTCTCAAAATATTCAAATTTTTGATTCTGAGCCATATTAAAAACAATAATTATAATAGACGTCAAGAAAAATTTAAACGCAATAATGCCAAAAATGACAGCAGTAATGGCTGCCTGATCATATTTTTGTTGGCGTTGCCATGGCTACCACAGCCACCTTCTCTTATTTCGATTGATCTGCTATGCCATAAATCCGTTTAAAGAAAAATGCATTTTTTCATGTTATTTATGAAAATAAATATGACTTATGGTATGTTTTTGAAAAGCTCTCGACACGAAGAATAAGATGAAAAAATAATATATAGGGTCTCCCATTTAAAAAATAGTAGGTTATGCCAATATGTCAAAAACTATGACTCTCAGCAAAAATCTGAGTATGCCACTGAATTCTACGTGAAAAAATCTATAAATACCCGTTGAAACATTTTAAATATATTTTACGATAGCTGAGTTACAGGGAGTGTCCGAAAATGACAAATTTTCAAAATCACCCTGTAGAACGGAAACTAAAATGGTTAGGGCAAATCTGTTTGCGGCCTCTTTAGTTTCATCGAAAAGTAGCACGGTGTCGCGAAAACCGCATCTCTCTATCTCTACTCATAAGCTGGAAACCCCGTAAAACCTACGAAAATGGGACACCCTGTACATATTATAAAATCTAATATTAATGGTGTCGTTACTTCTCTATTCGCCACTTTTTGTATTACGTTATATACAATTGGATATACATATACTACAAATTATAATATTCCTAAAAATGTAGCTTTTAAAAAATCACTAAAAGTGAGAAACAAAATATTTAAAAAAAAATAGAACCGACTTCAAAACAAAATCGGTAAAAAGTAAAAAATGAAATTTTATTTATACCTTAAATATAGACATTTTGAAGTCGTCATCCAAATAATAACTAATCTGTAATAATATACAAAAAAACATATACATATACATATTACCTATACTCACTATAGTCGAATGCGGTTTTATTGTGCGGGTCCAAAGGTCACCAACATTATGAATCAAATCAGAAAACCAAAATGTTGTGTGATTCTTTTATCGAGCTATTAAATCTCGATGGGCTATTTACAAATATACAGGGAGAAAGAAAATAGTTTTTTTTTATTATATTACGCAATATTATTTTATATATTAAATGCCAAGGGACTAAATAAGAAAATTCGCTAAATATGTATTTGGTTAAATTTTTTTGCTTGTCAAAAACAAAAACACACAAAATGTCAAGCGCCTTAATAAAGTCGGAAGGAGGTTCGTATCAGTGGATATGTTCTGTTTATACGGCCACTTAATGAAAGTGAGATTTTTTTATCAATCACCAAATATGATGAGCCCCGCTTGACCTAAAAATCTAACCACTAATACAGTGTCATTTATTTAAATGCGGGCCACTACTATGTTTTTTTTATGTATTGTGATAACATAAAAATTTTATTTTGCAAAAGTACTATACACTTGTTAAAAACACAAGATAATTAGTTATTACTTCCCTCGTGAAATTTTTTCAGATCTTTACGTTTAAGGGTTCCCAGATGCCGGAAAACATGTTTTCTCAATTCCGTCTGTCTGTAGGTGTGTCTGTCCGTCAGTCTATCTGTTCGCGGCATAGCTAAAAAACTACTTATCCTATTTCTTCAAATTTCAGTCTAAAATTAAGGGCCATCCAAGCGAAAAATACAGGCTATATATATATATATATATATATATATATATATATATATATATATATATATATATATATATATATATATATATATATATATATATATATATATATATATATATATATATATATATATATATATATATATATATATATATATATATATATATATATATATATATATATATATATATATATATATATATATATATATATATATATATATATATATATATATATATATATATATATATATATATATATATATATATATATATATATATATATATATATATATATATATATATATATATATATATATATATATATATATATATATATATATATATATATATATATATATATATATATATATATATATATATATATATATATATATATATATATATATATATATATATATATATATATATATATATATATATATATATATATATATATATATATATATATATATATATATATATATATATATATATATATATATATATATATATATATATATATATATATATATATATATATATATATATATATATATATATATATATATATATATATATATATATATATATACAGGGTGATTCACGTGGATGGACCGTTAGACGTTTCTGGAGAACGGATTGATGGATCCTTCTGAAATTTCGGTTACTTACATAAATGACCTTGATCTACCGTTTTAAAATATTTTCAGCCTTACAGTGTTGCCGGTTATACTCAAAACCGGTGGCAACATCGCTATTTTAAATGAAATGCCCTATATTTTTTTACATTTTCTGAAACTACGCGTTTTTCTGAGCAACTTTTCTAAATACTTCCCTATACCTATGTGTAGCCGTTTTTCAGGAATTAATTTATTTAGAATATTTTTAACGAAAACAACACTTCAAATAAATCTGAAT
The DNA here is from genome assembly GCA_030620095.1 of Kuschelorhynchus macadamiae. NCBI lineage: Eukaryota > Metazoa > Arthropoda > Insecta > Coleoptera > Curculionidae > Kuschelorhynchus > Kuschelorhynchus macadamiae. The sequence continues at coordinate 614,932 of JAUTXW010000286.1, forward strand.
TTCTCCCAACTCTAAAACAATTTTAATCTGAAATTTGGGATGCGGTTAGATAATGCCCTTAGGTATTTGATTTTTTTGTCATATTCTAGTTGAAGCATACAGGGTGCTCCAGAAATAGATGCATGTAGGTAACTTACAAAAGTGCGAGAAATTCGATTTTTTTAAATAGGACACCCTGTATATCAATACTTATTTGAGAAGCTGATAAAAGTGGCTTTCTAATAATGTCTTTGCCTATACCTAACTCTTCAAGTTTTTGATTTATAAGCATTTCTTTATGAAATATCATAAAACAAGTAATTTTTAATGATTCTAGTAGTAGTGTGCCATGAAAACAATTAATATAAGGCTCCATGGCAGTATAATTAAACAATAATACTACTGATTTTCTGACATTTACGATTTATTTGTAACTTTTGAGGAGTGTAACAAAATTTATGCTAGAGCCTGTCACTTATTTAATGAAAAACATCCAGATTTAACCATAATTAGTTAAAAAAATTGAATGTATGCAAAGGAACTACACTTTACCTCAGACTTTAGTGGGAATAAAAAGAAATGAATATTATGCACCTACCTAATAATAGAAAAAGATTACGTATACATAAATAAAAATATTGTTAAACAGGTGAATAAAACAATAGCCTAACTATTTAAAACCAACAATACAACAAAAATAATATAATAATAAAAGTGAAAATAACAGTTACAATAATTATTCAATATGGCCACCATTTAGTCTCAGGCATTTCAAAATGTTTTCTTTTACATGTGATGTTGTAGATCTTCTAATTTGTTCTGGCTGTAGACTACCAAAAGCTGCATGAACCCGATTTAAAAGTTCTTCTCGACTATTTATTAATGTTCCATCGTATACTAAATTTTTAATGTGCCCCCACAAGAAAAAATCTAAAGGATTTAGATCAGGTGATCTAGGAGGCCAGTTCCATGGACCTCGCCTGCGAATCCATTGATCTTCAAACATAATATTCAGCTCATTACTGACCAAATCCGTACAATGAGCTGGAGCTCCATCCAACTGATACCAAACGCGGACAGCTAAGTTTAAGGGTAAACTATCCAAAAAATCCGACACCACGGTTTGCAAAATTTCAATATACTTCATTTGATCCAAATTATCATCATACACGTAATAAACACTCTGGTTGTCCATAAGAAGGCAAAACACATTAAAAGAAAATTTTTGTTGATGATTCCGTTCGACAATAAAATTTGGATTCTCGGTAGACCAATAGTGATTATTTCTTCTATTAAAGATGCCATCTCTGCTGAACTTGGATTCGTCAGTCCAAATTATTTTCTTTAAAAAGTCTGGATCCTCTTGAGTTCTCACTAAAAGCATTTCACACAATTCCACTCTTTGCAGAAAATCGGTAGGCAATAGTTCATGAAGAGTATTTGCTTTAAAATTATGCATAAGATGTTTGGAAAGCATTCTTTGAATAGAAGAATAACTTACTCCTAAATGAATCTCCGCACTACGTATTGAGCTTCGTGGAAAAGCATAAAAATATGCCAGCACCATAATTTCTATATCTTCATCTCCGGTGACAAGTTTCACACGGCGTCTTGGACAAACCGAAGTTCCATGCAAAACATAATTCCTTTGTATGCGTTTGAATTTTTTCTTCGTCATTGGAGTTAACTCTGGATATTTTTCATTAAATACGCGACATGCTCTAGCATAAATTTTGTTACACTCACCAAAGATTACAAACAAATCACAAATATGAGAAAACGTATAATTGTTATCAAATATTTCAGCCATTTTCGTAAATAAAAAAATGTCAGCCTTACTTCAAATTAAGAGTTAAATCATCATGGCAAGCTTGTCAATAGCGTGGCGTTGCTTTTTCACAGCCTACTGTCTAAAAGCTTTCAAAGCGCTTGTTTTGCGTCCATTCCGTTATTCCGTATAAAAAACCTTAATATGTTAAAATGACCAAAAATAGGTATTATAGGATAGTTTTGGCATTTTTCATTCAAAAATTAATGCTGAATCGAATAAAAGGAAAAAATTCAGGGTGTTCCATTTAAAATCAACATTAAATAGTCATTGAAAATGACATGTTTTCTGATATTTCATAAAGAAATGCTTATAAATCAAAAACTTGAAAAGTTAGGTATAGGCAAAGTATACATTATTAGAAAGCTACTTTTATCAGCTACTCAAATCAGTACTGATATACGGGGTGTTTCATTTAAAAAAATCGAATTTCTCGCACTTTTGTAAGTTACCTACATGCATCTATTTCTGGAGCACCCTGTATACTTCAACTAAAATATGACAAAAAAATCAAATACCTAAGGGCATTATCTAACCGCATCCCAAATTTCAGATTAAAATTGTTTTAGAGTTGGGAGAAATTCAGATTTATTTGAAGTGTTGTTTTCGTTAAAAATATTCTAAATAAATTAATTCCTGAAAAACGGCTACACATAGGTATAGGGAAGTATTTAGAAAAGTTGCTCAGAAATACGCGTAGTTTCAGAAAATGTAAAAAAATATAGGGCATTTCATTTAAAATAGCGATGTTGCCACCGGTTTTGAGTATAACCGGCAACACTGTAAGGCTGAAAATATTTTAAAACGGTAGATCAAGGTCATTTATGTAAGTAACCGAAATTTCAGAAGGATCCATCAATCCGTTCTCCAGAAACGTCTAACGGTCCATCCACGTGAATCACCCTGTATATATATATATATATATATATATATATATATATATATATATATATATATATATATATATATATATATATATATATATATATATATATATATATATATATATATATATATATATATATATATATATGTATATATATATATATATACAGGGTCCTGCAGCTCACCTCCCGTCTTTTATTATACCTTAACCATTTATTTTAGAAAAAATATTTAAAAGCCACTATATGCTGTTGATTAGAGAGCACATTTTAAAAATATTCTTGATTATACAGGGTGTTACAAAAAATAGTGGCGCATAAGAGTTGTATTTTTTTAAATGGAACACCCTATATTTTTTTACATTTTTGAAACACTCTTTACCTAGTCTACAGACTCCTAGAATAGTATCTCTCTTTTTTTAATAGTTTCGGAGAAAAAAGGTAAAATCGAAGAAAAAAAAAATTATAGTCTACATTTAAAATATTTATAAAAATTAGATAAAACATCTTAAAAGCTAAGGTAACCTAGTAGCTTACTGCAAAAGGTTTATAGTTATTCTGCTATGAGTATTATAAGTCTTACTTATACAGGGTGACCCAAATTCCATGTTAAACGTTGCAAAATAAAAAATAATTTTTCTCCATTTTTTCAAATGAAACACCCTATATATTTTTTTTCTGTCTGGTACTGAATTAACAGATCAACATTTTTCATTATTACACTTATCTCAAAATTCCTGAAGGTTTTTGAAATATTCTTAAAAAACTAATGTTGTACTTTGTTTTTCAGTACGATAATTGAATAAACTCAATAGTAATGTGGAAAAATGGAACACCCTATATATATTTTTTTTCTGTCCGATACAGAATTAACAGATCAACATTTTTTATTATTACACTTATCTCAAAATTCCTGAAGGTTTTTGAAATATTCTTAAAAAACTAATGTTGTACTTTGTTTTTCAGTACGGTAATTGAATAACCTCACTAGTAATGTTCATAAGTAAGCACCTTCGCGATTTTGAATAATAAATAGGTCAGCGTAGTTATAGCTATGGGAAAAAACCTAAAATCCCAACATTTTTTGTAATTACGTTTACCGCATAAAATTTGAATTACTGCCAAGAGTTAAGCCGTAAAGACGTTTTACATGCTACAGGTCTTCCAAGACACAGTCTGCAAGACAAATTGCGCGCAATATCTTGCAGGTGCAACCCCTTGCTGCAAGAAACTTGCAGCATGTAAAACGGCCTTAACCTTTATTTAATATTATTGACAAGTGTTGCCCAAATTATTAACTAGAATTTAAGTAGGCCATGAAAAACAAATTGTCTAGAAACTGTCAAACAACTAAAACATATCGGCAATTTACTTATTCGTTTTTTAAGTTTTACAAATTGAAATAATTATCGGATTTTTCATATAGTGGTCTTTACCTTCTACGTAGTTCATTTTTCGTTTGTTTGCGTCACTGTTTAGAAGTTTTATTTGTGTGTTATTTTAAGTGTGTTTTATATCGTCATGGAGTACACCCGCGAAGAACTGGTTGATATGGATTTTGTGTTAGGAGAATCGCATAGAAATGCCTTTTTGGCCAGTAGGATTTATGCGCAAAATTATCCAGAACGAAGGCACGCAGACAGAAGGAGCATGACGAACTTATTAGAGAGATTTATGGCAACGGGAAATGTAAATTATACAAGACCAGTTAGAAATAGGCCCGTTCGAACGGAAGAAAATTAATTAGCTGTGCTATTAGCTGTCACGGAAAATCCTTCTGTTAGCCAAAAAGCTGGATGCCGTAGGAGTAAGCGAAAGAACTGTTCAGCGAATTTTAAAGAGCCATAAATTTCATGCATATCATATTCAGTTGCATCAAGAACTCCTTCCAGCAGATTTTGAGAAACGTGTTGACTTTTGTAATTGGGCACAAGCTAAAATTAGGTTAAGCTTTGATTTTTTTGATAAAGTTTTATTCTCTGATGAGGCCACATTTCATAAGAATGGATTTGTAAATCGTCATAACTACCATTACTACGCCGACCATAATCCAAGAATTTTTAGGCAGCTTGATCTACAACACAGATGGTCAGTTAATGTGTGGGGGGGAATTATTGGTGAACATGTTATTGGTCCCCATTTTTTTAATCAACATTTAACTGGAGCCATGTATCTCGACTTCCTAGAAAATCACTTGCCAAATTTGTGCGAAAATTTGCCGGTTAATCTGAAAAATACAATGTGGTTGCAACAAGATGGTGCTCCAGCACATTTTTCGTTGCCAGTTAGGGATCATTTAAATAATAATTTTCCAGATCGATGGATTGGAAGACAGGGAGCAAGTGCGTGGCCGCCCCGGTCGCCTGATCTAACGAAATTAGATTTTTTTTCTATGGGGCTACGTTAAGGAAATTGTTTACAACAAACCTCCAACAACTCCCGAAAATATGCAGCAACGGATTAGAACCGCATTTCAAAGTATTACGCCCGAAGTATTAAGAATAGTAGGAAGATCTTTTCATACCCGTCTTCGTTTATACCTCGAAGAGAATGGAAGACATATCGAACATATGTTCTAAGTAAAAATTAATTTTAGCAATAATTAGATATTTGTTAATAATGTTAAATAAAGCTGTTACACCTTAAGTCGAGCCTTAACTCTTGGCAGTAATTTAAATTTTATGCAGCAAACGTAATTAGAAAAAATGTTAGGATTTTAGGTTTTTCCCCATAGCTAGAACTACGCTGACCTATCTAATATTTAAAATCGCGAAGGTATGAACATTACTAGCGAGGTTATTCAATTATCGTACTGAAAAACAAAGTACAACATTAGTTTTTTAAGAATATTTCAAAAACCTTCAGGAATTTTGAGATAAGTAATAATAATAAATGTTGATCTGTTAATTCTGTATCGGACAGAAAAAAAAATATATAGGGTGTTCCATTTTTCCACATTACTAGTGAGTTTATTCAATTATCGTACTGAAAAACAAAGTACAACATTAGTTTTTTAAGAATATTTCAAAAACCTTCAGGAATTTTGAGATAAGTGTAATAATAAAAAATGTTGATCTGTTAATTCTGTACCTGACAGAAAAAAAATATATAGGGTGTTCCATTTGAAAAAATGGAGAAAAATAATTTTTTATTTTGCAACGTTTGACATGGAATTTGGGTCACCCTGTATAAGTAAGACTTATAATACTCGTAGCAGAATAACTATAAACCTTTTGCTGTAAGCTACTAGGTTACCTTAGCTTTTAAGATGTTTTATCTAATTTTTATAAATATTTTAAATGTAGACTATAATTTTTTTTTTCTTCGATTTTACCTTTTTTCTCCGAAACTATTAAAAAAAGAGAGATAATATTCTAGGAGTCTGTAGACTAGGCAAAGAGTGTTCCAAAAATGTAAAAAAATATAGGGTGTTCCATTTTAAAAAAGTCAACTTTTATGCGCCACTATTTTTTGTAACATCCTGTATAATCAAGAATATTTTTAAAATGTGCTCTCTAATCAACAGCATATAGTGGCTTTTAAATATTTTTTCTAAAATAAATGGTTTAGGTATAATAAAAGACGGGAGGTGAGCTGCAGGACCCTGTATATATAGCCTGTATTTTTCTTTAGCCCTGAGTTTCTCGTAAAGCGAATTTACCAATTTTTATATATTAAATTTTGTCTTATAATTAATAAAAAAAATTTACTTATTTTAAACACGCTTTAAAATAGGAACAAGTATTCTATAATTATTTATTTATTATTAAAAAATAAGCAAAAATATGGTGTCAAATCTAATAAAAAAATTTTTAATTTAAAATTCACTGGCTAATATCCAGGAGCCAGTAGCAAAAGCTCTGAAAGAATCGGTATAAGGAATGTACAGAGACTTGTGCATGAAAAAAACATAATATACTTTTGAAGAAGATTAAGAAATGCACACGAAAAAATCCAAAGGCAAAAGACTTAAGTTACAATGCAAAAATGGATTAGTATACAAAATAAACACGTTTAGTTTATTAATTTCCACTTATTTTAAATATTTATTATATATTTAAAATAAGTGGAAATTAATAAACTAAACGTGTTTATTTTGTATACTAGGGTATAATGAATTTCCATCAAGTAGCGGCTACATCGATAAGAAAAGCAAAAATGGATATTCATAATGCAATTTATGATTTATACACGTCAAAGACTAATATAATCCTTGAGAAACTTTTTAATATTATATTAAAAAGTCCTCATCTTCTGAGTCGTCCTCAAATGGCGCAATGATCATTGGTGCTATTTCGACATCTAGAACTCGTTCTCGATTCCACCAATCCCATATTAATTTCTCCGTATGTTCCACAGATTTCTTCCAGTACTCCGGCGTAATATAATTTAATGAATCTTGTCAAACAATTTGCACTTCATCTGATGTAAGACAATCGTTCACGTGTTTTTCGTAATATGATTTTGCCCCAGTCCATATTAATTCTATTGCGTTAAATTGGCAATGGTATAGCGGCAGTCGTAAAACCTCATGTCCATTCTCCCGTAATATTTTATCTACGGCATATATTGTTGGTTTTTTAATAGATTTTGCCATTAAAAGAAGTTCTAGTTTCAGCATATTGGGTAAAGGATTTCGTTTTTGTTTTATCAGCCAGTCATAAATATCGCTTTTCTTCCAGGATGAAGTAGGTTGTTTATTTAAGATTCTTGAATGATAAGATGCATTGTCCAGAATGATTAAAAATGGAGCATCTAAATTTGGAATTATTGTTCTTTTAACAACTTTTCAAACAGTTCACAGTTCATATTATCATAGTAGTTCATCATATTTTTGGATGTTGAAGAAAACAGTAAACTTGCACCTGGGAGAAATCCTGTTGAAGAACCTGCATGCAAAATGATGAACTGTTTTCCCGTCCCACATCCCTTTTTTCTCTTGACACTTTTTACAGACTCGTCCTGCCAAGATTTTGAACCACTTCCATTAGAAAATATCCAAGTCTCGTCTAAAAATACCACTTTTCTAAATTTTGAATTAACATTTTCCGTGTATTTTTTTAAAAACTGCATACGCTTACTTGCTATATGTGGCAACTTGCATAAAAATCTTCGTCCTTTTTATATCGAAAACCCAACATTTTCATTAATTTTGACAACGATTTTAGTCCAATTTCCAATATGCCTCAATTTTTTAGAGCTTCTTTTAAAACTTGAAGGGTTATATTAATTTTTGATATGTATAAATCGTAAATTGCATCACGAACATCCATTTTTACATTGTCACTTAAGTCTTCTATCTTTGGCTTTTTTCGTGTACATTTCTTAATCTTCTTCGGTAGTAAATTATTTTTTTTCATGCACAATTTTCTGCACAGTCCTTATACCGATGCCCAGAGCTTTTGCTACTGTCTCCTGGATATCGGCCGGTGAATTTTCATTTTCGCAATATTTTATTAGATTTAATACCATTTTTTTCGCTTGTGGATACAAAAAACCCGAAAATTGTTTTCTATTACTCATTTTGTCACTGACTTGTCGATCTGACTTTGCAGTGACATCGCTCAAAGATTTTTGCAACTGCTGGTATTTATATGTTTATCCTCTTTTTTCATATGAAAATATCATAGGTCTATCTAATTCATCTTCCGGATTTTATGCGGAGGATATGATTACACGTAATAAAAGAAAAACAAACTTAAAAAGTTTGTCGTTGATAAATCGTATGACCCGCACGATAACACTGCTTTTGACTATTAGGCAGTCCAACAAAACAGCTGCTTGTCCTACGACAGCTATTTAACCAATATTGTGGGACTTCTCAAACCAATATTTAAGCCTCATTGGCTAAATCAGTTTAAAAAATGAGATGACAGTGACAGATCGTTGGAGTGTCTAATAGTAACCTTAAACTTACTAAGCTCATACAGATTTTAATGTTATTCAGAGAGGGTTACGTCACTATTTTGAAGTCTATCGAGTAAATTTGGTGGCTACTGGGGTTGCAGTTGTTTTATAATTTACATTTAGTTTACATAGGTGTATCTTCTAAAACACCGCCGTCAATAAAATCTCCATTCGGTAACCGACCCAACAGTTGCAAAGCCCCCAAAAATATTTCTGCGCAAGTCTCGAAATGCGAATTCGTTATTGGTCCGTTTATAAATATCCTATAGCAAGTCAATATTGCTATTTGACTTTGGGCTCAGCGATTGGATGGAAATAGCAGCTTGCGCTTGCGCAGTTCCACAAAACGGCCTGAGTTTTAAAGTATATAAGGCTAGCTATATATTTGGATTAAATGTAACGTAATATAAAATACATTAACTATATTTTGTAATGGCTGGTACTTTGGGCGTCGACCTCAAAATGTCTAAGGAATAAATAAAATATTATTTTTTACATTAACGAATTAAAGGAACCTTTAAAAAACCCTATTTATAATTTAGAATTGTAAATTGAAAAAACTACTCAGAAAAAAGTTAGGGCAACTGTAGAACCATATAGTTAAAAGAAAAGAAAATCCGTGTTATCATAATCATCTGAATATTTAGTTTTTTGAAACTAGTAATTTTATAAAGTACATCACATCCCTCATTTAAGTTAAAATATTTCAAATTTCTAGTTTTTTGTCATCAATAATATTCAATACCTTTTTTTAAGTTTATTAATTATTAATATTACCTGATTTGCGTAAGACTTTAACTAAAATATTTACCTACAGTAATCCAAAAAGGCAATGAAAAAGCAAAAAGAAAATTTTGGAATCGCGAAATACCGATACGTATAGCATCACCATATGTTTTCCAACATACTACTAATACAGGCCGCAGAATGAATTTGTTATTTATTTTACCTATCTTATCTAAAAAATTAAGATAAACTTATCACCACGGTTTTGTTCTCTTAACACCTTGTATCTCAAAAACGAAAGTTTGTAGACTCATCTTCATATGAACGTTTAGCCCCAAAATCAACTAAAAAATTAGCATTTCTAGCCATTGATTAAATAACACCCTGTATAACTGCTGTAGAATTAAAAACGAATAAGCTATATCAAGACTAATAAAACGACTAGAATAAAAATGAAAAAAAGTTTTGATAAAAAAGTCTATAGTTTACAAAAGTTTTATCACAGCTGGTATATGGTAATTGTAACTTTTGTCATATCCTGTATCCACTCTTCTTGATACTAATGATAACGCTATAACAACTAATCAAGAATTTGGTGATAAAGATTTGTTTTGTATATAAGTTGTGAAGTTAACGCTCCACTTGTATGAAGATGTCAAAATTTTCGTAGAAATACTAAATATTGCAAACAAGCGAAAATATCAAAAATCGCTAGAAATTGTTTTTTTTTTACTTTGTTAAAGATCATTTTAGTCAGAAGCAAAGAAATGAAAAAAAATTGAGAATTTTAGGCGTTAACAAACTTTTGCAAAAACGTAGAGTTTTTATTTCACGCCCTGTATGTTCGATTTTTTATGCGTATATGCAGTCGTGCAAATAAAGGCACATACCCATCAGATCGGCCAACCGAACACCTAAACCCACATCTCGATATTGCGTTTCGCAATAGAAATACTCATCTTTAAATTTTGTTTGACCAGCAGTTTATATAAAGTGTTGCTTATTTTAGTATGTTTTGTGGCTTTTTTCCTATGTTAATAAATAAACTGACCAAGCCAAGACTTTAGTTTCAGTTTAATAACAATTTATGTTATGGTTCCTCTGTCCTTAACGAACAAACGTATTTTAAATGAAGCCTCTGGTATATAGAGCAGATTCAAAGTGAAAACTCCTATTATTTTAATGTTTTATGCTTGTGTGCCATTACAAATTACTAAAAAACAGTTTTCACTAACTTTCATTACCAATAAAACAAAAATAACTTATATACTTTATTTTTATATTTCCAAAGGACTTTTAAAAATAACAGTTTATTTCACATATAAAAGGGAATTGTCAAGTCTTAAATGTCAAATGTCACATATGTGGACAGTGTTACCATGTTACATTGTTTATTTTGGTTATGTTAGGATTGGTTAGGTCAGGTGTAAAGAAAGGGCGCAGTAGCGCGCCAACAAAATTTCGAGTCTACAGTAAAATAAGGACTTTTTTTTAACAAAACCTATATTATTAGGCAAATCTATCTCGTTAGCGTTTTGTTAGCCCAGGTTCGTCAATAAAATCATCATTAAAACCTGTATATATATTTCCAGGAAATCAGGTGAATTTGGCAACACTGCACATAATTTTTGTTTTTTGATTTTGTCCAAATCATCATAGTAGAGGTTCTGCACGTTAAAGTAGTGAAATTTGCGAACTTTTTCGATTTTTTTTTTTTTTGGGAAAAATGGGAAATGTTGAGTTTTTTACTTTTAAAGTCTAGTCCATATACCACAGACTATCAGTTAAAATAAAAAAAAAGAACCACAAATGCGTGGGTTCGGTAACGACACAAGACCCTATGTTATTACTCTTAAAGATGTTTGAAATACATTTAATTTTCTTGAATCATTAAGCATAAGCATATATGCTTATTATTTACGAGCAACCCTAATTCGTATATCTATCTGGAAAATGTTCTAGAAAATAAAGAATAAACAGTGTCATAAGGAACAATTTGTTAGTGTTACAGAGATAATATTTTTCTTAATACACTATGATTTTATTATTTATTTTCTAAAATTAAATTTAGCATTTGAATCATTAAATTGTCGGCCTAAAAAACACTTTTTGTTTCACACTATTAGTATCGACGTAAACGTATCTAAGTTTCCAGATATATTTCCTTCTTAAGTTTGCCTCTCAAATTTTAAATCAACTGATTATAAATTTTGAAATAAGTTTATAGATAAAATGTAAATGATTACTTTATCATCAAAGTGCAAGAGAAAAATATTTTGTTCAGGCAAATAAGTAACTAACGATAAGAAAAAGTCACAGTTAATTTCGGTTCAAAATAAAAAAGTTTATTCAATGTACAACGACAACCAGGCCAAGACCTTGCATCTTATTTTTGAAACTGCCTTGCAAGGCCGTAATTTATATAATGTGTTATGAGTAAGAGGAAGTTATATGAAATAATAAATTTAAAGTCTTTGGAAGGAATAATATATTGAAAATATTGCATATTATGATCTTTCTGTCAGCTTCCCAGTTTCTCCTCTAACTACGATTTTGTAAATTAATCTTAAAAACATATGCTGTTGAAAATATATAGTTAAAAAAAATAAAATCCGTGTGATAATATTCTGAATATTTAGTTTTTTAACATTGGTAATTTTATATAATCTCATTTAAGTTCAAATATTTCAAATTTGTGGTTGATTTTCAATATCTTTTTTTAAATTTATTAAAACTACCTGATTTACCAAATACTTTAACTAAAATATTTACCTACAGTAATCCAAAAAGACAATAAGCAGGCCTAAAGAAAACTTCGAAATCGCGAAATTCCGATACGTATATCATAACCGAACGTTTTCCAACATACGACTAATGCAGGCCGCAGAATGAATTTGTTCATAGTGTTTACTTTACCTATCTTATCTCAAAAAAACGTAAGATAAGCTTATCACCACGGTTTTGTTCTCTTCGAATGGTTTTATATTGGCAGCGGATGCATGAGCTCACTTTTGATTAGTAGGTCACTTTTAAATACTTTTTTGTCAGCGAATGTTTAACTGATAATGTTTGGTTTCCTTTATAGTCAGGGGTGCTCAAACGGTCGATCGCGAGTGCTTTTTGAGTAGATCTCGAGAAGAAAATTTTTTTTAATAAGTAGGTACTTAACTAAACTACAAAAATTTATTACGTAATAAAATAACACCCTGCTAGTCAAAAGGCGGCTTTATCAAAGGAACGCGTGGTACTTGTCAAAGAAAAGCTGCGTTTTTTATTCTTGCCGCTTTTCTAGAAATTTCGGGTGGCGCGTTTGACGGGAACATTCGAGACTTTTGTTCACGCCGATATAAATGGCAATACTACGTCGATACAAAGTTTATTATTAAATAGTACAAAATGAGTGCAGCGAAGAAATCTAAAACGTATTATTTTAATAACGATTGGGAGGGAAAATTTTTGTTTTGTATGGTGAAGGATAAGTGCATTTGTCTTATTTGTCGTGCGTCAGTTGCAATACCTAAGTGTGGTAACTTAGAGAGGCATCATAAAACGGTTCATAAAAACTATGAAAAGGATTTAACGCCACAGAGTGAATTAAGAAAACGAAAAGCACGTGATTTGATATCTTGTTTAAAAAAAGAACAAACTATGTTCACACGCCCAGCCAAACAATCAAAAGCTGCTACGATCGCGTCATTTAAAATATCTCATATATTGGCGAAACACAAGAAACTATTCGAAGATGGATCGGTTGTGAAGGAAGCATTTATTGAAGCGGGTGAGACTTTATTTGGAGATTTTAAAAATAAAACAGAAATCATGTCTGCTATTAGAGAACTTCAGTTATCTCGTCCGACTGTCACAAGGCGTATTGAAGTCATGAGTCAGGACATGGCAGATAAACTAAAAAATGATATCATGTAATGTACATACTTTTCTATACAGTTCGACGAGTCCACCGATATGGCAGACACTGCCCAGCTGTGTATTTTTATTCGGATGGTATTCAATGACATGTTGGCTAAAAAAGAATTTTTGACAATCATTCCTCTGAGGGGGAAGACCCGTGGCGAAGATATATATGACGTTTTCTTCAATTTTTTAAAAAACTACAAGCTACCAATATATAAATTAATGTGCATTACAACCGATAGAGCACCAGCAATGACTGGAAACAAAAACGGTTCTGTGGCATTGTGTCGAGCTAATGAAGATTTCCCTTCATTTTTTTCAATCAATTGCATTATACATCAACAAGTTTTGTGTTCAAAAGTTTTAAACACGGAGGAAATTATGGGCATTGCAACAAAAATTATGAATTCCATCCGTCCACGTAGCTTGCAATGGCAGCTCTTTAAGTTGCAGTTGGAAGATAGGGAGTCAGGACGTCAGGTGGTTGAGTCGCGGAAAATTCCTAGAAAGGTTTCAAGAATTATTGCCCGAAATAACAGCTTTTCTAGACGAGAGAGGTGATGACACTCAGAGGTTGAAAAACGAAAAATGGCTGACTGATTTGACATTTTTGACTGACATCATAATGCACTTAAACTCCATTAACTTGGAGCTTCAAGGTAAAGGAAAAACTGTTATTTCCGTCTTTGAAAGCAAGAATTCCTCAGTTGAATTATGATACGTATAAGGCTGAATTATCAAATATTTTGGGACAATTCGAAATGCGTTTTTATGATTGTAGTAAATTGGCAAATGTAGCGTCATTTATGAGTTATCCTTTTTCATGTAAAAACATTGAGGAATTAGCTACTGAAATAGCAAGTCGGTTTAATATGAACTCATGTTCTGTTGAAAATGAGTTGGTGCACCTAACCTAACCCAAACCTTGACTAAAATAATGTATATTGTGCGGAAAGCTAATATCTATATATGCTACGATACACCCTACCTAGGTAGGTAGGTAGGTAGGTAGGGTGTACGTATCGTGTATGTACGACAACCCTACATCACACATACTTGCAGCTTCTCAGAGTCGATCGTAAAATATTGAGGTAGATCGCCAGCAGTTCAAGTTTGAGCACCCCTGCTTTATAGGATAGACATTAGACAATTTGTTATTCTTTCCTCCGATTTGGCCAATCTCACGTGCATACGGAATACGCTTTTTCTGAACGAGGTAGGAAGACGACCGCGTCGAATATGAATAATTAAAAGGTAATATAACTTATTACTTGGAATTTTTTGAAGAGTATAACAATATGGCCAGATCAGCAAAAGTTGATTTTGGTTGGAGCTTTTATTCAACAATTTCATACATTTTAATTTTAAAACTGCTAAATTTACACTGTTTCAATAGCAAAAAATTCTTCGAAAATTGTTTAGGACGAATATCTCTCACTTACTGAACGATAGAAAATTGCACCACTTAACCAAAGAATAGGTATTTTAAAGAAAGGACAGTAGAAAAAAGAAACTAAAATTGACAAAGATAGGTATAAGTAATCAATTTAAAGGGACAACTTCGGAAACATTCGTATAGCCGAGGATTTTGACATGCTGACACATTATAACCTACAAAATCAACCGCGTTTTTTCGCACAGTGGTTTGAAATAAATATAATGAAATATATTTGGTAATATTCGTAAACTGATATGTACGATATAAAAGGATTTTTTAATTAATTGATGTACGTTTTGAGAATTTAGAATATTTTTCGTAAAAAAAACTAATGAAAATAACGCAATATCATGTTTTACATTCTAACATATAAGATATTTTTGAAATACGTATACTGGGCGTTACAAACAAAATCGTTAAAACAAGATTAACAGAAATGGTTAATTTGGAAATGATATTTTTTTAGATTGTAATTAATGTGTTTTCAATCTGTGAAAAATTTAACTCCAATAACCAGCACCAGTGTTTATAATTTTATCTAACATCAAGTAAAAATAAAAATTTAAAATAAATACTTATAGTTACATTTGATATTTGATATACATTTTACTTGCAGAAAGGAGTTTGGGTTTACATGTGATTAAACCTTTCCGAATTTATAGAGTTTGCCAGAATATTTCAATTCAAGGCAGCATATTATTTTAGCTCCTTTTTCAGTTTTTTGTTGTATCACAGGCGAAACTTTATTTATTTAGGTAGGTTCAGTTCATTTGATATACATTTTACATACAGAAAGGAGTTTAGATTTCCATATCATTAAACCTTTCAGAGTTTAGAGAGTTTGCCAGAATATTTCAATTTAAGGCAAGGAATTATTTAAGCTCCTTTTTCAGTTTTCTGTTGTATCACAAGCGAAACGTTATTTATTTAGGTAGGTTCAGTTCATTTGATATACATTTTACATACAGAAAGGAGTTTAGATTCCCATATCATTAAACCTTTCAGAATTTAGAGAGTTTGCCAGAATATTTCAATTTAAGACAAGAAATTATTTAAGCTCCTTTTTCAGTTTTCTATTGTATCACAAGCGAAACATTATTTATTTACAACGACTAAAAGCAAGTGGCTTTTTATACTTTGTATTTATATAATCGTTAAAAAATCACCCTGCCAACCAGTCTGTCTTAGCTGAAAAACTAGTTCATCAGATTAAATTCTACTTTTGGCCAAAAATCAAGGCTCGTATGGAGGGGGAGGGGTGGAAAATATCGCTATGGCGGAACAAAAGGCCGGCCTCCTGAGATGTTAAAAAATCTTTATTAAAAAACTACTTATTGAATTTTATATAAAAATCAAGTTTGTTATAGGGATAAATTGGTAAAATTTTGTGTGAAGTGTTATGGTGAAACAAACTGGCCGCCTAATAAAATTGACTTAAAATATTACACAAATGTCAAGTGTGAAATAGAGATAATGTGGTAAAATTTAAATGTCAATACTAAATTGCAAAATAAAATAGCGGTTTAATTAAAGGTTTAAATTTTCGGCAAAATTCCATCCAATCTAATAAGTAATACTTTGAGGCTTATTTTGTTTTTTTAACATTTAACTAGGCCGCCGTTTTGTTCTCCCACATTGGATTTTTACCATAATACCAGGTCATCCCATATGACCCTTAAAATTCTCCAAAATTTGAAGTCGGTTGTATAAGTAGTTTTCTGAAACATCTTACTTATTAAAACAACATTCTTTTCTATATGAACTTACCTAGTTGATTGCTCAGTTGAAAAGTTATTACATTAGAAAACAAAATTATTACATTCAAACTTTTACCATTTTGTACTTAATTTATTAAAGAAATATGAGTTCACTTAGGTCCTGCTAAATATGTATATCGAACCACTGGTCGCTAAGCTACGCCATGGCTTGGATACGGCCTACTTCGAATTACAACTGACGTTTATCAAAATGACAGTTTGCATTGCAGGCAGATTTCTCAAACCAAATAGTTTTCTTTTGTTTATTTAATCTCCTAAATATTTACAGTCGGTTGCACAAAACTTAATTGCTGTTTAAAATATTTAACCGAGTTTTCGGAATTGACAAGCTGCTTATAGAAATCTTGGAAGTCGCTGTCAAATTTGACATTCCGTTAAACATTCTAAACTTTAATTGAACTTTATACAACCGGCCGTAAAAATGTATTATCTTTTTGAGTAAAATACAATAATCTAGAAGTAGTAACGTAATCAGACAGAAGTTACTAGAAATGACAACACAATTCTACGAACACCTAAACAAACGTCAGTTAGAACAATTAGATCATATTACACACATTAGATACCGTAGTATTGGGTTACTTGGGACTACCAGCTTACTTGAGATAAGTGACGTACATAACCTTGAAATGCTGTTTTGCGTCAACCGGTGCGAATCAAGTCGCAGCGTGTCAGTTTGTTTATTTTATGCTTCTAAGTGTTTATTATAGTACTTTCTGACTGGCTTTAACTTTAAAATGTGAGTCGCATAACTTTAGCTTTTCTTAACATCATTCGTGTTGCCTTTATGGTTTTAGAGGTGTTTGGTTCTAAAATCATTTTTATTTAATCTCAAAAAATGTAAGCAAAAGAAAAAACCTAACAACTTGAGACACATGTTTATAGTTCGTCCCAAGTTGACAGCATTTTCCTTTTGTTTACATAAGTTATGTCACGTTCCATCTCCAAGAACTGCTGAGCCAGCGGATCCTATGTCAACGAGGCTGTTATAATATTACGCTTCAGCGGAGCCAAGTTAGTCAGTCAGAAGAAGCCATTTTGAATACATATATTTTGTACTTACAATATTTTAGAAAAATAAAACTTTTTAAAAAGGGAAACCGTCGGTGGTGTTAGTTAACTGGCGCAGTCGGAACGGATTTTCGGAAATCGATACATATCGACTGTATTGATTTTTCCGTTTCTACGGATTGACCGGAAAAGAACAATTTGTTGTGACGTTGTCGGAGGTGCCTGAAGCAGAGTGAAATTTTCCGAACATCGAAAATTTCCAATCTATCGCAGAACTGTGGATTACCATCGAACAGCTGACCAACGGAGGATAGGACCAATATCGCCTGTCTTCGCAAGGACAAAGATTTGGGGAAGGACCTCAATCGCCCAACCAAAGCTTGCCTTATAGAAATGACCAGAGTTGCCCTTCAAATACTTCTGTAAGTGTAATTGATTTACTCTTGATGTCTATTGAAAATATTGTCGCGGAATTACAAGGTTTAAAAATTTCGACACCTTCAACTGACTCTGTTTCTAATACAAATTTAGAGGCATTAGATTTAAATACAAACACAAACTCAAATAATATTAGTGAAAATTTAGAATCTACAAATTTAGATATCAATAATCAATCAATAAATAATTTAATTACAAGCAATATGGCTCAATTTAAGCCAGAGTACCTAAATTGTGTCCCTGTTTTTGATGGAAATCCGAATGATTTAAATAGGTATCTTTCAACTTGCCAATCACTTATGGATAGTTTTTATGATACGAATAATGCACAAAATTTTCAAAACATTTATTTACTTAACTCTATAATAGGGAAACTTACTGGCCATGCAAAATTAGTTGCAAATATTCAAAATGTTGGTACGTGGGAAAGTCTGAAGGACACCCTGCGTCGTAATTTTGCGGATCATAGAGATGAAGCTTGTTTAAATAGAGACTTGGTTATGATGAAACAATTACCGAATGAAAAGCCTAATGATTTCTATGATAGAGTATTACACATTTTAAATCTGTTATGTTCATATATAGATTCACACGAAAATACTATATCTGCGAAACATTTAAAACGCGAGCTATATAATGATCTTGCTCTTAAAACTTTCTTATCAGGGCTAAAAGAACCGCTTGGTACAACCATAAGGTGTATGCGGCCAGAAAACTTAATGCAAGCATTGCAATTTGTAACCCAAGAATACAATATACACTATTTTTAGAATCAAACCAAATCTAGTCGAGCAATCCCAAAAAATAGTAATTTTAGGCCCATGCAACACAATTTTAATAGTTTTCAACCCAATTTCGCAATAAACCAAAATCGGCCTTTTAATTCGCAAACACCACACAACGCTTTTAGACCCAGCTTTCCAACACCACCTATAAATGTGCGCCCAAACCCAAATAGGCCACAACCAAAATATTTTTCGAACTCTCAAGTTTTCGGCAAACCTGGCAACAGAACAAACGTTTTTAAACCAAACCAACAGAAACAATCACAAACACCCACGCCTATGTCGGGGATAGAGACGTCGGTCTTTAAACCCTTGCCTAGCACATCCAATTATAACCCTCCAAAACTAGTTTTTGAAGAGGTCTATAACGCCGAAACTCAAGATCTATACCAACCAGAGCAACTCTCATATGACGATAGCCAATATTGCCAATATAATCAAAATGATTAATATCAGTATCAATATTATGACCAAAATAATTCTTATTCTTATGTAAATAATGAATATAAGGAAGCAAATGTCCAATCTGACATATATAATACCGAGCCTCTTGAACAATATTCTTATGAAGAAACAACCGAAAATAAGGAAAATTTTCGGAACCCGACGCAACAAGACAAAAAGACTTAACTGAAGTAATTTCATTTAATATGTCTAATTCTAGCGAACTCTCCTATATCGTATTTCCCGAAACAAATTTAAAAATACTAATAGACTCAGGTTCGACTAGATCATTTATCGACCCAAATATTGCCAAAAAATTATATCCCAATTGTATAATTAATGACCCATTTTTGGTTTTAACAGTATTCCAAAAATCGGCTCATCAATACAGCGCTTTTATACCTTCATCAAAAATATTTAATTTACCCGTAAACAAGAATATAAAATTTTATCTCTTTAAATTCCACAATGTGTTCGACGGTCTCCTAGGACTCGACAATCTTAAACTTTTGCAAGCCAACCTTGACTATCATAAGGGATTCCTAGAAACACCTTATGCGCGCGTTAAATTGCAATTTCATAAAACACAAAATCAAATACATTGTATAACAATTCCGCCTCGTGTCGAGCAAGTTATAAAAATCAAGACTTCCATAAAAAATGGTGACATAATAATACCTCATCAAAAATTACATAACTGCGAGATACCGGAGTGTTTATCAGTTGCGAGAAAAGGCATTGCGATAACAACAGTGTTAAATAACACTTGCGAGCCCGTAACGTTAGATATCTCAGAGACGATTACCGTGGAAAAGTTTAATTCAAATGAATTACGTGAGATCGAGTTAAATAACTTTGATGACTGTCCCAAATCGAAATTAGATTTTTCTAAATTTCGCATAGACCATTTAAATGATGAAGAAAAAATTAAAATTTTAAAATTAATTCATGAATACTCGGACATATTTTATAATGAAAACGACCCGTTAACTTTCACTAGCAAAATAAAACATCGAATTAGAACGTCAGATGAGATACCGGTGTATACAAAATCATACCGCTACCCCTTTATACACAAAAAAGAGGTGGAAAACCAAATAAAAAAGATGCTAGACCAAAAAATTATACAACCTAGTAGTTCTCCGTGGAGCTCACCCATCTGGGTGGTCCCTAAGAAGGCAGATGCCTCGGGGGTGGCTAAATATAGAGTAGTTTTAGATTATAGGGGTGTAAATTTTAAGACCCTTGATGATCGTTATCCTCTCCCTAATATTACAGACTTATTAGACAAATTAGGCAAATGCCAATATTTTACAACCTTAGATTTGGCTAGTGGATTTCATCAAATTCAAGTACACGACAGTGACATTGAAAAAACGGCGTTTAGCACCGAGAATGGGCACTATGAATTTTTGCGAATGCCATTCGGGCTGAAAAACGCCCCCGCAACGTTTCAGCGGGTAATGGACAACATTCTTCGCGGAATTCAGAACGAAAAATGCTTAGTATACCTAGATGACATAATAGTCTTTTCTACATCACTTCAAGAACATTTAGAACGATTAAGAAGTGTTTTTCAGCGTCTGCGTGAGTCTAATTTTAAAATCCAATTAGATAAATCGGAATTCTTGCGAAAAGAAGTAGCGTATTTTGGCCATGTAGTCACAGCAAATGGCGTTAAACCAAACCCGGACAAGATAGAAGCTATCAAAAAATTTCCGATTCCTAAAACAACGAAACAGATTAAGGGTTTCTTAGGATTGTTAGGGTATTATAGGCGATTCATTAAGAAACGCGGAAATAACAAAGCCACTTACTAAGTGTTTAAAAAGAGGTGCCACTATAGAACATAATAAAGAATTCTTAGAATGTGTCGATATGTGTAAAAATTTGCTAGTAAATGAACCTATACTACAGTACCCAGACTTCTCAAAACCCTTTAACTTAACCACAGATGCAAGTAACGTGGGTATTGGGAGCGTCCTCTCACAGGGTGTAATTGGACAAGACCTGCCTGTAGCGTACGCATCAAGGACACTAAATGATTCCGAAAGGAATTATTCGACAATCGAAAAAGAGCTCCTGGCAATTGTCTGGGCCACCAAGTATTTTCGTCCGTACATATTTGGCAGAAAAATAAATTTAATAACTGACCATAAGCCACTTCAATGGCTTTTCTCCTTAAAGGATCCTAGTTCTAAATTACTAAGATGGCGAATTAAACTAGACGAGTACGATTACAACATAATATACAAAAAGGGTAAATTAAACACAAACGCCGATGCTCTTTCTCGAATTGAACTGCATACAAAAGAGACAACGGAAGACTTCCCCACCAACAATATATCGAAGAATTTAACCGAGAATTACAAGAAAACCTAAGGGAAGAAGAAAATCTAGACCAAATGTCTACCGTAACACAAGCTGATGATAATGACCTCACACAGGTCAATGATATGAGAGCACATAAATCAGCAGACGACAAAACACCTGATGAAAATATGACAGTACACACCAACGAAAGCGAAGATCCTATAGTAGGAATCCCCATCTGCGATATTCCCGTAAATTATGGTTCTAACCAAATAATTATTTCTTCAGTACTGCATTCCCCAGCAAAACCAAAAACAACCATTTTATTTGAGAAAAAACGTCGTATCAATATTCAAATATCCGAAAATAACTTTGACCAGGACATATTAACTTTTGTTAAAGAATTAATAATTCCCGATAAGCAATACCACTTATATTTCGAAAAACCGGAAATATACGAGCCATTTTATGAAGTCATTCGAAAAACATTTAAATGGCCATCTTTAAAATTTAAAAGATGTCTAAATAAATTGATAGACGTCACCGACAAGCAAAGCATTCCCAAAATAATACAAAACTATCACGAATCAAAAACCAATCATCGCGGCATTGATGAAACATTAAACCGAATTAAAGATAAATACTATTGGCCGCACTTAAAAAACTCTGTTCAAACATACATTAACAACTGCGAAATTTGCCAAAAAAGTAAATACGAACGTCACCCAATTAATATGCAAATGAATGTCACACCCACAGCTACCAAACCATTTGAAATCATACACTTAGACACATATACACTTGAAAAAACCAAATTTTTAACTATAATAGATAGTTTCTCAAAATACGCCCAAGCATATGCACTCAAATCTCTCGCCGCCACTAAAGTGGTAGACAAACTACTGTTGTTTTTCTCTCATCACAATATACCTAAACAAATCATAGTCGATAATGGTACCGAATTTAAGAATACTATGGTGACAGAACTTTTAAATCTACACAAAATTAAAATACATTTTTGTTCCCCTAATCACGCCCAGTCGAATGGTTTAGTCGAACGACTCCATTCCACTATAGCGGAGCATATACGCTTACTTAATAACCAAAATTTTAATAAAACACCAATAACACAAAAAATGATATACGCAGTTCTAGCGTACAATCATTCAATCCATTCAGCTATAAATTTAAAACCAATCGATGTAATTAATGGTCATATCTCCCCAAATCACCCGTTTAATATTAACTTAGACCAAATATTATTAAGTGATTACATTAACACCCACAAGGAAAAATCACAATTAATGTATTCAAATATAAACCAAAAATTAATCGATCATAAAGAAAAACTTATCTCAAAAATCAACGAAAACCGAGATAACCCTGAATTATATAGCCCAGACCAAAAAGTCTATATTAAGAAACACATAAGACAAAAACTCTCTGACAAATTTGCAGATCCTACAAAAGTCGAAGCAGTGAATCAAAATCGTAAAACCATATTAACTCAGTCTCATTCTAAAATTCATATGGATAATTTAAAACGCCCACTTAGACAAACGTACAACTTTGACTAAAATATAAATATTATATTTCAGCCTTGTCGGGGCCGTTATCGGAGACAGAGATAAAGTCACGATCAGACAGCTAGACGACAACCCAGGAATTTTGCCGTTAAAGCTAGGACAAGCAAAACTTAAAGAATACACCTTCACACTTATACATTATTATGATTTAAATCCCATTATAGTACAAATTAACAAATTACATTATAAATCACAAAACATAACCAACTCCTTAATTACTCACAAAGAATATTATGCTAAGTCGACTAATTATTTAAAAATATTAAAAATTACACAAGATGGGGTAGAAAAGAAATATACCTCATCCCCAACGAAATAAAAGAGGCTTAGTAAATATAGTAGGCTCTGTTTTCAAAGTAGTGACAGGAAATTTAGATGCAGCCGATGGCGAACATTATGAAAAACTAATAAAAGAGTTAGAAGAAAATCAAAGTAAATTGGCTGAAAACATTCGAGACCAAAACTCAATTTCCTCAAGCGTCATCGACAAATTTAACACGACTATTCAACAAATAGGCCAAAAAGAAAATCTTATCGAAAATAGAATAAATCAAATTAGCATAATCGTGCAAAAAACTACATATAGGGAAAACATGCACTTTATTAAAGATATTCTAAACCAAATTATCAATTTGTATGAAATCATAGATCTAATCCTACAGGATATTGAAAACTCGATAGCATTTTCTAAATTAAAAATTATTCATCCAAGTATAATAAAATTAACCGATCTGTCAAAAGAAATTACGAAAGTTGGAAAAATAGTAGGATTCAATAGATTACCTTTACCCACTGATCTAGAAAATATTTTCCACTATGAAAAACTAATTGAAATTAACTGTTTTATACTAAATAACAAAATAACGTACCTATTAAAGGTACCAATAGTTGCTCCTTACAATTTTGAATATTATCATTTATATTCTGTACCAGTGGCGCACCAGAGTCTGTTTAAGGTTGTCATACCGCATGATAAATAATTAATTAAAAATCAATTACACTACTCTCATCGAGGAACACCATGCCAAGAAATACAGCCCAATCTGTTTATCTGCGAAAATGAAGAATTGAAAGAAATAGGCGAATGGAGCCCCTGTGAAGTTCAGCTGTTACAGCCCAGAACAAGCACCTCCACATGTAAACAAGTTGACGTCACTGTAACACGACCAGTCGCAAACCAACTAGATACTTCTAATAAATGGTTACTCATTGTTCCTAGAAGTACAGCCATCGACATAAAATGTTCCCAGGAAGAAGAACATCAGAAGTTACACGGAAGTTACCTAGTTACTCTGCCGACCGGTTGCCGAGCCAAATTTGATGGAATATCATTAATCAACAACGAGAGTCCAACCAAATTCGAGAAACAGCCAATAATCTTTCCTGATTTTGAAAAAACGCAGCCATACCTACCACTACTGAACTTAAGCATTCACTTGCAAAAAATTAAGCTAGATGAATTACATGCACTAAAGAACAAGATTTCAAAAAACCAACCACGAATTATTTTTGACAAAATCTCAAAATTACCCAGCTTATGGACAATTATAATTTACATTATTTTAATTATACTATGCGGCTATGCATTGTGCAAAGTGATGGTTCAAAGAAAGTTCTTCAAGAAGACAACCACCCAGCCAGAAACTAGCCGCCCACCAATTGAACTACCCCATACCAGGTGTAGTTAAGTCTGAGGAGGGAGGAGTTATGTCACGTTCCATCTCCAAGAACTGCTGAGCCAGCGGATCCTATGTCAACGAGGCTGTTATAATATTACGCTTCAGCGGAGCCGAGTCAGTCAGTTAGAAGCATCCATTTTTATAACTTATAAATTTGTACTTTTAATATAGACATTTTTTTTGTAAAATAAAGTTTTTTAAAAAGGGAAACCGTCGGTCGTGTTAGTTAACTCATGTTTATAGTTCGTCCCAAGTTGACAGCATTTTCCTTTTGTTTACATATTTTAAGATAAAAAAACATATTTTTTAGAGGCAACGTGCTTATTATACAAAAAGCCTTCTTATTTTAAGGGTAAGATAATGGTCGGAAAATACAGGAAAAGGATTGGATCGCGCAACAACGCAATTATAACCAAGATGCGCTAGATCTTGCTGTTAAGGACGTGAAGTCAAAGGAACTAAATATCAGAGAAGCTTCCCAAAAATACAAAACTTTTATACATCGCAAAATTCATGGAAAAACACTAGGTCACCTGGTCATCCTACAATCTTGAATCGGGAGGAAGAAATCTGTTATGACTGGGGATTCTTGGAACGCAATAAAGAATTTCTGTCAGAAAGATTAAATGATAATAAAAAAAGTGCAAAATCGGCAGAAGATCCAGATATTATTAAGGAATATTTCCAACAACTTGAGCAGACCCTGCAAGGAGTTCCTCCGGAATCGATCCTGAATCTAGATGAAACTAATCTCAGTGATGATCCGGGAAAAGAGAAGGTTATAGTAAGAAGAGATTGTAAACACCCTGAGGCTCTAGGATTCATGTAAGTAAAGCGTGTCCGTAATGTTCTGTGGCAGAGCGGCTTTACGACACGTGGACTGGACGAAGTTTGGATGGCAATCGCTACACTAGGTCTAAATTGGGATAGTTTGACACCACTATTTTTGAAGAGTGCTTCGATTTCATTATCATTTTTTACTGCAGAAGGCTTGTAAATGATCCTAAAGTAGTCATATGTGACAACTTGGCAATGCATCTCTCCATACACATCATATCACAATGCGAAAAATGGAATTCGGTTTGCGCTCCTCCCCAAAAATAGTTTACATTTGTCAACCGCCCGATGTTACTTATTTTCGACCGTTGAAGATAAAATAGCGGAACTTTTTAAATGAAAAACGACAATAGGGCCTATATGACTGCTGTTTAAAGGTAAACTGTGTTAGAAATGTAACCAAATAACGCAAGAAATGTCAAATCTGGATTTCGTGCCAGCAGAATTTACCCATTGTGCGCAGAACAAGTCCTTAAGCGCATTCCAAGAATCGAGCCAGAGACAGTAGAAGTTATGTGGGGAGAAAGCTTTCATGATTTCTTTAAACAAAGAAGCTCACAGGAAACCATGCCTATTAGACAAAATAAAAACAGAACTGGAGGTTTCGATGGCTGATTATGGTCTGACAGAATTAAAATACGACGCAGGACAGAAATTGTATGTTTGTTCTTGGGCGTCACAGTAGATAATGACTCACAAAAACGATTTTTGTGCAAATTTATGAGAGAACAAAAAGGTAAGGAAGAAAATACCTTCATTTTCACAGATATCGATGATATTAACCGGATAGGTTTTGAGCAAATTGTAAGGGTATTACATGTTAAAAGGCATTGAGAGGAAGATATGTGTTTAAGAATCTATACCTGTAGCACTATGGTGTAATTTACGTTTTTGAAATATTTCTTTCGTTTGGCTTCTTTTGATCTTAATCACCTGTTTATTTAATGTTTTTATTTTGCGATAATTTTTAGGTCTTTTTTATATTCGTATCGAAAGAAAATCAAATCCGTATATAATTAGAGGTTTTCTTCAATTTTTGGGATTTTTTTTCTTTTTTTTTGCACTAAAACTGAGTTAAGATAATAATTTTACATTTAGTTTGTCCCAACATAAATATAGATAAGTACAACTCTAATTTCACGAGTATTGATATGAATATCCCAAGAAGTCCATTCTTGATTTTATTTGGGACAGGTAGTAAAAAAAATAAAAATGGAATTTATTTAAATCAAAACCAACAACTTTCACAGTCAACCTATATATCAATAGGTCACCTATATAGACAATTTTTTTCAGATTTTTAACTTAGCAAACATATTCAGCAATTGAAGGTCTGACTCAAGTAGTCTAATGTTACGGTAATACAAATTAGTAAATGTGAAACTGATCTCATTTATTTTTATCTAATGGTAAATGAGGTGGCACTAGCAACTTTAAAATCCATTAACAGGAGCGTGCAGTCCATGGAAGCCAGGGAAGCAGTGGTTCCCCAAAAAAAATTACAAAACATCTTCTAAAATGTAATTTTTGAAATAGGAAACCATTAATTTAGTTTATATTAAAAATGCTTAAATATTATCTTAATTATCAAGCCCATAATAAATGCAGCCTTGACTCCGACCCAGCCACAACAGAATATCGAATAGAACCTATGTGGGCCGCTAGCTTCTCTGCAGCCAAGTCCTGTATGCTTGATTTCGTGTGAATCGAGCCAGAGGTTATTGAACTTTCCAGCGGCTGTTTGCAATATTTGCATTTCAGTCGCGTGCTTTAAGTGCTGGCGGATGCTATCATTGAAATGGGTTCTTTGTTTCAACGTCTATTCGTGTGTTGTGTGATACGTACGTCGCGTCGTGCATGGTGCGATATGAAAGACAATAATACGGACGTGGATGTGCAAATACCGTCAACTTCGGCTGTCAGTAATAACTGCAAGCTAAAGTTCGAGAAACTTTCCCAAGTGCTGTGTTTGTCCATTGTTTTGCTCATAAATTAAATTAAAAACTATCAATCACATTAAAGAGTGTAAAATATTTTTTGTTACTATAAGTGGCATGGCTGCTTTTTTAAGTGGCATGTCTGCTTTTTTTCCAAGTTAACAAAACGTAAACAAGCTTTGGACTTCAATGTCCACAAACGATTGCCCAAAGTAGCTCCTACTAGGTGGAACTATAATGGAAGACTTGTGTTAACAGTCTCCGAAAATCGTGAATCACTGATTGAACTATTTGAGAATATAATAGAAAATAATGGAACGTGGGACTCAGAAGCCATAAATAGTTCGAGGGGGTTTTTGGAGTGTTTGAAACGAGATTTTAATTTTAATTATTTGTTGAGCCTATTTTCAGAAATATTTCCATTCTCGGATAATGTTTTTAATATATTACAAACTAAAACAAATTGCTTTTTGCCCAAAAAAAGTGAATGATTTTAAGTCCACGTGAAGTCAAAAAAGAGATGACTTTGATCTATTTTGGGGAGAAAACGATGACGTTAAATGTAGAGCCACAAGCCAAGCATCTTCGAACAGACGAGGTAGGAGATGTTCAAACGAACGACGAATTTGCAAAAAATGATCGAAGAATCGAATTACATTACAAATAGATAAGTTTTTAAAAATTGCTTCCCTTTCTTAAAATTTCACCGCACGCTCCTATCCATTAATATAAATAATATATAACGTAGAATACAGAAAAACGGGTCTTTTTATTAATGTAATAAACACTAGACAATTTTTTAGTAAAAATCGAAGAAATTGTCCATATTGCTCAAAGAGACCTAGGTTTAATAACAACCATAGAAAAAGACTCCAAGTCTCGGTCTCATTAAATTATAATTTTACAATTCACAACAAACATGACACGTGTTTCGCCCTTTCGAGCATTTTAGTACTGATGAAAATCGGACAGGGTGCTCAAGAAGCATTGCATACTTTTGCAAAAGGATCAAAAACATAGTTTAACTATAGCTGAGGCCAAATTCAAAATTACTGCAATCTACACATACAGTGTAGACGAGCCAAAGTATGTATGGAAATACGATAAAGCACTAGTGTACGGTTCCCAAATAAATTATTCAAATTCAAAAAATATTTATTGTGTAAATTTCAGCATAAGAAACATACAATAAGAAAGCACAAATATACATAAAAGGACAAGGTACAGTGTCTCCAGTGATCTCTATAACCTAGCCCTGCTTTTAAAGTCACCAATTATAAACTAGATATATACGTAAAAAACAGTCATTAAAATAAATTAAAATCAAAATCACGACTCATTATCACAGGCAACAGAATTTCCTGCTTTAATCTTCCTTTTAAAGTGGCCTTTGTTACATTGGGTATATTTTTCAATGCATTAGTAATAAACGGAGCGAGAAATGAAAAACTGGATTGAAAAGCTATGGTTTTATGGGACGGAGTATTTAGAATCTCGCGCACCCTTCGCAGTTCTCTTTGATGGATATCAAAGCGAAGTGTAAGTTTAGCAAAAAGATACTTAGGTGTTTGAGTATTCAGTATTTGACGTACAAAACAGATTAAGTGAACAGATCTGATTTCGTTCAATTTATAAAAGTTCAGACCGCGAATATATGGAGAAATATGTGCAAAGCGTGGAACATGAACTATAAAACGTACACACTGATTCTGCATCTTTTGCAGTCTCGAGCGACTTTCATTTATTAGACTTGGGGCATAAACTCCATCAGCGTAACGAAAATGAGAAAAAACGAGGGAGCTAACAAACATTTTTTTAGTGTCTCTATCCAGCATGTTCTTAAAAGGATAAAACCTCTCCAAGCTTAGATAGACCTTGCGACAACATGTTCAATTTGTTTTGAAATTTGAGAGTCAAACATGACTCTCAAATTTCAATTTTGAATCAATCGTCGGTCCTAGATTGCCAATATACTGGCTGAACTCGATCACCTGTCAATCCACCAAAAGCTCAAGATCACCGACCTTTTCGAGGTGATAGTTTAAACCAATCAACATGTGCTGACTCCTCGATGCATTCAGCACAAGTCCGTTATCCCTTATCCATTGTTTAACATTGTGAAGATTTTCATTAGTTATATTTCGTGCCCGATCCTTTCCATTTGGTGAAAAATCAAATGAGAGCTGAATATCATCAGCATAAAGATGGATGTAGCAAAGAGAAAAACGTAAAGGACCCAGGACCGAGCTCTGCGAAACACCAGAGTCAACTGACCTTAAATCATATTCAGCTATAGTAGTATGTGAATTGAATATAACTTTTTGTTGGCGACCAAGAAGATAACCTTGCAACCAGTCATACGCACAACCACGAATTCCATAATAAGCCAGCTTGGCCATAAGAGAGTCAAGATCTATTGAGTCAAACGCCTTCGACATATCCAGGCAGGACAAAGAGGTGACTCGCTGTCAGTCAATAGCACCCAAGCAATTATCAAGAACGTTGCACAAAGCAGTAACCGTTCCAAACCCACGACGAAAGCCTGATAACAATCTGGTATAATTTCATTTTCATCAAGAAAGATAGTTGCCCATGCAACAACGATTCAGCAATCTTCAAACGCACCGGTAACAAACTAATAGGTCTTAAATTTTCCTGGCGCTCAATGGTACCAGAAAATGCCTTAGGAATTGGTTTAACAAGGGCGAGTGTCCACTAGTCTGGAACAATTCTGGTTAAGAAGGATACACTGACGATATGTGTTAGTGGAGCTGCTACATAGTTTAGCGACAACTGAAACATCTTAGCAGAAATACCGTCAGGACCAATGGTATGTGGCTTTTGCTTTAGAATAAGTGATTTGATCACATCGATAGAGCCAGGAGAAAAATTAAACTGAGCTGAGAATGTCCCACATTTAAATATATATTTATACATATATGTATATATATATATATATATATATATATATATATATATACATGTTTTACGTTTGAGAGCTTCCGC
Source organism: Kuschelorhynchus macadamiae (assembly GCA_030620095.1). Lineage (NCBI taxonomy): Eukaryota > Metazoa > Arthropoda > Insecta > Coleoptera > Curculionidae > Kuschelorhynchus > Kuschelorhynchus macadamiae. The sequence goes on from JAUTXW010000286.1 coordinate 645,420, forward strand.
AATAAAGACGCAGGCCAGGATGGCGGCCAGTTTAAATATTTTTGAACCCTCTAATCTCACCTCTAACAACCCACAATAAATTTCCTGGTTGGTCCTAAGGTAAGGCAGTAGATTGACCTATCTGGCAAAACGGAACTGGTATTTAGTAGCAGTAATTCTAACTGGAGAATGTCTCAACAATATAAAGCGAAGTAAGGTCTCTCTTAATAAAACACGGTTCTTGGGTTTAGACCATGCCAAACTGAAATTACTTTCAGAAGAATTCGCCTGGATACGAGGCATCTTAGGAACCTTTGGGGATTTTCACTCGATGAGGTTAAAACACTGAATGAGCTTCAATGAGCAGAGTGCAGATATTTATACCAGACCTGTGCTCACCGACGCGTGATTCACTGTGATTATTGATCACCACGCATTATGTAGATGTAGCCCGCGTCCCTATTGAACTTTTCAGAGTACTGCTACAAATTCCAATTTTTTTCGACAAAAGTTTTAATCATAACAGCCTTAAATGTACCTTTGACAAATATATTCATCCGAAAACAGTATGTGCTTGAGAAAATTAAAATGATCTTGTCATTATAGTAATTGGCAAGTTCATGAATTGTTATAGGTTTTGGCAATGGTGGAAAGTGGAAAAGTGGTGCTAAGAACACGGTCCGTCTGTTAATCCGGATAAGACCGAAATGGTACCATTTACCCACAAGAAGAAGGTGGACCTTAAGAGGCTCACTCTCTTTGGAAAGGAGTTGAGGCCTTCCGGGTCGGTGAAATAGCTAGGTGTCTTAATAGGCTCCCTACTGATCTGGAGAGATGATATTGAAAGGAACACAAAAACGGTCACAGCATGTCTGTGGACCTGCAGACGGTCCTTCGGATAAACTTGGGATCTAAAACCTCATATTATACATTGGCTTTACACGTCAGTGATAAGACCAATGATTACTTATGGCGCTCTTGAGTGGTGGCCCGCCACTCGCAGGACGACATACGGGAGAAAGCTTGACAAGCTCCAGAGACTGGAGCCATAAGAACCACACCGACCCAAGCTATGGAGGCCATTCTGGGACTAAGTCCTCTGCACTTGCTTGTAAAAGGATTTTGTTCGTTTAAACGACTAGGGTCGTTGGATTCATAGAGATTCAATCCTCTCTAATAGAGGAGGGATCTGGAATGAGAATTATGGGGAGAGACCTAGAGCAAGAATTGGTCTTGCTCTTCCAGAGGTTATTACGACAAGCATATCTGTATATGACGTGATAGTTTAACCGCGATTAAGGCTCTGTCCTCGAGCAGGGTCAATTCGCTACTTACACTTGAATGCAGGAAAGAGAGGCTTTGTTAGTCTCATTTGGGTGCCATCAGGGCATTGGGGGTAAGGAGGAAGCTGATCAGCTGGCCCGGGAAAGTAGCAACACTGCCTTCATTGGGCCTGAACCTGCTCTTGGAATTGGTCCTTCAGCTGTCAAGGCTAGGATTAAGAATCACACTTTAAACGAGCTAGCAGACAGTATAAGGTCTTCATGTCAGACACTTTTAACCGTTCTGAGACTTCTAAAACTAAACAGAGGCCAACTTAGAACTATTACCGAGGTCCTAACTGGACACTGGCTGGTGAAATATTACCTGCATAAGATTGGATTTGGCAACGATCCATCCTTACTGCAGGTTTTGTGCTGAGGAAGATGACACTAACAATCATCTGGTCTGTCGATGTGTTTAGTCAACGTCAGACAGCTTTGCTTGTGAAACCCGAGCTTGTGGGACGTGTTCGACCCGAAAGGAGTGGGCTTCCAGCCTGAGACGTTTTGGGACTTGGTGGAATAGCACAATGGGCTCCAGTGAGCCTAAGTGGTGACCTTGTAGTGCTCCCCATCTATGTCTAATGTTTAAGAGAATTAAAAGCATTTGGCAACTCAAGAAATATTACAGCAAAAGTATTTCCTAAGTTTTTAATAATTTACGAGGAAGAGAGGAAAATATTATTGTACTAAAATGTCTTCTATAACCACATTGGTTGTTAGAGAAAAATATGTTAAATTTATTGATAATATTCAGACTGAAATATTTTTAAAAATAGGAAAAAATGGATATTTTTTGGACACTGAGGATAAAAAGTACATTTAAAACGAGGTGTCACTGAATCCTATTTACTTTATTAGAATAAAGTTTTTAAATTTATCAATAGATGGCCCACCGACCCATCCGATATTTGGAGATTGTATTTTAATGTCTTAATTCTGTTTAGGGCAGTCTTTTAGGAAAGCAGTGTATTGTATTAGTATAGTGCTAATTCAACTGGTAAGATACTGGTAGGAATCTAATATGCCCAATAAAAATGTTGGAAAAGACAGTATACATGTGTTACTAAGTGACTATGTAATGAACTAAATTGGGTCACACTTCACTATTCCTAATAAAAGGAAAGATTAATAACGAGTTCCGGGAAAAGGATATTTTTTTTTATTTGATTTTTGTGATGTGGAAGTCTGACAAAACCGTCAATCTCCATAACAGTTGAGGCTACTATTTCATTTACATTACAAACATTACAGAATACACCAACAACTAAAGGATAGTAAATAAGACATAATAAGCTCTTAGATTCCACCAGATTAACAATCACGTAGAAATTATTGAATTTAAAAATGACACACATTTACAGCTTCATTTTGGCATTTTGTTATTTAATTGGCGTCGCTTTCCTTTAAATGAACAAGAACATAGAATATCAGAATATCATTTACTCGTGAACGATTATAAATGTTAAATATAGAGACATCTGGGTAGGTAAATGTCTGCTAAAAAGAAATTGCAGAGAGAGGAGGTTATCTGTGGGCAGTTATTTTAAGATTCTGACTATATATATATATATATATATATATATATATATATATATATATATATATATATATATGTTGATTTTTACTCCTTCACGGATGGAAAAATACAATGTGTTTTCATTCCGGGTGTACATCCGTTCACTACAGTCGTTCTGAAAAGAACTGTTTTGCTGACGTTTCGCCAAAATCACATTTGGCATTTTCGAAGCTTTCTTTCTCGCGTCCGAATAGAGACTGAAGTGTTGGTGACTGCGACGCTTCCTTTTATACCCACACTCGGGGCCGAAGGTTATATCTGCGCAGGCGTTGGTCGTTATTTATGTTTTCCGGATGGTGCTGTTGTTGTTGCGTTAATTGCGCTTGAGTTTTTGCGATTTTAGATTTGTCGATTATTGTCTTCCATACTGTTAGTAGTTTTAATGATTCGTCCCTTTTATTCAAATCACCTTGTTTTTCAATTTCTATGGCTTCTCGGATTATTCTGGTCTTATAATGTTCTATATTGGCAATCTCCCTACACCCATCGAAATTTATTTTATGGCCGGTTTCCTGATGATGTAGGAATAAAGCTGAGGTTGTTTGTTTATTTCTGATGCTGAGTTTACGCTCTTCCACTCTTGGTGATATTCGCCTGTTAGTTTGCCCTACGTACAACTTTTCACAGTCCTGGCACGGAATACTGTACATTCCGTGGTTTTCCAGTTTGATTTTATCTTTTGGGTTTCCGAGTAGTTTACCTAAAGTTGTTTGTGGCTTGTGTATTGTTTCTATGTTGTGTTTCCTCAGAATTCTTTCGATTCTGTCTGTTGTGCCTTTTACATATGGTAAGACTATTCGTTGCTTTTCCGGCTCATATTTTTTGTTGTTCGTTGTTCGGGAAACCTGTGCATTAATAGCTTTCTCTATGGTGCGATTTGTGTAGCCATTTTTCTTTAAAGCACTAGATATTACCTTAAGTTCGTTTTGCCTCGTCTGTGTTTCAGTTAGTCGCACGGATCAAGATATTAAAGTATTTGTCACAGCTTGAATTTGTGCTGGGTGATGATGTGATTTTGCATTTAAATATCTGTCTGTATGTGTTGGTTTTCTATACACGGTGTATTCGAAATGTCCGTTATGTAGTTTTGTGACCAAAACATCTAAAAATGGTAGTTTGTTGTTTTCCTCTAGCTCTAGAGTAAATTGTATTCTGGGGTGGATTGAATTTACGTGAGTCAGAAATTTTTCGAGCTCTGCATGACCATGTTGCCATATAATAAATATGTCATCCACATAACGAATCCATAATTTGGGTTTTAAACTTGCTTTCTCAAGAGCTTCTTTCTCGAAGTATATCATAAATAAATTCGCGACTACTGGTGATAGCGAGGACCCCATTGGAGCACCATCCATTTGTTTATACATTTGCCCGTTGAAAGAAAAATAAGTATTTTTGAGGCAATGCTCCGAGAGTTCTATTATATGTGCCTGGAAATCCTCGTTCATAACAATCTTGTCCAATGCTTCGTCGATGGAAATACTGGGATATAACGATTTGACATCCAGGCTTGCTATGATATCGTTTTTTTCAAGGACGATATCTCGTATAATTCGAGTGAAATGCTCCGAGTTTTTTACAAATGAATCAGCTTTTTCTACAGTTGGTTGCATAATTTCAGAAAGGTATTTCTCCAGATTTTGTAGCGGCGAATTAACAGCACTAACAATAGGTCTGATAGGCGCCCCTGATTTGTGTATTTTTGGTAAACCATAGAGTTTAGGACATCTGCTCGACTTTTCCCGTGGTATGATTTTTTGTTGAATTTCGGAGTTTATTGGTGAACTTTTTATTTTATTTTTAGTTGTTTTTTCTAGGTACGTTGTCGGGTCCCTTGGAACAGGCCTATAACAATTGTCTTGTAGGATATCCTGCATTTTTTGTACGTAATCTTGAGTATTCATAACCACAGTTGCGTTTCCTTTATCTGCAGGAAGGATTGTGATGTCTTTATTTTTTCGAAGGTTTATTAGGGCCCTTTGTTCAGTGGCATTTAGGTTTTGTTTTGGTGTTTTGCTTGATCTTAAAATTCTTGCCACCTCTTGTCGAATCTCCTCTGCTTTTGTTTCTTCAGAGGAGTCAAGGACAGCTTCCACTCTAGCTATTATTTCTTCTTTAGGGATTTCCTTAGGAGATTTCTACGAAAATGCCAAATGTAATTTTGGCGAAACGTCAGCAAAACTGTTCTTTTCAGAACGACAGTAGTGAACGGATGTACACCCGGAATGAAAACACATATATATATATATATATATATATATATATATATATATATATATATATATATTTCAATTATTTTACTTCATTTATCTTCAAAGTATATTTCCTGCCGTTTCTTAAAATATAAATATTGTCATGTTACATAATATTATCACATCACTAGGGGTTTAAAAAGTACATTAGAAGTCAATAACCATTTATTTTTACTAATCGATACGAAAAATTCTAAAATACCAACTAAAATATAAAACCTGAATCGTAATTATTCTCAGTGATAGCCTTTTTATCACCTTTTATCTATATCTGTAAGATAGAGATATAAGTGTTTATGTGTTTGGAGATTATAAGGTATTTTAGGTGTTTATTTACCGAGTTATTAATTTTTTAGATAAAACGCAATTAGATAAGGGGATAATAACTGATAACATTTCTTATCTCACAAAAGGTGAGTAAACAAGATTTGATTACACAATGACATGTGAACTAGATTTTATAGATTGTAAAATAAAAATTTACTACATTTATTTCAGAATATTTTGGTTTCACATGAAAAATGCATTATAGCTTTTGTTTTTATTGTGAAAAAACTCAATATTGGTCTTGTAATAAAATTTATTTATGTTGTTTAATACAATTTTCACGTAACTTAGTTAGTAGTTAGTATTATCCATTAATAAAAGTTGGTTTCTTTTACATTTATAATATGGCTAGTGGTATGCTGGTGTTCAGCTACAACAAATTGAACAATTTGTTTCTTTTTAATACATTGTCCATGTTCCTTAAGTCTAATTGATATTGAGCGTCCTGTTTCTTTCACATACACTCCTCCACAGTAGCAAGGGATTCTATAGGCTCCTTCTGTTTGAAACGGTACAATATCCTTCGAGGATCGCACGCATTGTCCAATCTTCTTATGTTTATTGAAAATTTTACGTATGTTGGACCGCCGAAGTAATCGTCGACAAGAACAAGACTTCCTAACGGTGGCTCCTTATCATTGTGCTTTCACGAAGTTGGATTAGTATATCTTTTAATTGAACGCATAATATCTTCAGTGCAATAGCCATTTCCTCTCAAAGTTTCGTTCAGTTTCGATGTTTCCGATGTGAAATAATGATTAATTTAGATTCAATTTCCATTGGGAACTTGATATTATGATGTTGTTGATTAAGGTGGTCCAGAAATATAAGGAGATTATCCTGTCCCTGAGGCCAAACAACAAAAGTACCATATACATATCTGAACTAGTATTTTGGTTTTGGTGAAGTGGATGTTAAAGCAATATCTTCAAAGGTCTCCATAAAGATATTCGCTACCATAGGTGATAGAGGAGATCTCATAGATGGCTTTGAAGACTATTGTGGGAAGACTATAGAACCTAGGGTTCTTGGAGCTGCTTGGTTTTAATGATTCCTTCTCCGCTGCTGGTAGACTGGATGCTTTAATCAGATTGGTGATGCGACTTTCTGTTTTACTAGTAGGGTCTGCCTGCATAATCCTATAGGTGTTGTTGTCCAAATCTTATTTGAAAGTATCAAATCATTGGAATTGCTCTTTCCAAGGCGGCTTGATCTTAGGAACTAAGCGTTTTATTTTGGGTTGCGTGCGCTGGTGGAACTCCAAATTCTTTGACTTCCGGGTGCGCCGCACTCTTAAGGGTTGCCGTTTGTTAGTATTTAGTAAGATTTTGATTCTGTGATACAATATAAAATGGTAAAACAATATACTTTAATGACATTACTATTTGAAAAATAAAATTAATTAATTTCATTTGGTACTAACAGTTATTAAGAATCTTTTTTAATAAAACCGGGAACTGGGATCTGCAGCGATAAAGCAGAAATTGTATGTATCATGCTATCGTATCTATTTTCGAGTGCAGGATAAAAATTGATTCAAAAATTGCAAAACGATTAAATACAATTACGCAGCATTTTTTTTGTAAAACTGTTGAAAGCGTTGGAAAAAATGCTCTATTGTTTTTGTTCGTACTTACAACAAATAGAAGATTTCAACCCTACCTCTTGTTTTCCCGGGTTAGGACAGCTGTGATAAAAAAGGGTAACTCTTGAATTGTTTACTAATTATATGTAGAACCGGCTACAGCCTTCATTGCTTCTTGTTACCCATTTGTACGTATCTGTACACTTTCGTAGGTACATACCTCTGTCTTTTTCATATTCCGGCAACAGTGTCGTATTTAGAATGCCTGCCTGGGCTGGGAGACAAACATTTACATTTGAGGACTAAAAAAACGGTCATTACTTTTTGTTTGTTAACATAAGCTTAATGCCCTCATGAAAATTAAGGACGATGACCAAAAAAAAAACGGTGGGGTATTTCCTTTTACCGGAACTTCCCTCGTTATAAATATTTCCTAGGCTGAATTTTAAATATTTTATTAAGCCGCCATTTTGTTCGGCCATCTTGGATTCGTACGATTTTACCAGTTGTTTCATACATAATACTTGATTTTTGTGAACAATTTGAGATGAATTAGATAAGTATTTTTTAGTAATAATTTTTCTAACATTTCACTAGGGCGACTTTTTGTTGCCGTATTGGCTTTTTACCAATATGTTACCAGGTCATCCCCATATGACCCTTAATTTTTGACTCAATCCGGTAAGTAGTTTTTCAGCTATGCCGCGAACAGACAGACCGACAGAAAGATTGATCGACAGAATCGAGAAAACATGTTTCCCTTTTGCGAGGGGAGTAAAAAGGTTCACTTATATAATTGTGATAATGCCTTATAAAATAATTTTTACTTTCAAACGTGTTTTTTGGGTTATTAGCTTCGGGAGGCAGGGGGGCATTTGCCCCTCCCCTAAGTACACCACTGTCCGGCAAAAATTAACAAATTTAGTGAATTCGTAGTATTATTAGATATTATTCGCCGACATATCGTTATATCAGCATTTAACAATTTTAAAACATCCAAAAAGGGAGTTTTTTGTTATATTCGAGAGTGCTAATTATACCCCTCCAATACAGGTCAAACATCAACATATTTTTAGGTTTCCCATTTTAACTTCCCTCGTAAAAGTAAAAAAATTACCCTCCGAGATTTTTTCTCATCTTCACGTTTCAGGGTCCCTAAATGCCAAAAAACATGTTTTCTCAATTCCGTCTGTCTGTCAGTTTGCGGCATAGCAAAAAACTACTTACCCCGGTCAAAAATTAAGGGTCGTATGGGGCTGATCTGGTAAAAATCCAATATAGCAAAACAAAATGACGGCCTAATGGAATGTTAAAAAAATTATTATTAAAAAACCGCTTATCCAATGTATTTAAAATTTTGCACAAACATTAAGTATTAAGTTGGAATCAACTGGTAACATTGTGGTACGAATCCAAGAAGGCGTAAGAAAAGGGCGACTTAAAAAAATATTAAAAACAATGCTTAATAGATTGATTTCAAACTGAATGCCATAACTAATTGTGGTATAGGGATCAACTAGTAAAAATATGGTACTAATTCAAGATGGCAGAACAAAATAGCGGCCAAATAAAATATTTGTAATCGTCAAAAAACCACCGTCTAAGGTTCTACATATCGTCACGTTTTAGCGTCCCTAGATGCCAAAAAATCTGTTTTATCATTTCCATCGGTCCGTCTGACGGTCTGTCTGTCAATTCCCGACATAGCTTAAAGACTATTTACCCGATTGACTTCAAATGTTGATAAAAATTAAGGATCATATGGAGATGATCAGGTAATATTTTGGCAAAAATCCAATATGGCGAAACAAAATGGCGCCCTAGTGAAATGTTAAAAAAAATATTATTAAAAAAACTTACCCAATTTGGTTCAAATTTTGCACTAATTTCAAAGTATTATGTTGGAATCAACTGGTAAAATTTTGGTACAAATTCAAGAGGGCAGAACAAAATGGCGGTATAATAAAATATTTAAAATTCAGCCTGAAAAGACTAGTTGATGGATTGATTTCAAATTATGTCCCATAACTAATTGTGGTATAGGGGTCAACTAGTAAAATTGTATTACTGATTCAAATTGACGGTTAATTAAAATGTTTGTAATCGTGAAAAAATCATCCTTTCACCTTTTAGTGTCCCTAGATGCTACTTGCATCTGTTAGTTCGCGGCATAGCTTAAAAACTAATACCAGATTGACTTCAAATTTTAGTGAAAAATTAAAGTTCATATGGCGATGACCTGGTAATATTTTGGTAAAAATCCAATATGGCGGAACAATGTTAAAAAATACTGATTATCCGATTTACCTCAAATTTTACACAAAAATCAGTGTTACGTAGGAATGAACTCTTAACACTTTCATATGAATCCAAGACAGCAACAAAACAAAATAGCGGCCTAATAAAATATTTAAAAAATTAGCCTGAAAATACTGCTTATTGAATTAATTTCAATTTTTGTGCAAAAATTGTGATATAGAGATAAACTGGTAAAGTTGTTGTACGAATGTGAGATGGTTAAACAAAATGGGGACCAAATAAAATTTTTAAAAAATCAATGTAAAAAAATCTTGTTTAATTCACAGAAAAATTAAATGTGAAAATGGGATCAACTGGTATGAATTCAACAAGACATAACAAAATGGCGGTATGTGTGAATGTAAAAACTACTTATTGAATGTATTTTGAACAGTAGATGTAACACATATATATATATATATATATATATATATATATATATATATATATACAGTGACTCACAGCTTAAATGATGCAGTTAATATTTAAAAAAACTAATTTCACTCAGTGGCTCAACATTTATTTTTTAAAAACGACATACTGAAATTAAATTAATATGAGTCTTTTAAAATCATACAAATTAGTTTCTTGCATTAATTATATTATATTTAGATAACAATAAATATTTAATTAAATTATAAGCGATTTTAATGTCACAGCTTAAATGATGCATAGTGAACAAAACAGGTCAAAATTTATTATTTCGAAAGTTACTAAGTAGGCGTTGATTTAACATTTTATTGCAATTGTTTTTGTTTTGTTTGATGTTTAGGAACAGTTTTTCGCCCAGTGAAACGAAAGTGTTTAAAAATGGGTCGTCGAACTACAATTGATGAAAGAAATTTAATTTTAAGTCAGTACAGAAATGGATACAGCCAAAGGGATATAGCAAAAATGGCAAATAAATGTTCATCAACTGTTCAACATATCACTGAACGTTATCGAAATGAAGATATAGTCCAGAATAAGTCAAGGTTAGCCCCAAATAAAATATTTAACGATCGTGAGGAAAGATGGATTGTAAGAGAAATTACAATTGATCCCAAGAAAAGTGCTCCAAAATTGTGTGCTGAGGTAGAAAGACAATTTGGAAAAAGGTGTAATCCCGAGACAATTCGTAGAATTTTACGAACAAATAATTTGCACGGTCGCACTGCCAGAAATAAACCCTTTATAAGCCAAAGAAATAGACGTGTAGGCTTCGAGTTCGCCAGAGAACATATTAATAAGGACTTTAACTTTTGAAACCAAGTAATCCTTGCTGATGAAACAAAAATAAACCAATTTGGGTCGGCTGGTAAAATATTAGTCTGAAGAACTAAAACTGCAAAATATTAAAGCTACGGTAAAGCACAGTGGAGGTGGAGTCATGTTATGGGGGTCTATGTTGTCTGTAGGAGTAGGTAATATGCATTTTATAGAAGGAAATATGAACCAGTACATGTATTTGGATATATTAAGACAACATGCCCAAAAATTGGATATTGTTGACAATTATCGGTTTAATCACGACAACGATCCAAAGCACACGTCATATCGGGTTCGAAGTTTGTTGCTTTATAATTGCCCAAATATCATCAAAACACCAGCCCAGTCACCAGATTTAAATGTAATCGAAAATTTGTGGTTGACATTAAAAAATAGAGTTAATAGTGCACCAATATCAAATAAAACTGAATGAAAAGTAAAAATTACCGAAGCTTGGAACACAATTTCACCTGAGTACACCAGAAAATTAGTTGAATCAATGCCTAGACGTCGGCAGGCTGTAATTGATAATCAAGGAGGACCAACAAAGTATTAGCAAGCCGGTTATTTTAAATTAGTTTAAATTAAATTTTTTGTTTGTTGATTGTGTTATTTTTAATTTTCATCATTTAAGCTGTGACATTAAAATCTCATATAATTTAATTAAATATCTATTGTTATCTAAATATAATATAATTAATGCAACAAATTAATTTATTCGATTTTAAAAGACATATTAATTTAATTTCAGTATGTCGTTTTTAAAAAATAAATGTTGAGCCACTGAGAGAAATTAGTTTTTTTTAATATCAACTGCATCATTTAAGCTGTGAGTTACTGTATATATATATATATATATATATATATATATATATATATATATATATATATATATATATATATATATATATATATATATATATATATATATATATATATATATATATATATATATATATATATATATATATATGTTATATCCTTTCTCACGAGCAATGTCACCTTCAAGTACGATGCCCTTGGTTCCCACCGTATCGGATGTCGGTTATCTCAAGGAGACGGCGAGTACCGAGACGCCTCGTCAGCAGAATCTGCCCAGCAAGCAAGTTCCCACTGACGCAGCATTCGTCTTTCATATAAATAGTGTAAATTGTAAATAAAATCATGATTCGTTTTTAAGCTTCTATACTGTTAGTTTAATTTTGATTTTGTAAATAAAAATATTTTTTAAAAAGTGAATTTTAAGTCGAGTGATATATAACAAATTGGCGCAGTCGTGGTAGGATCTGGCAACGTTGGCAGAACAAGAGAACTCTAACTGGCAACGGTGGATTCCAATCCTTTATCCAGAAGAACAAAGAAGCCCCATTTTGTGCATTGTGACGTCATCAACTTGGCAGAACACGCATCTACGGAAGGAACACATAGTGAAGCCCCTGGTAGAACTAACTGCTAAGAACACGACGAGCGATGTTTCTACTCTGCTTGTAAGTAACGAATCATCACGTTTATTTTAAAAATAATATTTAATTAAATACCTGTTCGACTTTTCAAAATCGATCTTACATTTTATTAATTAGTAAAATAATCAATTATTCTGTTAATTGATTTTTCAATAAGCTAATCAATTATTCTGCTAATTGATTTCTGTATTTCTAAGTGTAACAACGTATAATTTGTGTATAATCAGTTATTCTGTTAATTAATTAATTTTAAAATATTTTTGGACTTATTTTGACCAGTGATTCTGCTAACTGATCTCCAGATTACATATGTATTTTTATTACAACAAGAAATATTACACAGTTTTAATTTAATCACACTAACTAGTTAATAAGAACTGTTTATTTTACGTTGGTTGGCATACTACTTTACGTACTGTCTATCAACATAAAATTTCGTAAAATATTTTGTGTTTTATATCCTTTTTATATTATATTGTGCTAGTGTTTATTGTGTTGATATATTGAGCAAATATGACGGAAAATGAAAGAATAACTGCAGGAGCAGCGGTAGCAGTAATCGAACCTTATAAACTTTCCGAGATTTTTTCTATTATCCCCGAATTTGAAGGTGATCAAATATTTTTACAAACCTTCCTAAATGCCTGCGAATGTGCATATGATATGTCTACGGGTAACCAAAAAGATCTTTTAGTGATTCACATAAAAAATAGGTTGCGAGGGAGAGCAGCGCAGCTGATAAGCTCCCGAAATCCACTTTCTTTTCTAGAGATAAAGCAATTACTTAATTCTCACTTCGGAGATACGCGAGATCTATCTTCTCTTATTCAGGACTTACAAAGAATGAGACAACTGCCAAACGAATCTCCTTTGACTTTCCTTAACAGACTTCAAGTCCTAAATGCCAAAATGCATGCCAACATACAAAAATCCATACTCGCACCCAGTCAAAAGGCAGCCCAAATAACATTAATCGAATCCATGTCTCTAAATAGCCTACTTACTGGCCTGGAACCCCGAATTGGCCATATAATACGTGCAGGAAATCCACCTAATCTTTTGGAAGCACAAATTCGCATCAGACGCGAGCTCCAACTATCATATTTCGAATCCCAAAAATCTTCTAGACCCAATCCGCCTGCTAGACCTATTATTCAAACTAATAAAAGACCTAATGTACAATCCCTTAAATGTCATAGCTGTGGTCGCAATGGTCACTTAGCAAATGAATGTAGATCGCAACAACGTCCTAATGGTTATACTTCCCAGAATTTTGGCAATTTCCAAAGGCCTAATACCAATCAACAATCAAATTCTTTTCAATCAAGCACCTCCTTTCAGTCGAATAGACCAAACAACGGTCAGCCAAGACCGCAGTACACACCCCATAACCAATCAAACCAAAACAATTTCCAACGTCAAACACCATTTAACAATTTTCAACGTCCTTCAGTAATACAAAATAATCCCCAGCATCGTGCTCATGTTGTCAATTTCGACAATGACCAATATTCCAACAATAGCTATTCCGAACCCCAATATGACGAGTGTTGTAACCAATACGCAGGAATGTATGAAGATAACCCCGATTACGAATATCAAAATGTTGAAAATATTGATCAACAAGATAAAACGAATTACGATGAATATCAGGATTTTCTTCCCACTTCGAATCAAAACCATCCTCCTATTCGAACAATTTCAAATACCAATGCCGTGACGGAAATCCAAAATCAAATACAAACCCTGAATTTGGACGACATGAACCCGTCATTGAATTTCCCAGAACAACATTTTCTTTAAATCCCCTTCTTGCTGTTAACCCGAAAAATCTATATTACATAAAAGACGCATCTAACACTTTTAAACTACTTATAGATTCCGGAGCAGGAATTACGATATTTAAAGAAAACACAGTAAAACAATTTCCCCAACGTTTTCCCGAAAACGTTACGATTCAAGGCATCACAGACCAAAAACTTCTTATCACCGAATCAACCCTAGTTCCTTTTCAAGCCGGAAACCCACATAAAGTTTACATATACGATTTAGATATTGATTTCGATGGTATTCTAGGACTCGACTTTTTAGAACATTATGAATGCACCATCGACTTAAAAAATAAACAACTTGTTACAAATTTTAAAACTTTACCACTGTTTAAGGCAGAAGAAAACCTCGAACAAAATAATAAAATAACTAACGTAAACAATTCTAACGAAATTAAGATTGAAGGTAGGACCGAACAAATTTTTAAATTACGCTGTGATTTAGTCAACACCGATGCTATCCTATCTAGGCAAGAAATCGAAAAAGTTCACATTCCAAACGCAATTGTCCATGTCAATGAAAAAGGCGAATTTCTAACTTCTGTGGTTAACGCAAACGCCATCCCAAAAACCATTAATTTTTCAAATATCGAAATCGAACCTTTTTCTTCTCATTCGCTACTCAATTACAATTTATCTGATAAACAGCTATCTCCTAACCGCATTCCCAACATTAAGTCCCAACTTCGTTTAGAGCATCTTAACGAAGAAGAAAAAGAAATAATTACCAATCTTTGCGTAGATTTTGAGGACATATTTTACCTCGAAGGTGACAATCTTACCTTTACCAATGAAATTAAACACCAAATTGACACCAATGGTGCAAAGCCTGTTTTCACCAAATCATACAGGTATCCCCATATTCACAAAGAAGAGGTAAAAACTCAGGTTAATAAAATGTTAGAACAAGGAATCATAAAACCCTCTATTTCACCTTGGTCATCTCCAGTTTGGGTCGTCCCCAAGAAACTTGATTCATCAGGCAAACAAAAATGGAGAGTAGTCATAGATTATCGTAAATTGAATGAATCCACGGTAGATGATAAGTATCCGCTTCCCAATATTTCTGATCTTTTGGATCAGCTAGGCAAGTGCCAGTATTTTACAACCCTGGATCTGGCTTCAGGATTTCACCAGATCGAGATAGACCCTAAAGATATTCCAAAAACTGCTTTCTCTGTCGAGAACGGACACTACGAATTTATAAGAATGCCCTTTGGTCTTAAAAACGCCCCGTCCACTTTCCAGAGAGTAATGGACAACATCCTTCTAGGCATTCTCAATGAACGTTGTCTAGTCTATATGGACGACATCATTGTGTATTCACCCACAATCCATGACCACATCACACGCTTACGCGAAGTTTTTAAACGTCTTCGAAAAGCAAACCTCAAAATACAACCTGACAAATGTGAGTTCCTGAGAAAAGAGGTAGCATACCTTGGTCACCTAATCACTCAGGACGGAGTTAAACCTAATCCCACTAAAATCGATTGTATACAGAAATTTCCAGAACCAAAAAATTCAAAAGACATAAAATCCTTTCTGGGTTTAGCTGGTTATTATCGTAGGTTTATTCCAAACTTTGCGAAAATATCAAAGCCCCTTACCAGATTGTTGAAAAAAGATATCAAATTTGATTTCGACTCAGATTGTCGTCAAGCTTTCGACGAACTAAAACAATTACTGACTTCTGACCCAATTCTCATCTATCCAAATTTCGATGAGCCTTTCCTACTAACAACGGATGCAAGCGCATTTGCGATAGGCGCTGTACTTTCCCAAGGTCCCATTGGCAAAGACTTACCCATTGGTTATGCCTCAAGAACACTATGTAAAGCCGAAACCAATTACTCGACAATAGAGAGAGAACTACTTGCTATTGTATGGGCCGTGAAATATTTTCGTCCATATTTATTTGGAAGAAAGTTCATTCTAGTCACAGATCATCGTCCCCTTAATTGGTTACTTTCTATTAAAGACCCAGGTAGTAGATTAGCACGATGGCGGCTAAAACTAGGAGAATATCAGTACGAAATAATTTATAAACCGGGAAAAATTAATAAAAACGCTGATGCTTTATCTCGAATAAAAGTAAATCATTTCCAAGAATGCGCAAAGCTTCAAACAAAAATATCTGTTTTTGCATCAAATGAGACAGAATCCGAAGAACCTATCGAAGAACCTAAAACCTATGACGACGATGTAATAGCCGAAGAATACAATAAATTCGTAAGCCTTTACGAAACCAGATCCCTGATCGATTATTCTAAAATCGAAACAACCAACGACCAGCTGTTTTCCTCGAAAATATCGTCAAGAATCTTATGATGTAGTTCTTCTAATTTATTTTGTCGAAAGAATGTTATAATATTTTTGTGTGACTTATCCAACGAATTTAATCCAAAACAAATAAATATTTTCTCCAGTAAATCAACAAAAAATCGTAA
Organism: Kuschelorhynchus macadamiae; assembly: GCA_030620095.1. NCBI lineage: Eukaryota > Metazoa > Arthropoda > Insecta > Coleoptera > Curculionidae > Kuschelorhynchus > Kuschelorhynchus macadamiae. The sequence continues at coordinate 661,752 of JAUTXW010000286.1, forward strand.
ATATTTCATTATTCCTCTCCCGTTTAACCCAGAAACTGTCATACAACTCCTCTTTTACATTCTCTATACCGGTCAAGACGAACTTAACATCTCTTGTACCTATTTCGTTGAAAACACACTCGAACTTCCTATCCTTGAAATATTTTCGTATATTTTTGCAGACAAAAATATAAAATTAAGTATCTGCCAAAACATCACAACAACCCCTAATGAAGACGAAATACCTCAGATCTTAGATCATTACCATCGCGGAAAAACCAACTTACATCGCGGAATTAACGAGACGTTAAGACGCATAAAAGAAAAATACAATTGGCCAGGCATAATAAAAGCCGTAGAAAACTTTATTAAAAGTTGCGAAACTTGCCAAAAAGTAAAAATCTGTCGTAAAAATCTAAGCAGTCCCCTAGTCGTAACAGAAACGCCCAAAACACCTTTTGAAAGAATAAACATAGACATATTTGAATACCCAACTCGAAATTACGCCCTAACAGTACGTGACGAACTAACAAAATTTACACAAGCTTACCCTATAGAGGATAAGACAGCAAAATCTGTTGTTAATACACTTCTTGTATTTTTTCAACATTATGGAACTCCGTTACGTATACATTGTGACTATGGCCGAGAATTCAAAAACACCTTAATGAATGACCTCTGTGAGCTCTACGATATCAAACTAACTTTCTCTAGCGTAGGACACCCTCAATCAAACGGCTCTGTTGAGAGATTTCACGCGACACTTAGTGAAATGATACGAGCTAATCAAACTGAAAACCCTGACGAACACCCGTTTAATGTTCTTCCCTATGCAACTATATGTTATAACAATACCAAAAACAAAACGCACGGTTTCACGCCTTACGAACTTATTTTTGGACACACCTCATCTAGACCACCCGAAATCCTATATAATGAAAATGAAAAACGTCTTATTTCCAAATATATGCAAGATCTAAACAATCGCATGCAATACCTTTATAAAACAGCTCGAGCCAGAACATGTCAACAAAAAGAAAAAGCCAAAGAGCGCTTCGACCAAAATGTTTCTGCTCACCCCTATGAATATAATGTAGGAGATAAGGTATACATTAAAGAATCGCAAATCAAGGACAAAAGCCAAAATAAATTTAACGGTCCATTCGAAATAATCGAAATTTTACAAAATTCAGCAATTCTGATAAACCCCGAATCTAAACAAAAATCTAAAATAAATTTTGACAGACTGAAACCATACTATGAGTAATTTTTCTCTTCTAGGTTCTTGGCACTTTCAACAGCCACTCAGTCCCAATACACTCTAACACCAATAAACAACACCTTAGGAATTTTCTTTCATGAAGAAGCGACCGTAAAAATCTAAAATGATAAATGGACCCTCCTTGTTTACAAAGACCTCGGACCAATCAAAGAAACAATTAGTAATAATGATAAAATATTAGAAAGCTTATTAAACACTATAGACGAAGACGTACCGCGAATGAAAGCCTTTAAGCAGCAAGTTCAAACTCATGTTAGTCTCCTTAAACAAATATCAAACGCCGTTAACCAAAAGTACACTGAAATAATGGCCGACACTAAAAAGTACATTTTTAGAGAAAAACGTGGTATTCTTAATGGTATTGGAACCATTTGGAAATCAATAACTGGTAATCTTGACGCCTCCGATGGTGAATATTTCAACGAGTGCATCCGATCATCTCAAATTTTATCAATCACATCGATATCCTAGACTTGTGCGAATCACTAACAGAAAGCTATTCATTTATCGAAAATACTTTGAACGATGCTATAAACGCTGTTACATTTGCACGTTTAAAAATTTTGCACAGTTCAATCATTACTCCATACGATTTAGTAGACTCATTAAAGCATATATCGCAGTCATTACAGAAGGATAATCTTCCCTTGCCGATATATTATTCAAGCGTAGCTCAATACCTCGACATAATAGAATTAAAGGCATATCAATTAGATACTAGAATAATTTTTGTACTAGAAATACCTTTAGTCGAACCTGAAAAATACACTCTCTATCACTTATATCCTATACCGATTCTGGATAATCGAACAGGCCTTCATCACATTTTGTCAATAACTAATAAACTAATTGCGCGAAATGATGATTCTTTACTTTATACAACCATCCGCAATATGAAGCCCTGCAAACCACTAGGCAACCGTATGTTCATCTGTTCCAACATCCTGCCATACCCAATTGATACTGATGCAGTCTGCGAGGCTCAGCTTCTGAAGAGACTTGATTATCTACCCAGAACATGCCAAGTTTTAGTCATTCTTGCCAAAGACTATAACATTCAAGAAATCAGTCAGAATTTATGGTTGATAGCTGTTGCAGACCCTATGCCCGTCACAATAAAATGTGGATCCAGAGATATAGAGACTCAGATCATCAACACAAATACTTTGATGAAACTTCAACCCGAGTGTAGTGCCTTCGTTGGGAGTACAAGAGTTCGTGCCCAGAAATCAGTTGATGTTTACGACAACGTAACCTACAATTACCACCCAGTCAACATCCCTTTTGACTGCTGTAACCATATGCCAGAGAATATTCACTTACCAGATTTGAAGCCTCTGAAGCTAAACAAAATAGATGTAGAGGACCTGGACATAGCCCAGCACAAGGTAAATCAGTATGCCGATCAGCTGGATCAATTGGTAAATCAGCCGTTCGTGAAAAAACACATAAGTTGGTTCACGATTCTTACAATAACACTCATTATCACACTGATTGCCTTATACATCTTTTGCAAATGTCGAAGACGAACACGTAACATCAAGATTGGAGTAGCCACTAGCAACGATGACAATCCACCCTCTCCACCTAAAAGAGGATCTAACGTTATACAATGGAGAAGAATAATTCCCAGAAGGAGACCGAGCATCCGCCTTGGCGACCCGATTGAAGAAAGTGAAGAGATTGAACTCAACCTCAATAAGCAGAGGACCTGAAAGTTGTCACCACGCGTCAACTTTCATCTTAATGGGGGAGTTGTTATATCCTTTCTCACGAGCAATGTCACCTTCAAGTACGATGCCCTTGGTTCCCACCGTATCGGATGTCGGTTATCTCAAGGAGACGGCGAGTACCGAGACGCTCCGTCAGCAGAATCTGCCCAGCAAGCAAGTTCCCACTGACGCAGCATTCGTCTTTCATATAAATAGTGTAAATTGTAAATAAAATCATGATTCGTTTTTAAGCTTCTATACTGTTAGTTTAATTTTGATTTTGTCAATAAAAATATTTTTTAAAAAGTGAATTTTAAGTCGAGTGATATAACATATATATATATGTATATATATATATATATATATATATATATATATATATATATATATAATGTGTTTTCATTCCGGGTGTACTACTGTCGTTCTGAAAAGAACAGTTTTGCTGACGTTTCGCCAAAATCACATTTGGCATTTTCGAAACTTTCTTTCTCGCGTCCGAATAGAGACTGAAGTGTTGGTTTTTTTTTTGTGTCGATGGGGAATGCTTTTACGCACGAATTCCCTTCCAGAGGAAGGGAAGACAGTGTGGGACTCGTTGCTCCGACAGGTTTCCACCTGTCAAGGTCAACAATACCCACTAAACCCCAACGGGCCCCCATCAGATGGACCATCATTGGGCTAGCCAAGGATCCTTCGATGGGGTTGATGCCGTCCTTTCGGGAGAAACTCCTATGAAGGACATGGTCCTCGCTGTCGTAGGGGGGGAGGTCCTCACTTGGCAGGATGTGTTTGCCACCTCTCGTTACTTGTAGTCATCTGAAATAAAAGAAATTATTAGTAATGAAAGTGTCGTCTTACCAGGTGGGATATTTCTCTGTTATCCTCCTTTCTTCTGTCCGGATTGCCGCTGCCTTCGTCCTACTGTCCCGTGGTCCAGTTTGCCGCTGCCAGTATCCCTCCGTCAGTGTGCCTGGTGGTCTTCGTGTCTTTGGTCCTCTTCTGTGCCCTCAGCGACACTGCTGTTCCGTGATCCGGCAGTGTTGAGGCTGAGGTGGGGTGTTCTTTTACCTCAGGTTCAACTGCAGCTCACGCCGGAGCCAGTTGAGGTACCTGGGATCCTCTTCTTTTACCTCAGGTTCAGCTGCAACTCACGCCGGAGCCAGCTGAGGTACCTGGGAATCCTCTTCTTGGAATTTGATGGCCTCTTGTTGATACTCTTGGGGTTTCGGTGAGCAAGATCTAGTTCCTGAGGAGCACGGAGACTCAGAAATTTCGATTTGCCCACTTCCATCCTAGAGTATATTAGCGCAGGAGCCCGTGTCTAGGTCTCCTGTGCCTTGTCCAATTGTTGCGTCTCGGAGCTAGCGGATCATAATCTACCAGGTCCCGTAAGTTTTCGTTGGGGTGATTTTCTGCTGCCCTGAAGGCTCGGGTAGCCTTTTGCCGCATGAATTCTTCAATAGGTGTCCATTGAAGATCACGCTGCAGGTCCTCGTTCCTGATAAACCATGGGGCGTCAGCTGCCATCCTAATGAGTTTGTTTTCTGTCCTCTTTAGCTTCATAAGGTTGGTCTTAGAAGCATATCCGAAGGATGTGGAGCCGTAGGTGAGTTGGCTCCTAGCTACTGTTTGGATCAGTAGCAGTTTGGTCTTCAATCCCATTTCACTTTTTCGACAGAGCAGTGGATAGAGTTTACCCATTGCTTGTCTAGTTTTTCTCCTCGCTGCGTTGATATGGTTGTTCCATGTCAAGCTTCTGTCCATGGTCATCCCTAGGTACTTGGCCTCGTTTGTCCAAGGGATCTCGACATCTCAAATTTGGATTCCGGCTGTTGGAACCAGTCTCCTTCGTTGGAATAGGATTACTTGGGACTTCTGAGGGTTGATTTTAACCTTCCATTTGACACACCAGTCATGAAGGTTATCAATGTCCTCTTGCAGTCGTCTGCCCATTATCCGGGTGCTTCTGCTTTGGTGTAGGATGGCTGTGTCGTCCGCGTAGAGTGCTGTTAAGCCCTCTTCACCGATTGGGATATCGTGAGAGAAGATGGAGTATAGAATGGGTCCCAGCACTGACCCTTGTGGTACTCCAGCTATTAGTCCTCTTGGAGCTGAATGAGAGTCATTCACCTTGACTGTGAATGATCTGTCATTTAGGTAGCTTCTGATAAGCTTTATATTTCTTCTCTCGTATCCAGCCACCGACATTTTGTGGATCAGGCCTTGGTGCCACATTCTGTCGAAAGCTCTTTCGATGTCCAGGAAAACTGCTCCTGTGGCCTCTCTATTGTTGAATCCTTTGGTGATATACTCTGTGGTTCTGAGTACCTGCTGCTCAGATGAGTGCCCTGCCCTGAAGCCGAATTGTTCATCTGGGATGGCATCTAGTTCTTGGGATTCATCTTTTAGTCTTCTGGCTATAGCTCTTTCAGCTACTTTGCTTAAAGCAGGGAGTAGGCTGATGGGCCTGTAGTTGTGTGGTACTGTCCTGTCTTTTCCTGGTTTTTCAATGACGATGACTTCTGCCTTTTTCCATGTGCTGGGGAAGTGGCATGTTCTTATGATGGAGTTTATGATGTTGGCCATCGCACTGTATCCTTTCCTGGGGAAGTTTTTCAGCATTTTGTTGGTGATGCCGTCGGCTCCAGGGGCTTTCTTGACCTTCAGTTTCCTGATGATGTCTCGAACTTCCCCGGGTGAGACAGGATGTGGATTTTGTTGGGGTAAAATCCAGGCATCCAGGTCTCTAACTGAGTCGTGGACCTCTTCGGTGAGTTCTTCGTCCTCCTCTGGATGTTGGTTAAGCTGACCTTGTTGGACTATGGCATCCGCTAAGGCTTCAGCTTTGTCCTCGTCGGTGTAGATTGGGCCATTTACACCTTGGAGAGGAGGGATAGGACGTTTGTCCATTCGAAGAGCACGTTGCATCTGCCAGGCTGTTTGGTGATACGTGTCTAGGGATCTCAGTTTTTCCTGCCACTTGTTGTTTCGGTGCTCTTGTAACCGATTTCTCAAGTTTTGAGAGTGTCGGTTTAGAGCAATCCTGTCCTCGTCCTCGTGGGATCTAGCGTAGATCCTGCGGAGACGTCTGTTGGTCCTAATCTCGTCTCTGAGATTTTCAGGAAGCTCCTCGGTTTGTCGATGCCTGCTTATGTCTTCCACTACTGTGTTTTCGTGGAAGGCATTCAGGATGGCTGTCTCTAGACATCTTACGGCCTCATCTAGTCCCTGAGGAGCGCGGATCTCAGGGATTTCGATTGCGGCTTTCAGATGTCTTTGATAGGCCTTCCAGTCGGTCGTCTTCTTGGTGTTGTGATTTACTCTGTTGAGGTTTACTCCTAGTTGCAGGAGTACCGGGTTGTGGTCGGATGTACCCTCGTTCAGAGTGTTGATGTCTAGCTCTTCCCTGATGTTTTTCAGGAGCGCAATGTCCAACACGTTTGGTCTCCCGTTTCCACGGGGGAGGTATGTTGGTTGTTCTGGTCCTATTATGGCGAGTCTGTGGTCCTCGCATAGTCTGGTTAGTTTGCGACCATTTGGGTTGGAATGGGTGCAATGCCATTCTTCGGATTTGCAATTGAAGTCGCCAATGATGATTTTGGCTCTTCGACCTCTTGCTAAGTGTTCGATGTCCTCATCCAACAGCTCCTGTGTTGGGGAGCGATACGCAGAGGTGATTTTGATCGGGCCTCTACGAGTGTTGACCTCTATGGAGATGGCGTCTAGCTCCACATCCTCAACTCCCAGGAAGGAATGTGGAACGCCTCTTCTGACCAGGATTGCGACTCCTCTCGTGGCTTGGCGTCCGGGAGGGTCGTATCTGTAGATGTGATATCCTGGGAAGGTCATCCTTATTTCTGCTTTTAGTTTAGTCTCCTGTATTGCTAGAACGTCTAGGCGATGTTCTTCCAGGAGTTCTAGGACGTCTGTTTTCCTGGCCCTTAGAACGCAGGTGTTCCAGGAAATGAGTCTTAGGCTTTCATTTTGGTGTACTGGCATTGCTTATTTGAGTCTGCGAAGCTGTTCCTCCACAGCTTTTGTTATTGTGGGAATTATGGTTTCCACAATAGAGGGCATCATTCCGGTGACGGCTTGCAGGATTGCTGCCTGGAGATCTAGTGGTGGGGAGTTCTCCTTCTTCTCCTTTGGGGGAGTAGAAACAGTTTTGGCCGCTTCTGAGTAGGTGGGTTTGGCTGCAGGTTTTGTGGCTGCAGGCTTGGTGGTGTTTTTGAAGTTGGCCCATGGGGCTACGGGTGCCTTTTTAGGGGCAGGAAATTTCGGGCAGCCCTTGTAGCTGGCCGGATGTCCTTTCTGGTTGCAGTTAGCGCAAACTGCATTTTTTGAACCATCTTCGTCCTTCTCAGGAAGTCGGCATGCGTCGGCTCTGTGTGGTCCTGCACATTTAACGCACTTGTCTGGGTAGGTACATAGCGATTGAGTATGTCCGAAACGCTGGCACTTGAAACACTGTTTTACAGTGCCGTCTTTTCTCTTATTTTCCACTTTGACCACCCGGTCAAAGAGGGTGCTTATTTTCATTATTTGGTTGTTAGTGGTTTTAACCAGGAATAATGGCATGGGTTTCTTTGTAATCCTTGAGGTCATTCGGACCACGCTAGCATCAGTGATGCCGAGTTCGTTTAGTTCTTGAACTATGTCTTCTACCGGGGTGTTTGTGTGTAATCCGCGGATTACCGCGTGTGTCCTTTTTTCCTCCGGGAGCTGATAGGTGTGATATGGGCGATTGGCTTCTTTAAGGTGTAGGGTCAGGGCACTATGGTCGTTGGCTGTTTTTGGGAAAATTTGGAGCCTCGAGCCGGAGGCCTTTGCTTTATTGAAGCCTATGTTTGCTCCTTTGATGTTGCGCCGGACCTCTGTCCAGGTCCCGTCGTCCTCAATAACTACGGGGGGAATTTTCGGGGTAGTTTCTTGGGACACTACACTTTTGGCGGCTTCGGTTGTTTCCATAGGTACACTGTTTTCACTGTTTATATTTGTGGGGTTTTCATTTTTAGGGTTATCACTGTCCTCACTGTTCTCACCACTGGGGGGGGATTTAACCCTTTTTCTTTTAATTTTGGTTTCGGCAGATGTGATTGGTTGTTTGCTCTGCGGGGAGTGCCGAGTCGTCTTCCCTTCTTGTTGTGTAACAAGAAGGTTCTCTAACCTATCGAGCCTGTCTGTGAGGCTTCGATTTTCCTCTCTTAGGGTTTTTAAGTTTTCACTCAGGCGGAAGTTTTCCTCCTTTAGCCTTAGGATTTTCTCGGATTTTGCTTCCGAGGAAACTTTGCTCACTTTTGAAGATTTGCTTGGCTTCATTTTGCACTCACTGCACTAGTCCTCACAAGATATTTCCAATAAGGAAAATTATCCACTTTAACACTTTAACTGTACGGAGCCGGGTGAACCGAATCGATCCGTACTGTCTCAATGCAAAAAGCGAACTGTGACGAAGTGTTGGTGACTGCGGCGCTTCCTTTTATACCCCCACTCGGGGCCGAAGGTTATATCTACGCAGGCGTTGGTCGTTATTTATGTTTTCCGGATGGTGCTGTTGTTGTTGCGCTAATTGCGCTTGAGTTTTTACGATTTTAGATTTGTCGATTATTGTCTTCCATACTGTTGGTACTTTTAATGATTCGTCCCTTTTTCCAGGCACATATAATAGAACTCTCGGAGCATTGTCTCAAAAATACTTATTTTTCTTTCAACGGGCAAATGTATAAACAAATGGATGGTGCTCCAATGGGGTCCTCGCTATCACCAGTAGTCGCGAATTTATTTATGATATACTTCGAGGAAGAAGCTCTTGAGAAAGCAAGTTTAAAACCCAAATTATGGATTCGTTATGTGGATGACATATTTATTATATGGCAACATGGTCATGCAGAGCTCGAAAAATTTCTGACTCACGTAAATTCAATACACCCCAGAATACAATTTACTCTAGAGCTAGAGGAAAACAACAAACTACCATTTTTAGATGTTTTGGTCACAAAACTACATAACGGACATTTCGAATACACCGTGTACAGAAAACCAACACATACAGACAGATATTTAAATGCAAAATCACATCATCACCCAGCACAAATTCAAGCTGTGGCAAATACTCTAATATCTAGATCCGTGCGACTAACTGAAACACAGACGAGACAAAACGAACTTAAGGTAATATCTAGTGCTTTAAAGAAAATTGGCTACACAAATCGCACCATAGAGAAAGCTATTAATGCACAGGTTTCCCGAACAACGAACAACAAAAAATATGAGCCGGAAAAGCAAGAAGTAGTCTTACCATATGTAAAAGGCATAACAGACAGAATCGGAAGAATTCTGAGGAAACACAACATACAAACAATACACAAGCCACAAACAACTATAGGTAAACTACTCGGAAACCCAAAAGATAAAATCAAACTGGAAAACCACGGAGTGTACAGTATTCCGTGCCAGGACTGTGAAAAGTTGTACGTAGGGCAAAGTAACAGGCGAATATCAGCAAGAGTGGAAGAGCATAAACTCAGCATCAGAAATAAACAAACAACCTCAGCTTTATTCCTACATCATCAGGAAACCGGCCATAAAATAAATTTCGATGGGTGTAGGGAGATTGCCAATATAGAACATTATAAGACCAGAATAATCCGAGAAGCCATAGAAATTGAAAAACAAGGTGATTTGAATAAAAGGTACGAATCATTAAAACTACCAACAGTATGGAAGACAATAATCGACAAATCTAAAATCGCAAAAACTCAAGCGCAATTAGCGCAACAACAACAGCACCATCCGGAAAACATAAATAACGACCAATGCCTGCGCAGATATAACCTTCGGCCCCGAGTGGGGGTATAAAAGGAAACGTCGCAGTCACCAACACTTCAGTCTCTATTCGGACGCGAGAAAGAGAGCTTCGAAAATGCCAAATGTGATTTTGGCGAAACGTCAGCAAAACTGTTCTTTTCAGAACGACAGTAGTGAACGGATGTACACCCGGAATGAAAACACATTGTATTTTTCTATCCGTGAAGGAGTAAATATCAACATATATATATATATATATATATATATATATATATATATATATATATACAGTGTGTATCAGCCAAATGGAATAAATTCGATAATAAACAAATGGGGGCGTGTTCGGAAAAACGCTTGGACCCGTCGATTGGTATTTTTAGTTGCTCATTTTCTCCAATAAAAACTTTTTATACAGGGTGTGTCCTGTAACAGTGGTCAATGCCAACTTTCTTATTTCAAATGCAACACCCCGGATATTATTTAATTTTTGGATTCTTTAGGAGATTCTAAACATATTTTATGATGTCCTATACCTATCTTCAACTATTTCGGCAATATTAAGTGTTTTCAAATTTATTGCAAAAATTAAGATTAAAAAAATAAAATTATTTATTTCTTCATAATGTATAAACAAAAGTAAAAAGTTAATTTAGGAACTGTTGAATATGCTCGCCGCGAACGTCTTGGCAAATTCCTAATCTTAAATAGAAATTTCTTCAAACGTTATTTAGCATCTCAGGCGTGACCGATTTAATCGCAAGCGTTATTCGTCTTCTTAAGTCAGCTAAATCGAGGGGTTTAGTTTTGTATACAACATTTTTAATATGTCCCCATAAGAAAAAGTCTAATGGCGTCAGATCAGGGGATCGCGCTGGCCATTCTATCGATCCTCGTCTCCCTATCCACCGATTTGGAAATATTCCGTTGAGGTACTGCCGGACATTAATTTGGTAATGGGGCGGTGCTCCATCTTGCTGAAACCATATCATATTCGCTGGAACTTGTGGGTTTGCTGGATCCGGATACAAATTTGTCAAAGTTGGCACGACATTATTTTGGAGCAGTGCTAAATAATTATCGCCATTCAAACTGCCGTCAATGAAAAAGGGGCCTATGATATGATCCCTAATAATTCCTGCCCAAACATTAACCTTTTCAGGATATTGAGTATGTTCTTCGCTGATCCAGTGAGGATTTTCCCTAGACCAATAGCGGCAATTTTGACGATTTACATGACCGTGAAGTGTAAAGGTGCACTCATCCGAAAACAATGTTCTAATTGAATAACATTGTTATCTAACATAGCCATCATTTGTTCACAAAAATAAGTTCTCCTATCATAATCGTCTTCCATGAGCTCCTGAGTTGGTATCACTTTATAGGGATGCATTTTATTTTCTTTTAATGTTCGAATAATCGACGAATGGCTAATATCGAACATTGCGGCGGCTTGTCGACTAGAAATATGTGGGTTTTCCTCAAACTCAAGCATAATATCCAATTTAGTATCATCATTTATTGAATTGGCAGCTGCTTTTTTTATCTGCCTCACATGTCCAAGCTCGCGAAACTGCTTTTCTATTTTACTAATTGTCCCTTGGGATATATGCGGCAAATTTGGAAATTTTTCATGAAATAAGCGAGCAACTTCCACTTGTGTTCGTGTGTTATCTCCATAACCAATCATTTGTAGAATTGTTATTTTATGCATTTCTGTTAAATGAACCATTTTTCTGATATTAGGTATTATGCAGTTAACGAAATTCAAAAGACTATGACACTGACACTGACAACTACTGTCTTGCAAAGAGAAAGGCCAGGCATTTTACACAAAAGTAAACAAAACTTAAAAGTAAACAAAACTGGCTTTTTTTGTTCCATATCAATAAAAAGGAACGCTAAAATGGTTTTTGCTTACATTCTTAATATGAAGACCTAAATGGTAAATAAGTATTGAGTGTGTTGTAGCGAATTTTTGTAATCAAATAAATAGTTCAGTAACCAGAGCCACTTTCATGAATAATAATAAATTCGAAATAAATAAAATAAAAATAAATTTGAAAACACTTAATATTGCCGAAATAGTTGAAGATAGGTATAGGACATTGAACATAAAATATGTTTAGAATCTCCTAAAGAATCCAAAAATTAAATAATATCCGGGGTGTTGCATTTGAAATAAGAAAGTTGGCATTGACCACTGTTACAGGACACACCCTGTATAAAAATACACTTTACTATTCCTAACAAATCGGAAAAAAATCATACCGAGGGAAGTTCCGGGTAAAGGAAATTTACCGATTTTTTTAACTTTTCGAACAGAAAAAAAAATTGCCATTCATGAATTGAAGCAGGTAACGGCACTAGCAGGATATAAATATTATATATTAATTATAATAAACGCTTAGAACCTTGTTTTAAGTCGCTGACTCTCATAAATGTGCAAGTTGCGCCAACGACTGTAATATATGTACTTCCTTCAATATCCCATTGTCAACAAAGTAAATTAACAAAACTTTTTTATTATTATTCCTCGCCTTCTAGATGTTTCCTAAAACTACCATATATCCCTACATTTAGCTTAATATCAAATATGTGAATACAAATACATACATTTTACAAAACTTCCCTCTAATTATCCAATAAAACAAATGTTTGACTTTGACATAAAATGTGCTTAATTGTTTCGTTGCATGATAAAAACTGTGAAATAAAGTTTTCGTTTTCCCCTTTTTCTTTGAAAGTCGATGACACTTAAGCATGCCTAGGCAATGGAAATATACTTATCTGCTTGTTCGTCATTTTCAACATTTTAAAGTTTACCAGTAACGTAGTTTTTCACTCTGTGGAGAAATAATTTGGAGTGAAAAGCAGTTTTTTGTTAATTTATTACTTTTTGCCAGCCTTTGGATGGAAGACAGAGATTGTAATAACTGCAGATGGCCACTGGGAGGTAAATAGGGAAACAGGCGCTTTGCACTTGCTTTAGCCTTTTAATTTTTTAGTCACAAGCCAAAAAGAAAACTGGTAATTGCCTTAGAGAAAGAACTCCATGGTAATAACAACTGCACTTTTGAGAAAACAAGAAGAAAGGAGATCCTCGATTGTGCTGCTTGTTGATTTGTACCCGTAATCTAAATTACTAACCTGCAGTTTTGATAAACTTCAAGTTCTCCGAATTTTATTGATAATTTGACAATAATACAAGAATAGGTATAGCAGTGTTTTGCTTTTCTGCTTTTATCGATTCAAACAAGATATATTTCTTTCAAAATATTCGTCGGGTTAATATCAAAAATTTTCCTAATGTACAGGGTTTTTCCTTACAGGCTTTTAAATGTATTATTTGAAAGAATACAAAAAAAGGTTTATATAAAAGTTTTTAGATTTTTACGAAGATTTTAGATATGACATTTAAAAAAAACTGACTATCGGAAAAAAGGAAAATCAACAATATTTAAAATTGAATACCCTATATTTTATTTAAAATTTAAAATCTCCTCGTTTTCCTCTTTTCAAAAATATATTGTTTGTCTATGTTTCGATAAGAGCTCTCTGTAATAATTCGACTTTAAACTGTTATTTTAATTGCAATACAGCATTTCTTCTTTGGTCAAGCAAGCCCTGAAAGCCAAACAGAATTTGATGAATGTCGGATCCTCCTTAGCCGTGGATGTCGACGGATAACATAACCCCAATATTTTATTGACCTTGATTAATTTTATACAGGCATACAATAAATTTTAACTTATTTTTGTTCAGCTAGTTCCTTTGTCTACCTTCCCGCAAGGACTTGCTTTGGTTTCTCATAGTTTATTATTATCTTTATTCCTACATCATCAGGAAACCGGCCATAAAATAAATTTCGATGGGTGTAGGGAGATTGCCAATATAAAACATTAGAATAATCCGAGAAGCCATAGACGTTGAAAAACAAGGTGATTTGAATGCGAATCATTAAAATATAGAACATTATAACACCAGAATAATCCGAAAACATAAAGAAGCCATAGAAATTGAAAAACAAGGTGATTTGAATAAAAGGGACGAATCACGGGCACTTGTAGTTACGGAAAACACATTATATATATATATATATATATATATATATATATATATATATATATATATACATTCATACATACATCCATACATACATACATACATCCATACATTCATACATACATACATACATACGTACATACATACACACATACATACATACATACAGACACTTGTAGTTACGACACAACAGAGGTACTTCAAGTGACCGTAAATGACGCAATGCGCCGAAGGAGCGACTGGCTCCGTGCAAGCGGACTACAACTGGCGGTAGGTAAGACGCAGGCTGTACTCATAACGGATAGAAGAAGTTTCGTATCACCGATCTCTGGAGAGAGAGAGAGAGAATACCGTGGAAGGAATCCGTAAAATACCTGGGAGTGCAACTGGACAAAGGGTTGAGGTACTCCGAGCACATAAGAATGCTAACAGAGAAAGCAGCAAAGACTGCATCAGCGCTGTCACGTCTAATGCCTAATGTGGGAGGACCCAGGGAATGGAAAAGGAGACTTTTGTGTAGCGTAATCCACTCTAAAATCTTATATGGATCCGAGATATGGACTGCAGCCGTAAATACGGTGGAGATAAGAAAGAAACTTCTAAGTCTGCAAAGGCGAAGCGCTTTAAGGGTTATATCGGCATATCGCACAGTATCGGAAGCAGCAACAAGTGCTAGCTAGCGTACCACCGATCGATCTACTCGTTCGAGAGAGACAGGAATTTTACCTGGAGGGTAAGGACATTATGGACGCACAAAGAAGACAGGACGTCAAGAAAAGGGCACGAGAGAGACTTTATAGACTATAGGACACCGAGTTGTCAGGTCGTTAGACCCACACATTGATCCCCGATTTCAACGAATATCTTAAACGGTTTAAAAAAAGAGAAGAAGATACATGCCTCTATTGCGGACATGCCCCGGATAATGCACAGCACACCATTTTCGAGTGCCTGGCGGGGGAAGCACGAAGAGCCTACATTAGCAGAGCTATAGGTGTACAAATTACACCTGAAAATATTATCGATTGCATACATACATACTGGAAACCGAGGAACAATGGTCGATAGTGACACAATATATAATCGAGACAAAGAAACATAAGAGAACTATGGAACAAAGAGAGACAGGCAACCAAAGAGAACAACAGCTTCTGAACCCCTAATCTCGTAAGAGGACGGGGGACGTAAGGAAGGCTATGTAAGAGCCCATCCCGAAGTAATATACATACATACATACATACGTACATACATACATACATACATACATACATACATACAGACTACATACATACGTACATACATACATAGCTACATACATACATACAAACATACATACGTACATACACACATACATACATACATAGACATACATACATACATACATACATACATACATACATACGTACATACATACAACATACATACGTACATACGTACATAGATACATACATACATACATACATACATACATACATAGACATACATACATACATACATCTGCTTTTATCGATTCAAACAAGATATATTTCTTTCAAAATATTCGTAGGGTTAATATCAAAAATTTTCCTGATATACAGGGTTTTTCCTTACAAGCTTTTAAATGTATTATTTGAAAGAATACAAAAAAAGGTTTATATAAAAGTTTTTAGATTTTTACGAAGATTTTAGATATGACATTTAAAAAAATCTGACTATCGAAAAAAAGGAAAATCAACAATATTTAAAATTGAATACCCTATATTTTATTTAAAATCTCCTCGTTTTCCTCTTTTCAAAAATATATTGTTTGTCTATGTTTGGATAAGAGCTCTCTGTAATAATTCGACTTTAAACTTTTATTTTAATTGCAATAGAGCATTTCTTCTTTGGTCAAGCAAGCCCTGAAAGCCAAACAGAATTTGATGAATGTCGGATCTTCCTTAGCCGTGGATGACGACGGATAACATAACCCCAATATTTTATTGACCTTGATTAATTTTATACAGGCATACAATAAATTGTAACATATTTTTGTTCAGCTAGTTCCTTTGTCTACCTTCCCGCAAAAAATGGCGGCCTAGTGAAATGTAAAAAAAAATATTCCTTAAAAGCTACTACAATTTACTTAGAATTTTGCACAAAAATAATGTTTTATTAGGAATGAACTCGTAAAATTTTAGCATGAATCCAAGTGGTGAATTAAAATGGGGTCATAGTAATTCAAAAATTAGCCTGACTAACTACTACTGAGAGAAAAATTCGGCGACAATTGGATAAGTA
Source organism: Kuschelorhynchus macadamiae (assembly GCA_030620095.1). Lineage (NCBI taxonomy): Eukaryota > Metazoa > Arthropoda > Insecta > Coleoptera > Curculionidae > Kuschelorhynchus > Kuschelorhynchus macadamiae. Next base: position 677,853 of record JAUTXW010000286.1, read on the forward strand.
CAAATGGGCCAGACAGATCCTGCAGATAGAGGAAATAACTCCAAGGTAGACGGAAAACATTTTACAAGAGTTTTATTACAGAATTCGTATGTGCCATGAAGTTAATGGACAACGTTTTGAAGACCTTGTCTATGGATGGCATTTTTTCTTGGTTTTTTATTATTTAAATTAGTGTTTTGTGGCGTAATGACAGTTGAAGCTACTCAGTAGTGTCCTTAATAAATACCTATTTAAGTAGACCGGCAATATTTCTTATAGTAAATAATAAACAATGATTAGTTATACAATGTGTGAAAACATCAAAAAATGGTCATTTTGAAATAACTTTTTGTAGGTTATTTATATTTATAAGTTTAACTAATTTTTCGTTTTTACTCAATTTACATTGCTGCCAAGAACAAAATACGCTTAGCCTTACAGAAAACATATCATAGGCATTTTATTCCTTTTTAATATGTTAAGAACTCACAGGGGCGTGTGGTGAAATTTTAAGAAAGGGAAACAATTTTTAGAAACTTACTTATTTGTAATGTAATTCGATTCTTAGATCATTTTTTGCAAATTCGTCAATGACGTCATCATAAAAACGTCGATGCTCCTACATATTTTGGAGAAGTTTATTTTCAATGGACAACAGCGATGTATGCGAAGGTCTCTCCTGCCCCGTTGAATTTCTCACGAAACTTTTTTATACGTTTAAGTGTTGAAAAATTGCGTTCTACTGATGAACTTGTATTGTCAATACTAATTCACACAATTTCGACACTTCGGTGTAGGCATCTTCCAGCTCCTTGTCTTTTAAAAATTGCATTAGTTCCTTAGAAAAGTTTTTCTTTAAATGCATCAAAACTCAGAGCTCGACGAATTTAAAATCATTTAAACCGTTAAATCTATAGTTTATTTGTTGCTAAATTTGACCGATTATTTCATAATAGAGGCGTCGTCCGTATGATGTTTGAACATCTCCGACCTTGACTGTTCGAAGACGCTTGGCTTGTGGCTCTACACTAAACGTCATCGTCTTCTCCCAAAATAGGTCAAAGTCGTCTCTTTTTTGGCTTAACATGGACTTAAAATCATTCACTTTTTTTAAGCAAAAAGCAATACCGTTTGTTTTAGTTTGTAATATATTAAAAACATTGTCCGAGAATGGAAATATGTTCAACAAATAATTAAAATTAAAATCTCGTTTCAAACAGTCCAAAAACCCCCTCGAACTATGTATTGCTTCTGACTTCCACGTTTCATTATTTTCTATTATATTCTCAAATAGTTCAACCTAGTAGGAGCTACTAAGTGGATAATGGAGTCCAAAGCTTGTGTACGTTTCGTTGACTTGGAAAAAAAAGCAGCCATGCCACTTACAGTAACGAAAAATACTTTACACTCTTTAATTTGATTGATGGACTGGGATAAAACTAAATTTAATTTATGAACAAAACAATGGACAAACACAGCACTTGGGAAAGTTTCTCGAACTTTAGCTTGCAGGCCCCCTAATTGTCTTGCCATCACTGCAGCTCCATCATAGCTTTAAGCAACTAATTTTTTCTCTCCACTAATTTCTTTAGTTACGTTATAAACTACGGTATATAATGCATCTGCTGTACGATTTTCAGACACATTCTTAAAACCTAAAAATCGTTCTTGAATACTTCCGTCTGTTTTAACGTAGCGTATTACTATAGATAATTGGCTAAAATTAGTGATATGTTGTTTCGTCCAGAATAATAGTTGCACCAGCCGAAATTAAATCATTCTGGATTCGATTCGACGTTCCTCGAAAAAGGCTAGACTGCTCTAAATGATTTTTTAAGCAGTCGTCATATTTAGCCATTAAACTAAGTAAATCTTGAAAATTTCCTCTATTTGAAAAAACCCTTGTTTCGTCATGACCTCTAAGTCCCAATTCGTGCTGTCCGAGAAAACAAACAACATCGATAAGTCTTCTTAATATTTGCCTATTTTTTATCGACTAGTTCATTGTGTTGGCGGTGACTAATTTCCAACTGTTTATTAAGGGTGTGTTCAATTCTGGTTTTGCCGAAGACTTTTTGTTTTACAGCGGTCTGCAAATGCGCTTTGTACATAATGTGTCTTTTTACAGCTTTATGGAAATTGTTTAAATCGGAAAAACCAGTTTTATTCCAGAGACCATTTTCAAAAGTAACATAACACAAAATAATTTACTTATATTTTCAGACCCTGTTAGCCATTTAAATTGATGGTATTGTTTTTCCGGATAAAAATGTTTAATACAGTTTTTCATTTTTGTGGTTAAATTTTTCATAGGCGGTTTTGCCCTTCCTTTGGACATTATTTGAAGCTTATCAACGAAGTTTAATGTTGAAAATCCCTTTATTATTAAGACACACACCACACATTCATACGCCCTTTTCCTACTAAATTCTCCAACATTTTCAACGTTACTACAAAGAACCTACTAGCTTCCGCCCCTACTTAAAGCAGGCGACTGAAATGCAAAAATTGCAAACAGCCGGTAGAAAGTTCAATAACCTCTGGCTCGATTCACAGGAAATCAAGCATACAGGACTTTGCTACAGAGAAGCTAGCGGCCCGCATAGGTTCTGTTCGATTTCTATTGTGGCTCGGTCGGAGTCAAGGCCGCATTTATTATGGGCTTGATAATTAAGATAATATTTTAGCATTTTTAATATAAATTAAATTTTAGAAGATGTTTTTGGGGAAGCACTGCTTCCCTTTCTTCCATGGACTGCACGCCCGTGAGAACTCAATTTAGTATCATGTGCAATTCAAAAACCCAGTCCTTCTTTAGTACCTATATTTGATGACCGCAAAACTTTAAATACACCATTTGCAAAAACAGTTTTGAGCAGTACGTTTTGCAAATTCTAATAGCTTGTTTTTTTTTATTCGTACATTGAACAAAACAATAATTCTGAACTAAAGTACCTACGTTAAAAATTAGTTTCTTTATTTCACAGCCACCTTGGATCAGAAATTTACTATTTGTCATTTATCAGCCTAAGCGTTAAAAAGATAACTGCACAGTGCAATTGGAAATATCTCGAAAAGTACGAGTATACCTACTGAATGTAGGTTTATAGGTCGTCCCGTTAAAATAAAACGAGAAAATATCTTTTGAAAGTGATTTTTCATTACGTTTCCGGGTATACCCGAAGTATTCTAATTGTCACATTAGATGCAATGAGTTGCATAACAAGCACTATTTACGGTATAAAATTGGAACTATCTTTATTTGTTTTTCCAAAAAACGGGATTATTCATTAAAATTTTTAGTTTCATCCGCCGAAAACTATCAGGAATTGACGTAGAGTATGAAACATGTTTTATGTTTAGAATCTAGCACATAATTCAAAAATAAATCAATATACAGGGTGTTCCATTTAAAATATTAAAGTTGATATCATTTCCGGCTAAACCGGAAACGACAGTCAACAGATGTTTATACTGCGAAAATCTTAGTCATAAGTAATCATATATCACTGTGAGATTTCATGTTAATAGTACTTATCTTAAAAAAGTTACAACCTTGTTAGTAATTTCGTGGTCACCCGGTATACATTCAAGTCACACGGTGTCAAAAGGATGGTCAAACGACAATAATTATAGAAAGGAGCTTAAAAAGCCCATATCAAAACGGCAGTGCTTAATTATTGTATAGGGTATCCGAATTTCGATGGTTTTTCCTAGCCCTCTTCGTTTTTGAGATACAAGTGAAATTGAAAATTTTGCGTTTTGAGGTACCCCTCGTATCTCGATGGGCTGGCAACTTACCGAAAAGGTGAAAACTAACTTCGATAGAGTTTTTTTGCGTAGAATCCAGTGGAGTAGTCAGTTTTTGGTTAGCTACTATCGTTTTCGAGGTATAGATTAAAGTTGGGTTTTTTTTAAATGGGATACCCTGTATATTATTTAATATTTGGTTTCGGCTCATTTTTAGTGTCTCAAAAATATATAACACTTGATATTTATTTCAATCCGGTATCGACAATAAAGTCAATTTAAAGAAATTTTAATCTGTTTTTCTAGTAGGCCATGAAAATTGTGTGTTAATTTTCTAAATCTGAATTATCTGTACCAAAGTTTGTTATAATATCATTATTAAACAATAAATCAGTTAACAAAGATTCATACTATTTAATTTTTACGCTAATGAAACACACAAACATCTAAGAAATCTACTAAAAACACATATTATAAACTAAAAACATATACATATGACGATAATTTAAGTATTTTTCTAGTATTGACAATAAAATTGTATTCTGTCAAATACTTACTATTGACTAAATTACAAAAAAGGCTATGCAGGGTGTAGAAATTACAGATACTGTTCGAACTGTTCCCCATTATACCTTATACACATATCACACATCTTTCTTATTCTACTTAGTGCGTTAAGCATAATCATTTGGGTAGCTTGTAAATATCAAGGCTCTTCTTGTGTCGTTTTGTATATCTTTGATCGTGTGGTGTTGCCTTTGGTAGATGATACTTTCAAGATATCCCCATAGAAAAAAGTCTAGGACCGACAAATCTGGCGATCTAGGCAGCCATCTTACAGCCCCATTTGTACCAATCCAGCGACCTGGAAATTCATTTTCTTAAAAGGTACTAACAGTCCGTGCATTATGAGTAGGGACACCATCTTGCTGAAGAAAAATATTTTGCAATTGTGCCTAAGGAATATTATCTAATAAATCAGAAAGCATATTTTCCAGTATCTCTAGGTACCGGTTTCCAGTAAGTCTACCGTTATAAATGACATACCTTATTCTGGTGCCAAGGATAAAGCAGGACACTCTAAATCCAAACCTGCCTTGTTGTTCGCGTGGAAATATAACGTGTTCATTTTCTTTGGACCAGTATCTATTATTGTGTCGATTTAGAATATCTGCACTTGAGATATATGCCTCGTCAGACCATATAAACCTTCTTTCAAAATTTATTTCAGTATTAGTCATATGAATGTACCAATTGCGGAAATCTATTCGACGCTGTGCATCTCCCGGGTGCAAATGGTGCACTAACTTAAACTTTAATATTTATTTTAATATTTATATGGCTTGAAATGGTATTTTTTTAGAAGAGTCTGCACTGTTGACTTAGGTACTCCCACTTTATCCTCGACTTTTTGACAGGAAGTTGACGGATTGATTGCAACGGCAGCTAAAACATTAATCTCTTCAGTTTCTCGATTTTCTTTGTAATATGATTTCGGTCGCGGTACTTTGAATGATCCGTGATTGATCAGGTTGACTTTTATTCTTGAAAATGGTCTCTATCGGGCTGTTTTCGTTCTGGGTATCTATAAGGAATAAATGCTTATTTACAGATATATAGAGTATAGAACGACATATTCAAAATAAATGAAATTGAAATATTTTATTATCCAGGGCGATGTAAAAAATGTTTCTTCTTATCACTTATCAACAAAACTGCTGTTCTACTTTTCAAATACTTTAATTATAATTATTTTTATTGGAAATTTAGTGTCATCATATCTTTCATGTTACAGACTTGCAGACAGCAAATTTTGGACACAGTTGTAACCTATTAGGAACGATAGGCATAATTTGAAATATTAATATTATTATTCTGGAAAAAAAGTGACAAAACTAAAGTTTTATTATTATCTATACTTTTGTTTTTCAAAAATACTGAGAGTCCTTTTACATCGGCTATCACTAGTTCCGAAAAGCCCTGGTTTAAGAAGCAAAGTTATTTTGTTTACTTAGTATTACTCTTGTCACTTACCGGATTAGATACATCTCTGACGCTTTATGCGGATTTCCCTGGCACTGGCACATAAAACAAACAAGCATGTCGTATTTCTCCAAGTTTTCGAAATTCGCAGCCTTTTGATATTTAATAAATGGACAAAGGCAATATTTGAATAAAATAATTTAACAATGACAAATGTCAATTAGTTTCTACAATGGCTCAACAGAATCTATATATTCTTTTGTTTAATCAAGTCATAGCCGCCTTATTTTATTTAAAATCTTGGGTATTTCTAAGGGATAAATTAAACAGTTGTAAGTAAGTATTTTCAAACAACACAATTGTCAACATTAGAAAAGTATTAAATCCAACGTCATTTGTTGTAAATAACACATTTGTAGTGTATAAGTATATATTTTTTTATTAGATTTCCTAAGTATTTGTGTTAGTTGTGTTGTCCAGGGTAAATACTAAATAGTAGGTATGTATCTTTGTTTATTGATTTATTGTTTAATTATGATATTATAACAAACTTTGGTACAGATAATTCAGATTTAGAAAATTAATGCACATTTTTCACGGCCTACTAGAAAAACAGATTAAAATTTCTTTAAATTGACTTTATTGTCGATACCGGATTGAAATAAATATCAAGTGTTATATATTCTTGAGAAACTAAAAATGAGCTGAAACCAAATATTAAAAAATATACAGGGTATCCCATTTAAAAAAAACCCAACTTTAGTCTATACCTCGAAAACGATAGTATCTAACCAAAAACTGACTACGCCACTGGATTCTACGCAAAAAACTCTATCGATGTTAGTTTTCACCTTTTCGGTAAGTTGCCAGGCCATCGAGATACGAAAGGTACCTGAAAACACAAAATTTTCAATTTCACCCTGTATCTCAAAAACGAAAAGGGCTAGGAAAAATTTGTTTATGGCTTCTTTGGTTTCACAAAAAAGTAGCACGGTGTTGCGAAAACCGCATCTCTCTATCTTCAGTAATAAGGGAGACACCCCGCAAAACCATCGAAATTCGGATACCCTGAACATGCAGGTGGAGAACGTGGCTTTGTTCCTAATGGTTTATTAATTTTTAAGTCAGGTATTTTATTAATGTACATAATATCATTAATATTAATATTATCAAATTTGATTTGATAATATTAATATCGAAAAAATGTATATGCTCGAAAACGGCTGTAACTGTAACGATTTTCTTTAAGTTTCCTACATGTTTACCATTTACTAAGACACACACTATGTACTAACTTGTCTTTCTAGGAAAAGTCAGATAAAGCCACTTTACTGGTGAAAAAAAAATTAAAAATCGATTTTCACACATGTCCGTAGACCGACTTCTAAAAACCGAAAAGTCTCACCCATACAAAATAACTTTGGTGCAAAAATTCTCTGAGGAGGATCACGACAGGCCCTTGGAATTTTGTGGAATCATGATGCAACGTTGCAATATCAATTTAAATTTTATTAATAAAATTATTTTTTCTGACGAAGCAACTTTTTTAATGGAAAATTTAACAGGCATAATTATTGTCCACATTGGGTCAGGGAATATCCACACAGAATACGTGAAATTCATACCCAATTTCTCCAAAAGATAAATATTTGGTGTTGTATAAAGGATGCAAAAATAATCGGTCCCTTCTTCGTAGAAAACACATTAACTGGAGAAAGATATTTAAATATTTTAATGATCGAAATTGTTCCAGGTATTGCATACATATTTCCGAATACCCGTAAGTTTGTTGCTTTACCTGCTGTATTAGGTATATAAACCTGATTTTTTTTAGGTAATAGTGCACCAAATGATGAAATATGCTTTCAGCTGGATGATGCTCTACTGCATTTTGCTTCGAACGTTCAGGAATATTTAGACAATGTTTTTTTTGGAAGATGGATTGGATGTAGTGGTACAATAGAGGTGGTAGTAGGTGGCCCCTACCTCGATCTCCGAACTTGACGCCCCTCGACTACTTTATGTGGGGACACCTTAAAAAAATGTTATGTATAAAATTAAGCCCAATGATCTCGAACATTTAAAGAAGCGAATAGAAATCGAATGTGGACGAATCGAAAAGGCTGGCATTCTTTTTAATGTATTAAATCTTTTCCCACAATATTTTACCTACTGTCAGGAAGTAAATGGACAACAGTTTAAACACCTTACTTAGTATCATTAATTTATTATTTGTTGTATTAGGTATTTCTTTTTCGTATTGTATTTTTCCGTTGTTTTTTTACAATACTACTTGAGACGCTGTTTTCTCTGCTAGTGTTTTGAAGGCAAGATGAGGGATTATTGTGCTTTCCGGTCTGCCAGAACGTACGTCTTTTACCTTTCCAGGTTCACGAATTTTTTTTGTTAATTTTGCTTACGGTAGATTTAGTTATTGGAATTCTGTTAGGATCTTTGTCATTAAAAATATTACAAACATCTTGCAGGTTTCGCATTCTTTCCCCATAACCCAGTATAATTAAAATTTCAATTCTTTATGTTTCATATACGATCCATTTTTGTAAGTTAGCCAAACTGACATTGTTAAACATATCAGGTAAACTTTTGTGTGCAGGTATTTTAATAAAAGGTAATACATTAAATTGTGGATATTATTTTCGCAAAAACTGTTGACTTTCATAAAAAGTGCTCTTAATAAAAAATATTGAGAATCTTACGCAGATTTTAAAAAGAAATATAAAATATGTTCCATTAAAAAAAGTAATTTTCCCTTTTTAACAGAAAAAAGGGTAAACTTTGCAGCAATGTGGTATTCGCCAATGGATCCGGCATACCTGAGATATTTCGCCGTTTCTTTACTTTTGTTGCACGCTGTATGTGTCCCACAATAGGCGCTATGTCACAGTTACAAGAAAAAATAATATAAGTTTATCCTATCCGAACTTGAATATAATGTGAAAGTTATTCGAAAACAATTTTCGCACTATTTGACATAATTTAACTCTCCTTAAGTGCATAGTTTTTATGTTTCGGGGGATCGTAACCATCGCAAGTATTCTTTTCACTTTACTTAATAGTGGATTGTTGGAACAAATTTTGCGCGTTTCGAAATACATATAGAATATATTATTAATGATATTACGAAAGTGGCCCCTTAACAAGATATATAAAACCAAAACCTCTTTTCTCTAGAGTCCACGGCAAAGAAAAACAAAAGGGCTTACTAATAAAAACTATTTAATTTTTCAAAAAAAAATATTTATAAAACAACATTTTTGTAAAGGCACATGGCTGACTATAAGTATCTTGGATACAAAAATACGTCTGTAAACATCAATGGCACCAACGAAAATAGCTTCCTGTACAGTACATCAAGCATTAAAAAACGAACATCCTACGTAAAAATATCAAAAAACAGTAGCAGGATATTACCAGAAACGATTATGTATATATTTTTTTATAATAAACTAATATAATAAAAAGCAAAGCATGCTTGGATATGTATTCACCTCATATTTTTTTGGCGCTATATATATATATATATATATATATATATATATATATATATATATATATATATATATATATATATATATATATATATATATATATATATATATATATATATATATATATATATATATATACAGGGTGGGCCAATCAAAACGAAACAAGGCCGATATTTCATATACCGTACCAAAAATACGATTTCTCATTATTGTTCGATGAAGGAAAGGTTGAAATCCATTGATTTTTATCTCGTCGACTATCTAAGTCTTTTATGCATACTTTAAACTGTCACTTCAATACACCTCAGGGGTGAGCTTCAACCCTTAAATTAAATGGGATTAAACTTCATGCGATACCTCGTTTTAATGGTCATCCAATTCTCTTTGTAACAGATCTAATATAAAAATAAGGAAATGTTTTTTACATTTATCACTTAACTAGTAAGTACTAGTCTTTTTACCATTGGTCAATTCGTTTTTGTGCTGTTTCTGTAAAATTTTATAAATATTGCAGTTGTTTATTTTCTTTTGAAGTAGAGGCTAAAGAGTATTCATATTTAATTTATTTAAATTTAGTACCTCGTAGGGTTTTGTCTGTGACTATTTATAACTTTATTTGGATCTAAAATGGTTTATTCTACTGCAGAAAGAGTATCGCTGACTGAACTCTATTATGAAAATGGTAGATGTATTAATATTGTAGCACAGGAACTAGTAGCAAATTTTAGGAAACAGGATCAGTGGCAATGATAGTGGGAAAAGCAGTGGAGCTTGCTATTTGGGGCCACGTCAATATAGAGCTTACATTAAGCACCAGGCAACTAACTTTAGTGTGTGGCATATCTGGTACAAGTATTTGCATTTGCATTTCACCCCTACAAATTCATTTTGTACAACAATTAAACGAAGATGATTTTGGCAGACGTTTGGAATTTTGCGAGATTATAAGTGAACGAATAATAATCCGAATTTGTTTTTCTGAGGAGTGTCGATATCGGTCTGACAAAAATCGCATTTATTCCAAGAGGTTCACACTCAACATCCTAATAATAATTGTCTGGATTGGAATTTATGCGATTGTTTAATTGGTCCTTTTTTTCTTCCAGGAAATTTAAATGGAGAAATGTATCTGCAATTATTAGAAAAAAAAATAACAATTACAATGCCAATGAATTGTCATTTCAACAAGATGGTGCACTTCCTCATTATACCCTTGCTGTTCGTGAATATTCAAATCGGACGTATCCTGGTAGATCGATCGGCCTAAGAGGAGCAATAAAATAGCCTGCAAGATCACCTGATTTATCCCCCTTAGATTTTTTCTACGGAGTCACCTAAAAAGTAACAGTTATAAGACTCAGCCACAGTCATTTAATGAAATGCTTCATAATGTCCGTGACCATTTTGAACAAAATCTCTTTTATTGTATGAATGGCCAGGCCAACACTTTCAGCACTTTTTATCATGAACAATGAATAAACAAACTTTGTAAACCTAAACCATACCCATACCGTCGAGCTAAGCTCAAAAAGAATTATTTTTCCAGAAAAAAAATGTCATTATATAAAATTGACCTAAAAAAAATAGATAAAAATTTATAATTTTATCAGTGTTGACTTATTAACAACTTAACTACCTACTTAATTTTTAAAAAATTGCTAGACCTTGAAAAGAGAATTTAATGACTTTTGAAATGAGCTATCACTCGACCTCTAGTCCCATTAACTATTTTAAGGGTTGCAGCTTACCCCTGTGAGAGGATAAAATGACAGGGTTGAAAATAAGCGAAAAAAATTTTTCTCGATACAAAAATCAAAATCAATTTTTTTTTCACTGAGCAATGTTTTTTTTTATTGATCTACCCTTATTTTTTCAAAACGGCAAGGTTGGTGATTTGGAGAAAATGTTTTCCCCGGGAAATAAAAATCGACGGGTCTGAGCGATTTTTTTTTTTAAACGAATATGTTAAATATCGGCCTTGTTTTGTTTTGATTGGCCCACCCTATATAGGGTCAAGTGGGGTAATTGTAAAAACGGGGTAATTGTAAATGGACTTATTTTTAAATATTGGCGCGAATATTTTGTGAAGTTGAACACACTGATTTTTACTGTCAACTGTTGTTAACATTGTTCAATGTCAGTTTGGATTCAACCTGTTGTGATACGATGTCTAGCGCCGGTGTTTCTTTGAAGTGCGGAAAATATTGAAATTTTGTTTGGTAATAAAAAATTGTATCCTACTTTTTTGCATATGTGAATGAACTGAATCTCCTTGAATGAATTTTAAACGGTAAGTAGAATACAAAAGTGTTAAATGAAGTGAAATAACAGGTCAATATTTATGTTTTTTCTTTGTTGTTGAACATTTACAATTACCCCCACAAGCCAATGCTGGGGGGTAATTGTAAAAATAAAATAGGGGTAAATGTAAAAATTATATTTTTTGGAACTTTACCTAGTCGTACCTAAATTAATACCCAATTTTGTGTATTATTTGTATTTATTTATAGTGTATTGTGTAAGTGATGACCAATCATCTTTACATGAAGATGGGTACCTAATACTTTTTAGTGTCAATAATCATTACAAAGTTTTTTTAAATGTTTTCAAGTTGTTTTTTTTCTATATTTCTTTTAGATATGCCTCGGAAGTACGTGAGAAAAACTCAAGGGCCCCAATATACTCGAGAAGAATTGAGAAGAGCCGTGGAAGATGTCGTCAATAAAAACAAAACCTACCAGGAAGCAGAAGATTTTTATGGCGTGCCTAAAGCCAGTATATTTCATAGAATCAAAGGACGTTCGATTCCTGTAGATAAAATAGGCGCTGGTCGTCCCCGTGTTTTGTCAGATGAAGTGTTTGTGCATCAAAGCCCGTGCTAGAATGGGATATCCATGTGATAGGGAAGAAGTAAAAAACATCGTCGCCGAGTTTGTGCAAGCTGCCCAGATTAAAAATCCTTTTACTGAAGGTCAACCAGGAAATGACTGGTATTATGGATTTATGCGTAGGCATTCGTCCCTTTCCCTCAAGAAACCAGAGTTGTTGGAAAATGTGAGAAAATCTGCAAGGGATCCAGAGGTCGTGTACGACTTTTATAATGAGCTCAAACAGCTTATCACTGATTGTGGACTAGAAGATACAAGTTCTTTTATATTTAATGCGGATGAAAGCGGTTTTACCACCGATCCACAAAGACTAAAAGCATTGGGTGAAAAAGGGAAAAGTAAGTTAGTGATAAAATTGAATTGTATAAAAATGGTCTTTCCATTCCTAATTTTTATTTTGGTCTACCCAATAATCAATATGAATTCAATATTTTTTTCACAGGTTTAGTTCGAGTAACAGGAGGTTCAGGTAGAACATCAATTTCTGTTTTAGCAACAGTATGTGCAGATGGATCTTTCTTGCCACCTTTCATTCTATTCAAGGGAGTAGCTGTCCAACCCAGATGGATATCTGAGAAGGCATATCCTGGAACACTCTATACCACATCATCAAATGGATGGATGGAGGAACCCCAGTTCTTCGAATGGTTTTCAAATGCGTTTGTCGAAGAAGTAAGAAAAAAACGGGAAACATTGAAAATGCCCGATCAGACTGCTCTTTTAATGTATGACGGGCATTCCTCTCACATTAGTTATCGCATTGTGAAAATGGCTATGGATAATAACATTCAGCTCTATAAATTTCCCAGCCATCTTACTGATACAATTCAACCATTAGATAAATGCATTTTCGGACCAATAAAAACTGCTTGGACAAAGAAATTAATCGCCTTTACTAAACAACAGATTGGAAAAACTGACGCTAGATTATCTAAATCCAAGTTTGTAGAACTTTTGGGATTGGTCTGGAAAGAATCTATGAACCCTGATATTATTCGAAAAGCATTCACATCAACAGGCACTTTTCCAGTTGATTCTAGCAAATTTCCAGAGTCCCACTTTAATCCAATTGACTTAAGGAAATTTAGAGAAAAGCACAATACTAAATTTTGTGAACAAGATAAAACACAGTCAATCGTAATTGAAAATATCAACGTTCCTGACACTAATCAACTGAAAAATATGCAGTTAGATTGCAACAATCCTGAAAGTCTTCTAGGTACTAGCAGTACAAGTTTAAATGATTCGAATGTGGAACAAGTGACTGCAAATGTTTCTTCAACTGGTACTGTTTCTATCGTTGAAAGTCTTCCAAGTACTAGCAGCATGACTTTGATTGATTCAAATGTGGGACAAGTGACTGCAAATGGTTCATCAACTGTTTCTCTCACTAAATGTCAAGGAAAGAAAAAATCACCTGTAAAGACTCCAAGCAAAATAATAGAGCTCTTTTGCGAAACCATTAATGGAAAAAATGAAAAGATAGAGACAGTTAAGAGAAAAATAACAGTGCCTAGATTGAAAGTTGTCAAATATGGCGAAGTACTCACAAACGAGAAAATACTCGAGAAGATGGCAATAACTGAACAAAAAAAAGAAAGAGAAAGAAACGAAGAAATTAAGTAAAGTTCAAAAACCAAAAAAGGAGCAAGCTAAAGAACGAGGCAAGGAAAAAAAGAAAAAGACAGTTTACTTGGAAAGCGATTCTGAAAATGAAGATACCGTGTATTCCGAAAGAGAATCGGACGACTCTGATTTTCTTCAGTCGTGTATACAGGAAAATACAAAAGAAGTTGACTATGAGGAACCAAACTGGACAAAGTTGAAACCTGGATTGTTTTTGCTAGTGGATTTCTTAGGAGGTCCAAGAAAAACAAATCATTTTAAATATGTTGCTTGCATTGAAAATATTGACCAGGAAGATGGAGAAATTTTAGTAAATTGTTTTAAAAGAGTAAATATTTATTCCACCAGGTTCACTACATTAGATGAACCAACAACAAGCATCGAATTTAGTTCAATCATAGCAATTCTACCTGATCCAAAAATGAAGTTGGAAATGCGAAAATTAGTTTATATTTTCCCAGGTTCTGTTAGTGTATTTGAGAAAAATTAATAATTATGTAGTATAGTGACCACCTAAGGTTATTATATTTTTGTGTTACTTAGGTATTATAGGTATTACTCTGTATATTCGACTAGAATAAGAAAAATATTTTGTTACTTGTTTTTTTAATATATTTCCTGTATTTTTCCAATAAAAGTGTTTGTGTGCCTATGTTTTTTTGTTTTTTGGGGTAATTGTAAAAAAATATATGGTTTATCAAATTTTATTGGAAATCTTAGCAAAAAGTAGTTCCTTGTCATTTTGTTTACAAATACCCCAGTTTTAAATGTATTCTCTCTTATATCAGCCCAGTATTTTATTTACATTAACCCCGAAACGCAGGGGAAATTGTAAATAAAAGAGGGTAATTGTTAATGATTAATATTTTTGAAAAAAAAAAGAAAATCTCACAATTTTAATTATCCTACCATTTCTACAGGTTGCTAGAAACATAATAAAAATGTTTTGACAAAGACATTATAATATTAAATTCAAAAAAAATTTGTTTGATTTGAAAAGTGTCTTATTTTATTTACAATTGCCCCACTTGACCCTATATATATATATATATATATATATATATATATATATATATATATATATATATATATATATATATATATATATATATATATATATATATATATATATATTTATATATATTATTTTATAATAAACGAATCTAATTTAAAATAAAGCAAACTTGGATATGCTTTTACTTCATATTTGTTTTGGAGCTTTTATAAATTTTAATTATAAAGTGACACAAAATCATTAAAATTATGAATTCCGTATATATTAGTTCATATATATATATATATATATATATATATATATATATATATATATATATATATATATATATATACCTGATGTACTTAACAAAAACAACAAATAATTTTATATCGTTGAAATTAAGTTTCATAACATGGGTAAAAAAGTCATATACCGTAAAAAATTACCTACATTACATTACAATATATTGGAAGAACATTTACAACTATAACTGACAAATCACATTATGCAATTAACAGGCATTCCAAATATTTTGGGGATCAAAGCTCACACATACTTGCAAAGTAAATATATTTTATTAATTTCAAACTAATGATTGAATGTTAAACTTGAGAGAAGTCTAGGGACTAGGCATAAAATATATAATTTCTTAGCATATTTGCTATTTAGCTAAATATTGTTTTAACAAGCTTTTGTTGACAATTTGCCTTTTAGGTCCGAAAAAACAAGCAACCGTAAATGACCTTTTCGATATTAAGGTAAATGCTGTGCAACTAATAAAAAACAATACAATAAAAAAATATTTTTTCTATTTAAATAGTGTTGTGATCTAATCTCTAAAATTTTCGGAACAACAAAAATTGATATTGATAAAATATTATATAATTAATACTAAACTATCTCTAAATAATCTGCGTTTTCTTGTAACAAACATAAATATGCTTGCATTAGTATAGGTATATTTATCTTTTTCAAAAAAAAATCCAACAGTTGCACCTTGTAGTTTTGTTGTACCGGGTGTTTCATTAAGAATAGTGTCCTGCTATAACTCAGGAACCGTTGATCACACAATTATGGAAAAAGTATGTTTTTAGGTAAATCGCTGGAAATTATTTTGAGTTCGAAAATGGCCGTTAGGGAGCGTAACAGCAACTCAAAAATGGAAATGCTTATTTTCTCTTGAAATTTCCCAATTAAGGTCTGTCGAAAATATAAGCATTGTATGCTTCAGGCAATTATGCAAATTTTTGTTATTTATCTTTTTTTTTTCTATTTTCAAAAATAAAGTGCTGGAGGAAGGTCAAACTTTTTTTCTTTCAAACGTGTATATCTCTGTTTAGGATAAACCGATTACATTGAACTTGGTGTCTTTTTTGCTCTTCGCATAGAGCTATTAACTATACCGTAATGACGATTTTATTAACGGCCACTAGATGGCGCATTTGAAATAAATAATACGGATTTTCCCAAAAAAATCAAATGTCATGATATGATTTGCCTGCCATAATTTAATCTAAAATTATAAAAGGTATCGAATGGTGAAATAAAAAATACAGGTCTGTATTTAAATTAAAAACGTTGATGATGGTCGCCCGAATCCAAAACGTCGGGTTGAAAAGCTAACCTCACCAATTTGTAAAACATTATTTTTTTCTGTTAATTCAACTAAGCCTACAATTATAGAAAAACCATAGAAGTTATTTTTTCTTTAGTTTTTCTAAAATTGTAGGCTTAGTTGAAATGACAGATGAAAGTAATGTTCACGTCATTATTGTCACTTCTTCTCCTCTACAAACCGGGAAGACGACGTTTCGGTTTTGGGCGACCATCATCAACTTTTTATAATCTTAAATTAAATTATGACAGTCATTTCATGCCATTTGATTTTTTTGAAAAAATCCGTCTTATTTGAAGGATTAGGAAAAAACGCCATGTAGTTACCACTAATAAAATCATTATGATACAGTTAATAGCGTAAAGAGCAAAAAAAATGTTTTTTTCTCCCACCAAGTTCCATGTAATCGGTTCATCCAAAACAGAAATATTAACTTTTTTATATCTAATAACACTATATTATTGAAAATAGAAAAAAAATGATAAACAGCAAAAGATTGCATAATTTCCTGAAGAATACTATGCTTATATTTTCAACAAACCTTAATTAGGAACATTCAAGAGAAAATCCGCATTTCCATTTTTTTGAACCGCTGTTACGCCCCCAAGCGGCCATTTCTCGAACTAGAAAATAATTTCCAGCTATTTCCCTTGGCCGATTTACCATAAATATTTTTAGTCGGAGACCATTCTTAATGGAACACCCGGTACAGTGTCTCGCTTTTCATAAATCGACATTAATATCTCAGTTACTAATAATACGATTTTCTTCAAATTTTGGCGGTAATTGTATGTTGGAAAAATGAAATATTTGGCATAGTAAAATTTTTCATTTATTATTGGCGTGCAGTGTTAGGGGGTAAAAGGATATTAGAACTTATTTTCGATAATTTTTCATATTTAGATTCAGCATCCCCAAAAACCCCTTAATCCATATTCCCGAAATCTCAAAAACTTCATAAATTAGATTTTTTAAAAAATTCTGGTCTATTCAACATAATCACCGTGAGCCACCGTCCAAGACAATACACTTTTCAACAACTCTTCTTAACCGTTTACTCACTTTTCTTAAAGTTTGGCAAGTAATTTCTTGATACGCTTACCTAATCCTCACGCAAAGTTTTTCTCTGTTATGCGGTCGAGTAACATACACTTTACTTTTCAGATACCCTCATAAAAAAGCACAAGGGGTAATGTCAGGCGATCTGGGCGGCCATTATTCTAAAGGGCTACTTATACCTATCCACTTCAAAGGTAAATTTGCATTTACAAAATTTCTATCAGAGAATTATGTGCGGGGCACCATCTAACTGAAAATACAATTTTTCTCTGTATGCAAAAGGCAATTCCATAAAAAATCATTTTGTAAAAATGAAAAAAATTTTCTCCGTTCAGGTTATTCAGGAAAAAGAGGCCAACAATTTGTTCATTTAATATGCCACACCACACATTAACTTTTTTACTGTATTGGTTTTTACAATTAAATACAAAGTTGTCCAATATCTACAATTCTGACTAAACATATCACCCTTCAAACATTCCATTATGTTGTTTTAAAAAAAATCTATCGTTAAGATAGTTACCTTGCAGCTATATTCAAAATTAAAATCGCTGTTTAATGACCATCTAAGACAGTATGCATACATTTTGGCTTAAATGCCCTAATCCTATTACGATTCAAATATCCCCATATTTTATTTTTGGCTAAATTTAGAATTTGGACTGTTCCCAAATTCTGCTAAGATGCGTTCATCGTGTGGATATTGTCAACGATTTAATCTGTATCTTCTTGGTCTTGTCTTGAAATCGGCTCCGGTTCTTGCAAATAATTTGTTAATGTCACTAACGCCGGTGTTGTGCCAAATTGGTTCTAGATCATGATATCGCTGATTAAATATTCGAGCAACCTGAACCGTAGATTTTTCATTATCACCAATTAGGCGGATAATTTCAACTTTTTCTTTAATTAATAAGAATCACTCTCCGATTTCGTGCCATTTTATTAATACACATGACGCTGTTTAACTATTGACAAATTGTACGAATTGCCAAATATCAAACAAAACTTTTGTTTCAAAGCACTATTTGATTGATGAGTACAAGAATAACACTGGTCGGCGTTTTTTCTGAAGCTGAAGTAGAAGTTTTTTAAGATAACGAATTCTTTTTATGTTCTGGTAATTTCAAAACTAATTTGGACACTTAACATTTTTTATTAGAAGGTGGATATGTTGAGAGCCAAGATTTAAAAAAAATGAAATTTTGAGGTCTATTATTAAATATTAAATAAACAAAAAAATAAAAAAGGTTTTAAATAAATTATTTAGTTTCCCCTTAATCAGTTTTTGAAATTTTAAGAATATAGGTTAAGGGGTTTTTGGAAATACTGAATATAAATGTTATAGAAATATTTTTCGAAAATAAGCCCTAATATTCTTTTGCCAAAAAATCGACCCCCTTTTACTCCCAACCGCCAATGATAGATGAACATTTTTCTAACATACAATTACCACACAAATTTGAAGAAAATCGCATTATTAATTACTGAGATATTAAGGTGAATTTATGAAAAACAGGTCACATTGTATACGTTTCATTACAATTGTGAATAACAGATTTTTTTTTGAAACATGAAAAACGTGTTCTACAAAATACATATTAGAGAAGTCTATGTAAATCAAAAAATGCTTACTTAACATTAAATATACTTAAGTACGACCTAATTATTAAAATTAAAAGTAAATAATACAAAGCATAACACAGATAAATTTATAGCACATATAAAGTCTTCCCAGAAAAATATCAGGTACTGAGAAGATAAAAATGCGTTGGTAAGGCATGATTTATCATTTATATTTGCCAGATAAAAATGATAATACTACTTTGGTTTATGGTTTATTTGTTTCCCACTGATGCAGTAATATTTAGCAGTCATTTCTAGTGCGAAAACATCTTGATATTGTAAAAACTTTCTCGAATATAAATGCTTTTTTTTAAGAATATTTCCAAGAATAAGTTGATAGATTTTTTTAAATAAACAAGAAAAATAAATTGGAGGAAGGAGGAAAATATATAGACATAGTAGTAGATTACGCATTTAAGAGGCTTCAAGCGAATAATGACTTACACGTCTTTCTTTTGAACTTCGTATGCTCGTGCTGTTGTTTTTTTAATTAGTTAATATGCCGTGTGAGAAGTACCAGTTTAAATATGTTACCGTCAATTGTCAAATGCCCTAATTTCGGACATCTCTAATATGTTTCTAAAGGTAGGTGGTGACCTCTATACTTCAACAGCAAAATTAAATTCCTAAATTTATAATGTAGGACCAAATTTGAGAGGTAGTATTAATTATGTTTTCAATTGTTTCAGATTAAGCCAGAGGACGCCGAAAACGTCCAAAAAAGTAAAAACAAGGGCAAAATATGCCCTCTATGATGATGAGTCTTTAGAAGCCGCGATGTAACTAATGGGAGATTATCTGTTTGAGATGCGGTAGGCAAATTTAATATGCCCAAATATAGAGGAGTGCACACTTCTCATAATAGCAGGCTAACAATTTTGAACAAAACAGATGAAGATTATTTGGTGCGTGAAATTCTGACTGCAGCTAACTGGGGGTACCCCATGACCAACCAAAATCTAAGAAAAATTGTCAAAGGCTTCCTAGACCGCAAAGGTGCTATAGAGAAAATATTCCAAAACAATTATCCCGGCCCAAAATGGCTTAAGAAATTTTTGTTCCGTCATAAAAACACATTATCTATTCGACTTCAAAATATTAACCGCCTGCGGTTTCACCAGAAATTATTGAAAATTATTTCACCAATTTGGACGAAAGCTTACAGAAGGTACCAATGATTAATTTAGTAAATTACGACGAGACAAATATGACTGACGATCCAGGCCAACAGAAAGTAATAGTGCGTTGAGGTGCGAAAAATATATGTCCGGTTTAGAGCTTGAGGCAAAAAGATTAAACGTTGAACCTATGAAATCAATCACTGCAAATGACGCAACGGGAGGAATGAGCTTCTTCGCGAATAGCTTCAAGACAAATCCGAAAATGATATTTCACTACGAGAACTGAAAAACTAAGCCAATTTGCAAACTCCACATAATATTAGTGTTGGAAAATACATTATTATTTTTATACAAGGGAAACAAACATAAAGTTCAGACGCATTTTATTGCCAGAATTTCTGCAAGATGGTACATTGTTTATTGTCTAAGGAAAAAGGGGAATGACTATGTCTTTCCATTTGTACAGAGCAAGAACATTATTAATTTTGACGATATTTGTTGTATCTTAACAAAACCAGAAGTGAAGAGAGACAAACATAATTTTGTGGACAGAATATTCCGCCAAAATTCCCGTTTTGTTAGATTTTTATAAGGTGTCTTCCTATAATGTGAATGTTTCTTTTGTGAAGTTTGTTTTTTAAAATATTGTTTTAATTAATCTAAGGTTTTGCTACCTATCTCTTGTGAATTATTTGTAAAAAATGTTGTACACTTGTTTTCCTGAAAATTCGAAAAAATTTTATATTTAAAAAATATTTTAAATATAAACTCTTGTGTATCCTAAATATTACCAATACATTTTTCAAGTAATTGACTTAAATTTTCTCTCCGAAGTTAGATTTCGGTGTCCTAACTGTCCGAAATAATAAAAATTATTGATTTTGCGTAAGAAAATTGGGTGTCCGAATTTAGAGTACCAGTACCCTAATTTCGGACACTCAGTTTTTATTTTTTTTTCCACTCTACTTCTTCAATTAATATTTGCTAGTAAATCATGGATTTTGGTACACTGGCATTGGAAAATTGTCCGAAATTAGGGCATTTGACGGTATGTATTTATAGTCACTGGCACAGAGGGATCTGAAATATTGTCTCCACACTAATCAATAAAAGGATTCGAATACTGAATCTGTAACACGACCTAAATATTCAGAAGATATTTTGGACATAGGTATGTAATAGCAATTTATGCCTTAATTTATATACAATAAAAAAACCGAAAAAATATATCAACGTTTTTAAAACATGCATTTTCGTTTTATTTATTCTCTTATTGATTGGTTTTTTTTCAGCAATTAACGTGATAGCACGAAAAAAAAAAACGTTTTCGCTTTCCTCCAGTTCTTAAGTCAAACGATTGCAGAATTACGGATCAATGTAAACACAAGCCAATCAATAAAGCAAAAAACCGGTGATTTGTTGCCAAAAAGAGTAAGATAGTTCCAAGTAATATTCCATTATATTTTCCACTCGCAACTATCATTTGTTTATTTGTTATAAACAATTTAATGCAAAGAAACGCGTTTCCTTTCGTTTTTGGCTTATAAAATCGAAATTAGTGAAACAATCTTAATGGTTTAAGCAGGTGAATTGTAGAGATTAAAATGACAAACAATATGATATGGTTACACGACTTTTCTTTTCTTAGAAAATGTAGATCTCCTCCCTTATTGCACAAGTTATAGCGAGGGCCCTTTGCGAAATAATAGTTATTGATATGTACTTTATGCATACCAAATCTAAGCGCTGTGGGTTTATTAGTTTTTGCACAATCCCGATTTGATTTTTGTACTGCAGCGTCTTTCAGCGTGCTTGGATGATCCGATTTGAATTCTGCAAAATTACATAGAAAGTAGAAAATATCATACTACAAAATGTATATTCTCATTTCGCATTAAAATGATGTGAAATACGAGAAAAATGCTTCCAAAGATGATCAAAAACAACGTGAAAGTAGCCGAGTAGTACGGCTAGGAAACGAGGCAGCCCAGGGATAATAGAGACGCTCCGCAAGCATTTTGGCGCGAAATGGTGAATATACGGTTTGTAGTATGATGACCTCTACTTTAGATATGACTTTGCAAAATTCAAATCGAATCATCCTCGACGAACCAGGCACACTGAAAAAAAGTGCATTAAAAAATACAAACATTTCTCTAGCATAAACTCGGACACTGCTTTTTTGAATTTAAGACAATTATTCATTACTCAAGTTGATGATGGAATCTTACGATATGCTTTCTCATAGAAGGTAGAATAATGTTTCGGAATTCTAAGATCATCTATCTCTGGTGGTGAGCGACATACCCTCAGCATACCGCTGAAAATTGACCTCAAATAACTCCAAATGCTTCTTCACAAACATTACGAGTTACAAAACATGCAATGATGGGACAGTCAAAATCTGTAGATCAAAAAAATCCTGCCTACAGGATGTTCTTGGGCTTAATTTAAGATACAGCGCTGGGCTGGATTCTGGGCTTTAAAGCCTTCCTTGCCCAGAAGACAATCCCCAAGTGCACAAGCACTACTCAGCCTCGAGAGAAGCACATTGGTATGATGGCCCCAGTTAAGAGTAGGGTCAAGATACAACTCCAGAAACTTTATACTGCCAAAAGCTAGTATCGATTTTTGATTAGATCTTACATATTGTAATTCAGAATTGTTAGTTGTTTTTGTAAATCTGAGAAATCCAATTTTATCAGCATTAGGAACTTGCCCTCGGACATACTGTGGACAGATCACCCAACTGCTTACCTGACAATATTACTGAGGTATCGTCTGCATACCGACAGACTACGGGGATGTGTCCGTCAGACAAAGTGTTCGCATACAGCAGAAACAAGATGGGACCAAGAATAAATCAATATCAATTTTCTCGGAGCAGTGTTGATTTCCACTGTCACTGGAATACACACATACTGAAGTCTTTCTGACAAGGTACTCCTCACCCCATAACTGTGAAGCTTTTCTATCAAGAGTTGGTGTTCGATAGTGTCAAATGCCTTTGAGAGATCGAAATACAGTCCAGCAACTTCGTTGTTCACATCCGTCTGTTCGATAATAGTTCTGATGGCATTGAAAATAGCAAGCTCAGTTGACATGTTTGGTCTGAAACCATACGCGATTAAATGGTTTATAACAAATATAATCCAAATGATAGTTACAAATGGAAAACATAATGGAATATTACTATGGACTATCTTGAGTGTCATGGCGGCCTAGATTTCCGGTTACTATTTTTGGCACCAAAAAATCTCTTATTTATTAGCCTCTGCGTTGAATAATGTTAAATAAACATGTATTTTTTTAAAATGAAAAACAATGGATTTTTACTATGTATTCTGAAGGCACAGCCGAGCACTTCATATTCCAATGCTCTAATCTGACACTGTATATAAATAGCATTGAATACTCCTGATCAAATGTAAACTTGTATTAAACATAAATGGTGCATATTTTCGAAATGTTATCTACATTATCTATTACTATCTAAGAATCTAAAAATTATTTTTTATCACATACATAAAGCCTGTTCTCTGAAATTAAAATAAACAGGTAATACATTTAAGCAAAATTAACCTGCAATAAACGCACCAAAGAGGCAATATTCACACCATATAAATAGTTGTTATGTTATTGCTATTTTAGATGTAAAATATACAGCACACTTTTTATTTTACAACGATGGTCTTACCTTACCCTAAACCAAAATGAAAAAGGTAGAATCTACCAGTTTTAATCGGCAAAGATTTAAAACAAAAACATATACAAATGCCTACGTGTATAAAAAGCGTTTGTAAAAGTACTAAAGTACATAAAAATACTATAAATCCTACTCTTTATAAGAGTACTAAAAAGCCATCTTTTGGAAAGGCACGATGAAAATTGCACCTTTTTTACATAAAGAGGTTCAAAAACTACGTAAGTACTTATCTGTTAACGTTAAATAGTAACACTCTTTGGATACATTGTTTCGCAAAAAATAACGTATATTTAACTGTTTTTTTCTGAAATCGTGTATAAAGGCACATTAAAATTCATTCTAAAATGAATTGCTTTTTCTCGCACCACAGAAGTACCTATGGATAACCCAAAACAAGACTAATTTTTTAAATAATTGTTACCATTTTCCAGGATGGCAAAATCTGATGGTATCATATATAAGATGTTGTTTCCGTCCTTTCTGAAAGTAGCAGTTTGAATTTCTGCGGAGACTTGTATATTGATAAGACGCTGCTTGCCACCCAGTGAACATTGTATGGTTTTACCAACTTTTACTGGTAAGTCTGTATTACGAAGACTAAAAAAAAAAGAAATTACCTTGTGGTAAACTAATATATATATATATATATATATATATATATATATATATATATATATATATATATATATATATATATATATATATATATATATATATATATATATATATATATATATATATATATATATATATATATATATATATATATATATATATATATATATATATATATATATATATATATATATATATATATATATATATATATATATATATATATACAGGGTGATTCATGAGGAAATGTCAATACTTCAGGTATATATTCAGGACCAAAAAATTAATATAAAAGTCCATATAAATAAGTGTCCGCAAGGCCGTAGTTCTCGAGATACAGGGTGTTAAAGTTTTTATTTCATTTTCCTATTTTTTAAATAAAATCTATGATGATAATCTATGAATCTATTTTGGTATGACAAATTCGAATCTAATATTAGTATTGCCCTTACTTGTAGGGGGCGCTACCTACATGTCTTTCTACTCATTCGAACAATCACAACTTTTTGGTACAGTCTTGTATTACATTTTTGAGCAAAACAAATTATTCCCTTGCTACGTCTACGTCAAAAAGGTATACCTGTTAAAAGTGGATACGAGCAACCGTTTTCGAGATATTTGAATTTAAAACAATTTCGGCGCATGTAATTTTTTATCGCAAAATTTTAAAAGTTGGTTATTTTGTCCAAATTTAAACGCATCTTGGCACAAAAGCTTTGAAATGAAAGACTAACACATTTTTTTGAGGTGTGTATTCAGTGCCTCAGACATAAACTAAACAAAAGGTGTTTAATTTTTATTAAAATTGTTATTATTAAGTTGTTTTTAATAAAATCTAGGTTACGTTTTATAAATTTCAAAAATTCCACCATTTGCTTTTAAGCACAGGTCAGCTCTATGGTGTATAGCTCGGGTTGCTCTATGGATACATTCGGGCGCATTTCTTAGTGTTTGTGCTGCGTTTGTTATCCGATCCAATAATGCTTCTCTTGTATTTACTTTAGTGGAATATACCAGTGATTTCAACCATCCCCAAAGACAATAATCCAAAGGATTAAGGTCTGGCGATCTAGGTGGCCAATTAAACGGACCTCCCCGACCAATCCATCGGCTTGGAAAGTTTTGGTTTAAAACATCTCTTTCAAGTAAACTGTAGTGTGCAGGCGCTCCATCAAAAAGAAAGTTTAAATATTTTTCTCCTGTAAGACAACCGTCGATTATAAATGGACTAATTAAATGACCATTTAACATTCCACACCACACATTAATACTAAATTTATGTTGGAAATTATGTTCTACTGTAGCGTGAGGATTTTCATAGGACCACCGATGTTCATTGTGAAGATTATTTATACCATCACGCGTGAACTGTGCTTTATCAGTGAACAAAACATACCTATACAACCTTCGATCTTCATTAATCCAGTTACAGAATTGCATTCTCAACTCAAAATCACCCTCCTGCAAATGTTGAACCCGTTGTAAATGAAATGGGTATAAACAATTAATGTGAAGATTTCTCCAAGCAGACGATTGAGTAATTTGATAAGTATCTGCAATCCGCCTAGTGCTTATGCTTGGATCATTTTCGACGGCATTGAGTATAGCCTCTTCTACTTCAACGTTGGGTCCCGATTCCCTTTCAGATACAATTTTCGCACTTGGAAACATCCCAAATTCTCCAGCAGTAGTGAAAACTTGTTGAATTTTTTTTCTATCTGGCACTCTTCTATCTGGAAAACGACGCTGGTACTCCGCGACTGCTTGAATTGCGACCCCATTGCAGAAGCCATAGACGAATATCATATCTGCTTATTCACGATGCGAGAATATCACAGGCATAATGACGTATTTAGATCTAAAGTTTCTTAAATGATTATTGTCAGATAATAAAATTTATGAACAGAAATTGACGGTGACAAAATTTGATCTTATTATTAACTGACATTACTATTGCTAAGTAACAGGAAAAACGATGAGAACACCAACCAGCAGTTGTTCTGTCAGGCAAGGCACACTTCTATTTTTTTTACAATACATGCATACTTTATGTGAATTTGATAAAAAAAATCACATGCGCCGAAACTGTTTTATATCCAAATATCTCGAAAACGGTTGCTCGTATCCACTTTTAACAAGTATACCTTTTTGATGTAGAAATGGCAAGGGAATAATTTGTTTTGGTCAAAAATGTAATACAAGACTGTACCAAAAAGTTGTGATTGTTCGAAGAAGTAGAAAGACATGTAGGTGGCGGCCCCTACAAGCAAGAGCAATACTAATATTAGATTCGAATTTGTCATACCAAAAAACCCCCGTATATCAATTTTCACTCCATTATTTACATTATCATAGATTTTATTTAAAAAATAAAAAAATTAAATAAAAACTTTAACACCCTGTATCTCGAGAACTAAGGCTTTGCGGACACTTATTTATATAGACTTTTATGTTTATTTTTTGGTCCTGAATATGTACCTGTAGTATTGACATTTCCTCATGAATCACCCTGTATATATCCAAAAATTTGTAGTTTTTGAGTTATTGACGATTTAACATTTTTTATTCTAATAATGGCTAAGTGGTTACTATAGAAACGTAATATTTATTGTCTTTAGACAATTACCTACTAAAATATTATTTATTTATTATAGTAATTATAATAAGTATTAAACTA